>JAFBJS010004798.1:56907-232537 GCA_016785265.1 Paraplagusia blochii
ATCATTCTTCTACCAATGTCTCCACTGTCCCTCCTCTGAACATGTCCAAACCATCTCAATCTGTCTTCTCTAGCTTTTTCTCCAAACCTCCCTGTCTGTGTTGTCCCATTAATCACCTCATTCCTGATCTTGTCCATCCTTGTCTCTCCTATAGAGAACCTCAGCATTTTTGTTGCAGTTTATTAAAATATCCCAACCTTATTTTACTGTAGACCTTAAAAAAATGGAGATTTATTCTAATGTTTCCTGCAAGTGCAGTATAAAAACGTTAAGTATACGTTATTTAATCAAAAAAAAGCCCTTGCCCTCAATTTCGAGGAGAAAATGAACCGGAGAAGTTATTTATATTGTCGACTAATGATATATAATGGTATCACCCATTACACAACCTTTATTCCTGAACCACTTTTTGACCTGCAGTTGTTCTTGATCTGGTACTTGTTAAAATACAGTTCATCATCAGAACTAAGCTTTACATATATGTCCTACTTTTTCATCTCGCCGTTAAAAACCCTTTGTCAGGAGAGAGATAAGAAAAAGAGAATGATAGCCGCGTGGTTTCTACAACAATGAGAGATGAAGGTAAACATGTGTTGGGGCGTGCTGTATTTACACACACCCGTGCTTACAAACCCCCATTAATAGATCCACTGTAGTGAGGCCTCGACAGATGATTTACGCAGCCACGTCTTTGCCAGCTCTAACCAGAACCAGGGCACAGCTGTAGATCACTGGAGGAATCCTGAAGAGGGAATGTCAACAGATGCTTGAAAAATGTGCAGAATAACCCAGATATCAGCCCAGATCGGAGATAAAACAGGAGACGAAAGGGGTGGGGTTGGGGGCAGACGCCCTTATAAGGCGTGGCTGGATCAGTGACTGGGTCTCTAGATGGACAGTGTCCTTTCTTCAACACTTCTAAACAGTTGCAGACGTCCAGGCTTAATTTGTGTTTTATTGAATATTTTTGACATGTTTGTTATTCACGCTGAAGCTGTTTATTTACCCGTCGACTCCTGACGAAACCTTTGCACATCTGTTTTATCCTTTGCATATCTGAAAATATCTATTTAAGGAAATGGTTCCCAAAGTGTGGGGCGTGGACCCTCAGAGGGGCATAGAGTTGATGCACAGGGACCGAAGCAGGTTGAATGAATTTAATTATTTTTACGTTGAAGAATTGGAACTGAGTTGTAAGTTTGATGAGAGGTTGTTTGGACAGACGAGACAGTTTGTGAAGCAATAGGTGATGGTTCGACTGTCCCTGATTTACTTAAGGCAGGACGCGGTTGAAAAAGCTTTCAAACCCACTGGCGCACTGCAGTGTTTCAGCTCTTCAACAGGATGTTAGGATTAGAGTCTTTAAATATAACCTTAAATTCAATAAACAAGTTTTACAGAAAACATATTTTTTTCCAACGGCCGCTATTCTCTGGTTATTTACGTTCATGTAAAAATAGCTAATAGGAAACAGATAAATGAAGAACCAGATGAAGGTTGTGGCTAAATTAGTTGAACTTTCTTCCCCTGAAAGTGCTCTTTGACTCGTCTCTGCAGTTTTACAAAAAGGCACCATGTTGCGTTTGTGGCGCGGTTATTAACTGAAACCGTCTGTTTGTCATTGCTGCTTTTGTTCTTTGCAGCAGGTTCATGAAGTGCAGATTGAACCCGTATGAGCAGCAGAGTTTCCTTCTTTTCTGCTGAGTGTGTGCAGTTCTCTTTCTGCACGGAACACCCGGCGCTCCTCGGTGTTGCACCTGAACACGACCCAACGCAACCGCAGTCTGATCCTGTTGGCCCTCAGTTGTCTTGCTCAAGGGTGTTCACATACTTGCGGCCACGGCTGCGTGTTTGTGTCAAAAGGTAGATGTGGAGACGACTTGATGCCAGGAAATATTAAAACAATCTGGGGAGTTTTTCTGGTCTTTAAGTGAGCTTTTCACTAAATGTTGAAGATTAATTCCTTCTGGTAAAACCTCAAGACTGAAGAAGACCCACATTATGAAGAAACTCTGTTACAATATGTTACATAACAGAACAGTTGGAAGGGAAAGAAGTGTGAAGGAAGAAGTAACAGAAGCATTCTTCTTTTATTGCACTGAACATCCCTCCAAGAGCTGGCTATTGAACCCACAACCATCTGATCATAAGCACAAGCTAAAATTAAGTTAATAACTTAGATAAATTTTGTAAATCGCTTTGAACCAGTTCGAGGAAAGAAAACTCAAAACTATTGGCATTTTGCTTGGAACAGAAATGAACCCAAAAACATATTTTTCGTTGTAGAATAAAAATGCTTACCAAAAAATAATGGTAACAGGTTATTACATTTAGAACAGGTATGGACAAACTAAGGCCCGGGGGCCAGATGGAGCCCGTTGGGCTTTTTTATGCGGCCTGCCAACCTTGTCCAAATTAGATAATTTATTTATTTCATCATTAATATACTGTCTTTTACCCGCAATGATGTGTTTCCCCAGTAGATGATGTCATTTATTGGTCCATTTATCTTAGTTCAAAAGGACGATCCATCTTTCTCCTCTGGACTTGGCCCCCGTGTCCAATTTTAGGACCAATTGTGGCCCCCTGTGTAGCCCACAGAGTGATCCAGGAACGATATTTTTTGTTCTAACCAGTTCAGGTGCGTCACTGTGATGATGGAACCCAAAATGTTTCTGTTCCGTACCGATTGGCAAAGAATTCTGGTTCAAGGCCCTGGCTACCTTAACATTAAACAGACCCTTTGGGGGCTACACAGGATTTTCTAAGTACAAGATAAAATAGATATTACCAATATTATTCAGGAACAGAATTTTATGTTTCCAGTTTTCATTTACACTCCCTGCAGTGGTAAAATCTTCACTTGTATGGCCCAGATGGGATGCAACCCATAATTTACCTTTGGAACTTATTGCTATTATAGTTTGGGTTGTTCAACACCCTGTTGGGACTGAGTGGTCACGTATGATGAGAGCAACAGGCTGTAAATATAATGTGTTCCAGAGGTTTAAGCTAATACAGATGTTGCCTCCTGTAATTTAATGCAATCTGTATGTATGTGTTTCCTGCCACGAGGCCACCCTGGCTGTGGCTTCCCTTCACCTTCACACAGGACTTGGGTTCTCTACCTTCTAAGACCAGGTTATTCAGGTACTGGTCAGAGAAGTGACCGTCCAATGAGGTGTTGTCCAACCCCTTTATCAGCCATATAGTCGTCTCTGAAAGCATTTCATCCCAGGCCACTGGAATCTCTCACATTTTCCTATATGCAGTATAAATACCCTGTAGCATCTGCCTTGTTGTTTTATTGTCACATTTAATTATGAACATCACGGTGCAGAGTCTGGGTAATCACACACTGTAGGGAGGAATGTGTGAATTCCTTGTTGACATTAACATGTGGTTTCTATCAGTAATCACTCAAGGAGAAGAGCACAGTGTGAGTAGAGTCTGGAGAGACGTCCTGATTGTAAATTAGCTGGAATTATTTTGGGCAGCAGCGAAAGATTTAAAAGTCACGTTCAGTGTTTTGTTTTTTTCCGATTATCCAAATTAACAGAGAAGGTTTTTTTTGCAGCATAACTTTACTGCATCTCATAAAAGCTGCTGCATCGATTTGACTTTTGCTGGTTTTTAATAATCATGCACTAACTTCTTAAGCTGGGATCATTAATATTTTCCTTTAACACTCTTCTGTCCACTGTGGTTGGCAGTCTTACATGGTTTATAAAGGAAAAGTGTTTATTTTTTGTAATTATACAGGAGATATTTTGCACTAAACAGTTTTTAACAATGTATAACACATGTATCGGTAAATATTTTGACTCGTTGGCCAAAATAGCTGATAGAAAGAGCATTTGTGTGAACTGAGATAATTGTAAAGTAAAACTCATGCAATAACGACTAAATGCTTTTAGTATTTTCTACACTATTTCTTTAAGAAATACAGACATTGCAGAGAAAAGAGAGAAGTATAATAACAAACTAAATTAATTAGGGCCTGAACCGGTTTGAGGAACGAAAACCTGAAACTTTTGGCATTTTGCTTGTAACGGGAACAAAACCAGAAACATAATTATTTTGTGTTCTGGAACAGAAACACTTACGGAAAAATTATGGTAACAGGTCAATACTGGTTTTATTTAGTTCTTTAATAGTCCTGTGTAGGCTACAATTAAAGTCATTAGTATCACTGAAAGCTCAAGGAACGATAATTTTTGTTCTCCACCATGTACATCTCCTTCATGGTGGAACCCAAAACCAGAAACATTAAAATGTCATTTCTTTTAACCATTTTAACCAGTTTTTGTTCCGAACCAATTAAAAAGAATTAAGGTTGAAAGCCCTTTATACCACAGACCTGCACTATGACTTTTATTGTAGGCTGCACATGATTTTTAGATATGCATTTCTGTTCATGAACAAAATTCTATGTTTCAAGTTATTATTTTCGATGCTTTTGTGAAAGATTGGCGGCCCGATTACTCTGTCAAAATGGCCACATCTGGCCCCTGAGCCATAGTTTGCCCAGGTCGAGCTCTTTATATGTCTCTACTTTCATTCTCTACAGGTATTCTGTGTTATTGTAACATAATACTCCAGGCTGCCAAGTGTTAAAGTCCTTTTTCAGCAGGATGGAATATTTTCCAACCAGAAAGGTGTTGACAACTGTGTTGCTGACAAAGCTTTTTCTTCTCCTCCCTGTATTTTTGCAGGGTGACATCCAGCAGCTGCTGATAATGGCCGACCCCAGGGCAGCCTACGACTACTGTGAACACTACAGCCCCGACTGTGAAACTCCCAACCACCATGACACCCCCCAGGCTCAAGAACCCGAGGATGAGGTCTGTCTGTGGAAAGAGAAATAAGGCATGCAAAGCAGAATACATTGAGGAGTAGGGACCAGCAGGAATGTGTGGTTCTCCAGAGGGAGACGGGAGGAGGGGGAGCTGAGAGAGTGGAGGTGGGAGGGAGACAGAATTCAGCCTCCAGGCTTGAAGGACAGAAGCTGAAGAGAAAGGTGGATGAAATAATGACCAGGGATTAGAGACAAAGAGTTGACAGTAATACTGGGAAAAGTCTGATTTTTTTTTGGCACAAAACCTACATGTCTTTTTAGGGAACGTGTATATAATTAAATTTTTTTTATACAGGCTGGAAAATGTCAACTTCAAGACCTAGATTTTCAACACATTGCTTTATGCTGCATTCAGGGTTCTATGAGTCTCTTTTTACACAGTAGCCAGAACAGAGTCTGTTCAATCATTGGCGCTCCATCCTTAAAGAGTGGTGGGAGGGCTGCAGCCAATCCCGGCCGTCCTTTGGTGAGGGCGGAGCAAATTGTCGACAGTTCAATGGTTCGTTCCAGAATCACATGTAGAGACAAAAACAAATCCCACTGGTTAACTGGGTGTCTTCTCGCAACTTTGGAAATCCTTGTTGTGCCAATGCACAATTAATTGGGGTAGGAAGATTTTATAGGTAGGAAAATATTTCAGAACACCGTCATTCATTCATTATATTAAGGGGTGTTTATCTGCCACAACTTAACGATCGGTCCAGGAAAAAAGTGCCGGACATTTAACTGGTCTGTGGCGCAAAAAAAAGGTTGCGGAACACTGTCTTAAACCATGTGACTGTACAGTGGACGACTGTTAGGGCAGGGTTGAAGTCTGCAGTTGGTTGGGTGTTCCTACAGTCTGAGGCTCCTGCTCAGTGGATGCTGGGATGGTCTCCAGCTCAGACTGAAGGGTGAAAAGATGAGGAAGACTTGATGGACTCATCCTCAGAGGGGCTGTTATCACTAAGAGGAGAGAAGATCTGAATTAAGATAAATTCCTCGTGGCAGTGAAGTTGGATTATGAATTTAAATGAAAAATGTTGATCTCAGTAGAAAGATGGAAGAGAAATAACAACACAGCTTGAAGTCTGGGATTTGGAAAAATACACCCGTTCCATAAATAATAGTTTGACAGCTAGGAGCAGAATCGGATCAATTTTCCCCTGGATTAAACCGGCCAATACTTGTTGTGCCAGAAATTCAGGAAACATTAACAAGAAGAGTTTTTGTTTCATTCCAAAAATGTTTCAGAAAATCCAGGAGGAAATTCTTCAAAAAAACAGAAACTCACTGGAATTTCAGGAGCAAACAACAAAGTTTTGTTTACCAAGATGTTTTTCACTGTCACTCAGAGACACTGGAGACGACTCTATATCTGGAACTCAACCTTTTTATCAATACTTTTAGTTATTTCTGACATTGAACCCTATGCTACTTTCCCTTTCACCATATGACGGGTGAGCTCACACTGGAAACTTTTCCTTTTTCCCAGCCACAGAGTCTAAGCCCACTTCGGAGTGGCCCTGTGATTTATTACACTAACGAGTTCAGCAGGCTCTGCCCAGACTCCCAGGGAAATTCAAGCTTTTCCTTCCCCAGCAAGCATTCCAGTACCTGGAAAAGTAGACTTTAGGTCCTTGGGTTGGGAGAAAAAAAATCAGCTTCTACTTATATTTAAAAAAAAAGTAGCTGAAAGGTTTGTATCGTGTCCTGCGGGGAAATAAACGTCTTCTCTAACACTTGTAACTCCTCCGGCCAAGACAAGATTTCCTGGTTGTCAGTGAATAGCAGGAAGTTTTGCCCAGAAAACATTGCACATTTGGGCAATTTAATGACCAAACAAGTTTTTTACGCACTCTAAAATTTTATAGACTGAAACTTTCAGATTACGGACTACAGTAACAAATCACTGCAGCAGAAGCGTCTTTTGTGTCTGTGTCTTTTAAATAATAATCATCATTTCTTCAGTTGCACAAACTTGGGGATTTGAGCTCAACCTAAAGACAAGATTTGACTTTTAGCCTAGTGGTCGAGCAGCCGCCGGTGCCGTGTCTGCGGCTGTGGTGAAAAAGCGGAAGTGAGATGAAGCAAGAGAAAGAAAAGCAAGAGGCCATTGAGGGAGCTTCAGTATTTCTGCCTTTTAGCCAGACCTGCGGTGAAGATCTTCAGCTTTCGCCAAGTACTTCAAAGAAATAAATCTTTTTCTCTACTCTCTGAACCGTCTCTCTGTTTCCCCCCCGAGTCCATGCAGCGCCGTTGGCCAGGGCTTCTTTCTTGAATGACCCTTCTCCAGTCTCGGCTCGTGAATCGAAGCCACAGCGGCGTTGCAGCTGGCTGTGGATATTGTATTATTTTTATGAGCGCAGACCGTGTCCAGGGACTAATATTTATCTCTGAACTGATAGAGCATTGCATACGAGCAGCTGCTCTGTTAAGTTAATCTACCTCGACCGAGTTTTGACAGTGATAGGAGAGTAAATTGTGGAGTTTCACTGACAAAAGTCTTGAGTGGTTTCATATTAAAATGACATAATATTTCTTGGGCTGCACTGAATCCAACTGATGCTGAATGTTTTAAAAAAAAAAAGATTAAACACTGTTTCCTCACTTTGCTCCAGGACTGATCTGTTGATATTGCTGTTTGTTATGATTGATTATGAAGCTAAAAGCCACATGTTGACACCCGCGAGGGCAAAACACTTGAGTTGTACCATTGTTGAAGTCAAGATCCAGATCAGTCTGCTGCTGCATTTATTTCTGACTCATCTGTGTCTAAAGTTGGAACAATGACACTGATTATCTCTCATCCAGAAAAGGAAAATTATTAAAAAATGACAGAACATACTGTTTATTTCTGTCAAACTTTACGACAAATGTAAAACATTGCTGATCTTCCCTGATGCCAACTTCTGTCCCACTTCCAGAGACATCATCTCAGTCCAACAGTGTTAGTGTAGCTTTCTACAGTTAGACACCAACAACCACCGAGGTCCATAACTTCACTGAAAGTCTAAGAGTTGAGAAGTTGATGGATTTACCATAAAACAGAGAGAAACAAAGTTTAATGTCAGAAAGACAACCAGGGATGAGTTATGGTCCTTCATAGAAAGACATGTAATTGAAAATGTCCACTGTTTGTCCTAATTACAGTACACTAACTACGAATATGGAGAATTCTACGACTACACTGAGGGAGCGTTAACCACTGATTCCCCCCCAGTTGAAGGAGGAAAGACAGAGGTGAGACTTTAACCGTGTCTTTTCCAGATCTTTGACAAACTTTATGGAATGACATCATTTTATTCATGGTCCTGTTTGTCCTTGTTCTCCTGTTCTGCCTTCAAAAAACTAAATAAATCCTTCTGTGCAGGTCAAAGTGACTGAGGACTATTACCCTGCAGAGTACGACTACACCACAGTGGATGGAAGCCAACCAGAGACCCCCACTGATAAGGTAGGACGAGGACAGGTCTGGTCGAGTTTAAGTCAGTAGCTGCACAGATGTTCATTCCCGCTGGAGAGAAACCAACTTTTCATGGGGACGTGGGGTCGGTGTTTGGCAAATATCTGTGCGGTTTTTATATTTAAAAATTCAGATTCAGAATCTCATCCCATGCCCTGAGTTTAACAAACAAAGTGACAGCTTTAACCAGCGCGTGTCCGATGACTAAAGCAGGAAAGACTTCTGTGAGACAAAACCCGGTGGAAAATCAGTGGACAGACGCAACTCCGGTGTTTCTGCTCCTTCCATCCACCGACGCTCTCAGTTCGTCCGTTTCAGCGTAATCAGAAAAATACGAGTGTTGAGCTGGAAGAACTGGTCTGTTCTCTCCACTCGCCAAATATCTGCAGATTACATTGTGACATTCCATACTGTGAAAAACTCAGCATCTCCCGCCTGAAGGGAAGGATTAAAAACAACTGAACTCAGTGTTGAACAATGGAAGGTTTTTTTTTTTTTTTTGTGATTTTTTGGCAGATTTGTCTGATTAGTGTCGACCATTGATGCAATGGAAACCTTTCAGACATGGCAGGGATTCAACCATGGTGATTTAGTTTGATTAATTTGTCATTGTGTTGTTGATCACTGCAGTGTGGAAGAGTGATGTTCCAGTTGGCTGTTATATATATATTTCTAGATGCATATACAGATGAATATCTATATATGTGTCAGTCATTTATTACAGAACAGCTGCGCAATAAATCAGAGTTTATTTAATTTTATATTTTTATATATTTAGACGTTATATTTACCATTTGAGTCATGAAATGTGATGGCTTAACAGTTCACCTTCAATTCATCACAAAAAAGAATACAGAAGAATAAACATATAACAAATCCGTGTTCATTTCAAGATTAGATTCAATCTTTAAGTTGCCTATATCTATATATGTTGGGACCACGTGTCAAACACAAGGTCTGTGGGCCAAATGTGGCCCACCAAGTCATTCTGTGTGGACTGTGGGAGCTTAAAGAGGCTCCAACAGGCCAATATGCCTACGACTGCCTCCAGGATTAAAGAATCATCAACAAAAAATACAAATCAAAGCACATTTCATGGCTGATTTTACTAACCAGTTCCCTGTGATCCTTCTGTTCTTGACATCCTGTGTCCATCCTTGTCCTCGGATCAATCCCAGACTTACGATGGTGAAATAGTGGATGATTACATCACCGGAGTGGAACAGGTTGGAGCGGAGCCCACGGAAGCCGTGGAAACCCACCACACAGTGGACAACCAGGACAACAAGGGCCCGGCTACTGACGAGTATGAGTTTAAGGAGTACGAGTTCAAGGAATATGACAACAGCAACCACAAGGAGGTTGTGGAGAAGCCGTACGACTACGGAGATTACGGGGATTACGGCCCCACGGACGCCAAGCCGACTTCTGCCGTTTACGAGGAGGAGTTTGGTCCCGGTGTTCCTGCAGAGACGGACTTTAGGGAGAGCAACGTAAGTGTTATGGATGAGTTGGGACCTGGGGTGAAGGATCAGGGGGCGAGGGCAGTGGAGATGGATCTCCATGTCTGTGTTTTTGTTTTTTTTTCCTCCACACTTTTACCAGAAACAAATAAACAAAAGAAGCGAGGTGTCGACCTGCCTGACAGAACAGACACACAACCTGTGACCGCAGTGACCCTGGCTATTTATCAAAGACATGCCATTCTGGGTTAACACACACTGTCTGGACTCTGTTATCTTATTAAGTGCAGTGTTAATCACTTCCATATCAGTCACCACTAAATTATTCATCCAGACCGTGTCTGACTCGGCTTCTTTCCAGTCCATTTCCTTTTACCAGGTTCCAGATTCTCCGGGACAGGAAGTGACATGGAGTTTGGCCGATTCTTAGCTGGTGATCCGCCTGCTTTCGGTCTATGTTTGTGTCTCAATTAACGTCTCAATTTGCGCTCGCAGCTTGACAATCTGAGAAACCGCAGATAAATATTCATCAGATGCATCTGCGTCTTCGACTGCTTCGGCTGAGTCTTCAGACTTATTTCCCCCGGGGTCGGGTTTCAAACCCACAGCTTTAGATGGTTTTTTAAATTCCACATTGGTGAAGTCATTGTAGGGATAGGGTCAGTTAATGATCTTCAGGTCTGTGCACAGTTGGGTTCTGTTTGTGCAGGCTTTGGCAGTTTAATAAATAGGCATTCGAGAAAAATCTAAATTATAAATTCTTCCAAATTATTCCTTTTTTTTTCTTGCTTTTTTTAGCAAGACATTATTAAATTCTCCTGCATGACTCCTCAAAACCTCCTGCAGAACGGCCAGCATCTCTCAGAAGCTTGTTGATGAAAGCTCTCTGAGAGGAGAAAGGAGACGACATCTGCTCAGCATTGGTTTCACATTTTCCATTTTTGAGAGCAGTTCATTTCGAACACTTGGCTGTGAACATCTTGGCTGTGAAAAAGTTGGGTCTGTTACTGACTATGACGTTGACCCGGTCTGTCCTGTGTCTGTAGGTGGGCGGCGGCCATAGTTACCTGGGGGAGAAAGGAGAAAAGGGTGAACCTGCCGTCTTTGAGCCTGTAAGTAAAGCTTGAGTTTTGAAGACCACGTCATTAAACGCAACATTTTCCAAAGTCAGTCGCCAAAATAGTTCTAATACGTGTGTGAATGTGTTTATTACTCAGTTAGACTGAAGCAGCTGCTACACTGTACTGTACATTCATCTGTTTGGAACTAACAGTATCATTTGTTTATCCCCAAGTAGAAAAGATTTTCTTTTCTCACACTTTGTTTCTTTTTGTTTCGTGATATATAACATATAGTCACTTTGTTTCGTGCCAAAATACTAATATATCGCAACTGAGGCTACAAACATGACAAATTTGACAGACACAACTATAGTATTTATATATTTAGAAAATAAAAAACACCCTGGACACCTTGGTCTGTCGTGAGTCACGTAGAGTTCATCCTTCGCCACGTGAACCGCTCCCACGTGTGCGCCCCTCAACTAGATGTCAGTATTAGATCATTTAACCCCCTGTTGTTGGTTTTCTTCAAACCAAGAGGCCAGGAGCGACACTGGGCTCTGGACTCATGAGTCTATTGAGACCCCAGATCTTTAGACTACCCCCCGCCCCCGGGCTCTCCCTTCACTATATTAGATTTAACTTCAAAGTGCGGTTCATCTGCTGTATCTCTGTATAAATCTCCTGCTCTTCCCGCCGTCTTGGCAAATCAGGTGGACGTCATATTTTAAATTTAGAGTTGTCTCTTTTCATTAGCCAAGACTGCCAACTCTGACAGATACACACCTGCAGAAGTCCGTGGCATCTTTTTACTGTTGTGAATTGGGAAAAAAAAATCTCCTTTTTGTTCATTTTTAACTGACAGTATCAGACAGTATTAGAGGAATAATGTGCTAGTGTAATAAAAGGAACTAATGCAGATTTAACATCGACAAAAAAAAAAAAAAAACTGCTGTCAGTTCTTCTTCTGTTTCACCTTTTTACCTTCAAGGCCTTCATTCAACCTTAGATCAGAAACACATTGTGGAACAAAGTAGGTCAGTTGTTGCCCGACTTCTTCCCTCATCAGTGGACACATTGACAGCTATATCATAAAAAACTCTGACTATCGATCAATATATCTAAGTATCTGTCTGTCTGTTCGTTTTTATTGTCTTTCTGTCTGTCTGTCTGTCTAATTATCTCTATCTGTCTGTTTGTCTAAATATGTCTGTCTGTCTGTGTGTCTGTCTGTCTAACTATCTATATATCTGTCTGTCTGTTTGTCTAAATTTGTCTGTCTATCTGTCTGTCTAAATATCTGTCTATGTAGATAGTCAGACAGACGGATAGATAATAAACGTCTATCTATCTATCTTTCTGTCTGTCTGTCTGTCTGTGTGTCTGTCTGTCTATCTAAATAGTGTCTGTCTGGATAGATATTCCATCTAACTGTCTGTCCCTTGTCTTTCTGCCTGTCTGTCTGTCTTTCTATATAACATCAGTAAAACAACAGTAGTCCTAACCCTATATACACTTTCATCCAACATTTTAACCATTTTTACTACTTTTATGCCACATCCAAGAGAAACTGTAAAGCCCACGCCCCTACGTTTGAGACCCCTGATAAGGCAAAGCTGTCAGTGTTTGGTAGTTTTCCAGTTTCTGCCACTTCAAACCTGATGTGCTGCATCTGATTCTCTTCACTGCTGCCTATGGATTGGAGGGCTGCCCTGTAAAGCTACCGTTTTCACTTTCTTCTCTCTTTTTTTTTCAGGGTATGCTTATAGAAGGAGCCCAAGGAGCCCCTGGCCAAGCAGTGAGTATCACATTCTCCCCTGCTGCTGTCTGCCTTTCACAGATGGAGAACAGCTAAAGAGGGAAAAAATGTCTTTATGGAAAGAGTGTCAGTCCTGATCGCCAGTGAAGCTTGAGCTTAGAAATACAGTCAAAATGTGTGTGTATGTGTGAGAGAGACAGACAGGCAGACAGACAGAGAGACAGAGAGAGTGAGGGAATGGGTGATATTTCATTTTCAGACTTATTTCTTTTTGAAACCGTCTTTTCTTTAGTCTTTCTTGGCCGGCACTTGTGAAATATTGGTTAGCCTGCATGTGGTGGGAACGCTGGTTTGCAGCAGTTTAGGATATAATATGCTAAGTGTCTGTGTGTGTGGTTTCAGGGTCTTCCTGGGACCCCAGGATTGCAGGGTCCCCCAGGTTCTCCTGGAGACCCCGGAGAAAGAGTAAGTAAAGGCAGCTTTACACACTTTCATAACAGATTCATTTATCTTCATCCTCTTATCTATTGCCGGGTTGCAGATCTCCACGATTGCCACCCAAATCACACTACACTATACTGAGCCAACTGGAAGTTATGAGGAATTTTGTCCTAACAACATTATTTGGGATAGTATCTAATAAATACTTTTCAGTTTTATCAAATAGGTGAAACTGCAATTATCGTATAATTTGAAAAAAAATTAAAAAACAGCCTAGAAGTGGATTTTCCTGCTGATTTTTCAGCTATAAACTCATATTAACATTAGGCCTCATAGACTCACACAGACCACAGTAATAATCAGTTTGGCCACAGTGAGCTGAACAGATATAAAAGCACTGACAAACCTCTGCAGTGCTGTGGAATATCATTATCTTGGATTGATTTGATGACACAGACTAATTGCTCCTTCAGAAATTCTGCCTCTCTGCATTTTTTTTTTTCCACTCAAATTAGCCCCAGATCTCAGTGACACCACCCTGTGGTCTGTAAGTCCCCGTCTGACCAGCAGGCTGTGTCTTTCACACAAAGGCTTTTTGTCTCAGAGTGTGATCAACAACGTCTCACTGGTCCAGCCGCCCTCTAACCTCCTCTAACTTCCTGGAGAGACGGTCTCACCGAGGTCTGACGTGGTTATTAACAAGTCACTCTTCTCTGCAGTCTTGCGGTTTTTCCGTTACGTAGAATCCCTCTGGTCTGGACGTTTGAGCGGCTCATTTCACTCACGGTCGCCGCCCCTGCTGTGCTTCCCACCAAAAGTGCCATTTTCCCAGATATGTAGGGTCCCAATTATGCTAGATGCCGCTCCGCATACTGTAACAGCAACGGGGAGAAGAATATTTACTACCTCTGGGAAGAGGCAGATGAGAACACATGGCTTCAATTTGGAGCGTCAGTCTGAGATCGCAGCTCATGACAAGCTGAGCTGAAAGAGTCTGGATTCTCTGGAAACCACTGAGGTTGATAAAGCTTGAAGCGAAGGCGAAATCTAATAATATCCTATTTCACATTTCTGCTGTGGATGTTAAGTACCAGCAGATTGTTGAAAGTCTTTAAAAATTAATGTTAAAAAAAGCTTTATCTTTGATTTTATTGATCATCTCGTCCTTAAAAAAAACAAGTAAAAGTAGTTAAAATGTAGTTGTTAGACAAAAAGACATATAAAACACACCAAAGACTTGGGTCCAATTTCAAAATAAAACAAAAAAAAATCTCAGGATTTATGTCTAAATACATCAGCAAACTCTGCTTCCAATGTTAATCATTTTTTGGAAAACAGGTCATCTTGAATTTTTTTGACCAATGCTTGCAGAATTGAACGTTTTTGGAAAATAAATCTGTGGAGAAGTGAAAGCACCAGGCTCCTTCCTGATCTTCCACTAAGACTCTGTCGGTTGTCATTTAGTCCACACATGAAGTCCTAGTCTTCCGTCCAGATCTGTGTCCTTTTAAAAATGTCTGGCACGTCCCAGTGAGGAAAATGTGACCGTTCACTCGTCCTTTCTGCAACTGGAAAACTGAAACAGCTGATACACGAGTTTCGTGACTATTTCAAAGTATCAGTTTCAAGATCAGAGGGAATGTGGAAGTCAGATTGATTTCACAGAGATTATCTCAAGAATTAAGACTTGTCTGTTCATATTTGAAAAATCTGAGGAAAAAGACAAGTCCAGGCCTGGGATTATGTCAGAAAAATAAAAGCCTTTTTCATCTCCTGTTTTCACCTCTGCTGTACCTTAATCTGACTGAATCTAATCTAATCTAATCTACATTCATCTACCAACTCAATCAAAGACTGAACACATGAATTCCTGTCAGTTCTGTTTTTATCTTCACCATCAGTTCCTGAACTCATCCTTCATTACTCCTCTGTCTCCAGGGTCCTCCAGGCCGTCCTGGTATTCCAGGTTCAGACGGTGTCCCTGGTCCTCCAGGTACCGTCCTGATGCTCCCCGTAAGTCCAATAGGCTTCAACCGGTTGTTGGGTTGTTCTCTTACACAGCCCTGGTGTGTGTGTGTGTGTGTGTGTGTGTTAGCTTGACTACATCAGCAGCAGCAGCCCAGAGGATCATGGCTCTGTTTTCGTTGTGTTACAAATCACTTACATTGTAAATGTCAACAAGTGCAATGGAGTGAAACCAGTGACTACTGAGGCTTTGAAGGCCAGGTGTGTGTGTGTGTGTGTGTGTGTGTGTGTGTGTGTGTGTGTGTGTTTGCTAACATAACTTTATGATTTTGGCCAAACTCAGCACATATTTAAAAACACTCACCAGGGGGCGGTCATTGGTTTCTACAGACAAGACACAGGGTTTGATGTTGTCTTTAATTCATGTTCTTCTTCTTCTACTTCCTTCTTTCCTTCTCTATCTTCTTTTCTTTTCTCTTCTTCCTCCCTCTCCTGTTCCTCTCATCAGTTCCGAGCAGGTGGAGAGTCCCACAAAGGACCTGTGGTCTCTGCCCAGGAGGCTCAGGCCCAGGCCATCCTCTCTCAGGCCAGGGTAAGTACGTTCTCCACCCTCCGACCACACCCATGCATCACATGCGTTACGTTAAGTTAATGTCTGTCTTAGCCAAGAAACTGTGACTTAACATGAAGTGAAGCCAGTTAAAAATATTTTAACTCACTTCAGACTGCCACTGTCAGTTATTTAATAAACCCATCATTGTTATTTGCTGCTCCACAAAAATTAAAATTTACTTTTTTCAGTTTAAATCATAAATGTCTCCTGCTTCCTGTCTTGAACACAGCTGGCTATGAGAGGTCCAACTGGTCCACAGGGCATGATGGGAAGATCTGGTCCCCTGGTGAGTACATGTTTTCTTTCTTTACTCATAAATTCTTTTATTTTGGAAACATTTACTGATTAAGAAGAAACATCTTTTCTGTTTGTTGTTATTTTATAATAACTTGATTATTCTGAAATGTTGTGGTCTACATCGTGAGCTTGTGTTTCTGTCCCAAACAGGGAGCACCTGGAGCTCCTGGACTTAAAGGTGACAGCGGTGATTCTGGACCACAGGTAAAAGAGAAACGAGTTTGTTACAGTGATTTGTTTATTAATCATCAATAAACTGTGCATTAATCTGGAGTAACATGACTAATCCCATCCCAAATCCATGCTTCCTTGTCCCCTGTTCACTTTTTTATGACTGATGTTTTCTGTCCAATCATCTCAGGGACCCCGAGGCCTTCAGGGTCCACCGGGACCTGCAGGAAAGGCAGGAAAAAGGGTAAATACCTTCTTTTTTTCTTCCCCTACCAAATTGAATTCATTGATTAATCTCCTTCAGCATTTGGTTCTAGGAAAGGACAATCCATTTAAGCCTTTTATTCCAAATCCAAAAATCAAGGTTACTGTGCCCAAGGAGTGGAGCCTGTGTAGTTTCAACTGTGGCCGCGTTTCAAACTCACTCAGCTGCACTTGATTTTGTGTCTTGTGCAAAGTTCATTTTTATTCAATAACAACTTAAAGCCATGATCTCCTCTCGTTGTTTGTTGTTCACAACCTTTCGAGGTAATTGGACATTTTCTTCACGTTACCTTGTAACACGACAGGACATTTGTGTGTCTCTCAGGGTCGTAACGGCGCCGATGGAGCTCGAGGTTTGCCAGGAGAGGCAGGGAATAAGGTGAAGCTATAAAAATGATATGCTGCCTCTGAACTACTTTTTCATTTGTTTTTTTTTTACTCACTCAGCTGTAAAAAAAAAAAAAAACAGGCACCTGTCTCGTTGAGTAACCCTTGGTTTTTTTTGTGCTGTTTAAGGGCGATCGAGGTTTCGACGGTCTCCCTGGTCTTCCTGGAGAAAAGGGACACAGAGTGAGTCAAAACCAGGACATGTTTGGAAAGACTTGACTTGCTGTAGCGACTTGGGTGGATCTTTAAATCCAGTGTCTCTTGTCCTGTACCCTCTGTGAAACTGATGGACCAGCAGCCTTAAAGGACACTGATTCTGGGGGAATCTTTTAGGAGTCAAAGGTTGTTGGTGGGGTTCCCCTCAGGCTGCCCTGACCTGGGGGCAAATGAGGATCCAGTTTGGTGTTTGTGGAATTTGGGTTGAAACAGCGAGGACAGAGAGAGATCACAGAGTGGGATTTCCAGGCAGCCTTTAATGCCTTATCCTATACGGAGTAATTACAGGGCCACCACAGTCAGACCAGTACTTATAGCGCATTATAAATAGCCCAAACTATACAGGTCTATGCCAAATGTTGGGTCCAAATTTAGTGTAAATTAAAATCCACATGTTTCTTTTTCTTTTTCCCATGTGGATTTTTTAAGCGTATCCAAATTCTTGACGTTTTCCTCCTGGGATCCAAAACTTCAGGATTCCTTTATGATCACATGTCATTTTCTCTCTTAATTATTTCTGTCTTCTCTCTGGTCTCTAGGGAGAGGTGGGTCCTACAGGTCCTCCAGGTCCTCCAGGAGACGACGGCCCAAGAGTGAGTATCAGAATCAGAATCGTGAATCATCTTTGTCTCGTGTTCGATAAATTCACCTTCAATCCCTTTTTCCCGGTCACTGTCAGGGTGAAGACGGCCAGGTTGGACAGAGAGGTGTGGCAGGAGAGAGTGTGAGTGGATTCATCACCTGAAACCGACACCGTCCTCTACATTCTTTTCCCACAACTTTTATTCAGACCATTGTTTCAGTACAAAGCGACGCCCTCCTGAGCTCCTACAGCTCTGTCAACATTCCTGTCTTCAAGGACCATTTCATTCACTCACCCTTTTTGGAAAAGCTTTTTTTAAAAAATAGCATAAAAACTGGAATCAGGGAAGTGAACGTAGCTGCTCGTGAGAAACTCACACACTCTGGCCTATTCAATCCAAATGGACCGACACTAAATGGACTGATGTAAGAAGTCGAAGGACATTTTTACCTTGTGCTCTGTTTGATCAGAAAATAAACGTTTCATAACAACATTTAATTTGGTAATTGTTGCATGACTCACAGAGGTAGTTGAGTTAGTAATTGTGTGAATCAACCTCAGTAGACTTTCAGACCCTAAATCATCCTGAATGACAGGGTATTAAATACCCCTGGTAACCTAGTTTATATGCCGATGTGTCTATGGTTCAGGACACAAGACAAGAAAGTAATGTGATGAATCTACAGCACAGAAGTGTCAGTCCTCATCCTAACCTTCCCTCATTTATAAGACTTTGCGCCTTTACTTATTTTCAGCTGCAGTTACCACACATGGCCTCCAGAGGTCAGCACCTCACTGAGTCAAACCAATGACATTGCCGCTGAACGTTAATGACTCTCTGGACTATAATTCCACTGTCTTCTAAACATATGTAAATATTTGTAGTATATGAGTATATGTATGTTTTTATTTGTCTTTTTTTACTCAGGGACCTAGAGGTTTACTGGGCCCCAGAGGTTCTCCTGGAACACCAGGACAACGTGTGAGTAGATTTTTCACTATTAGTCTTGGTGTTCTGAATGAACATGGAAATGTACAGGATATTTATGATGTTTTTTTTTTCCTCAGGGTCTTCCTGGTCTTGATGGTCAAGCTGGTCCCAAAGGAAACATGGTGAGAATTCTATGAGCACTAGGTAACATGACGAAGATACTGCAAAGTTCTGACATCATAGTAAATAGAAGGATTTACTTTGGGAATTTTGACAAAAATATGTTTTTTAATTTAAGAGTCATTAGGTTTATCATTTATATTATTTTGTGAGTCATTTCCTAATATGAAATTATAAAAACTCTTCATCAAGATTAAATTGACTTGTGTGTCTTTAATTTGGGCAGATGATGAGAACACATGATCCCTCTAATCTAATCTAATCTAATCTAATCTAATCTGAATTCTTAATTGCAGTCTTTAGCAGTCACAGCTCTGCAGCCAACCTGGTGTTTTGTGTTGTTACAGCTGCAGCCGACCTGTTGTTACAGGCTCTGCAGTGTTTGTTACAGCGAACATCTCCGCAGGGACGGCAGGAAGCAAGACTCAGTTGCACTTAGTCATTTCAATCCAGTCACACATGGTCCTGTGTCGTGGCGATGAAGTGTTTTATCACTAGTCCACTACACTTACTCCAAATTGTCTTCATCTGCTGCAGCAGAATCTCAAATTTCTCCTCAAAAACTTTGCAATTATCTTTTGCCTGCTCTTGACACAGACTGGGTTTAGTCACTGCAGCAAAACAAAAGAATGGATTCACCAGCAGAGACAATGTTGGTGTAAATTGAATGAGAAATTTATGAATCTTCTGATTTTTTTTTTCAGGGTCCTCAAGGAGACGGAGGAGCTCCTGGACAACAGGGTCTGCCTGGTCCAAACGTAAGTTTTATAATTATTTTACTTTATTTTTCTCAAAGCTTTGTTGTATCCCGAATTGATTATATATTTGGCATGGGCAAACTAAGGCTCAGGGGCCCCATGCGGCCCGCCAACTTTATTTAATTAAATAATTTATCTACGCTATCATTATATTTCTTCCTTTTTCCTGCAATGATGTGTTTCCTCAGTAGATGGCGCCGTAAAGGGTATTAAAAATGTGTGATTTTAGGTCTTATACGTGCCTTTTACCTGCCATTTATCTTAGTTCGAACAAAGGATCCATCTTTCTGCTCTTTTTCCTGTTTTATCTGAAAGTATTTTGGAGACGTGACTCCTGGAGCTCCTGTTTTCCTAATCAGACATTTAAATACATTCATGTTGCTTCTTGTTTCCCTCATTTTCCTTACACAAAAAAACCCTCCCTGGACATGAATAAGGACAGAATTTAGATGTTTTTTCTTCTGCCTGTGACAGAGACAGATGTCTTTTCTGGCCAGCTGTTGAAATGCAGCATCTATTCATTACCTCAAGCGACATGTTGGTTAAAGTAATGAATAAAAAAAAAAAAACATTTTACAGCAGGCTTAATAAAAGTAGTCTGGTGTCCAACGGTCATTGGCAGGTTCCCTTTTCAGGTGAACGTCATTTCACTGGAAAATGTTAGTCTGAGTCCAACATCATGCTACAAAGGTTGAATAAATAACTTGTTCTTTTTGGTTTCACCTGGCCTGTGGCAGCTGAAGGTGTTTCCAGTGACGGAAATCATATGTCAGAACTATAGCTGCCCACTCTTATTCTTACTTAGAGCCCCTTAAGTCATTACTCGTCTCTGAGGGTCGACTTCCGCAGGGTTTTCAAAAGATTTCCAACTTCAATATCAGACATAAAAGTTAATGAAGTTTCCTTTTCACACAGGGAAACCAAGGTCGTTTTCGTCGTGGTCATTCTGCCTGATGATGAATGGACGGTTGGGTTTCACTGGTTTAATCACAGACCTGTTTTTACTTATCTTTCAGGGTCTCATTGGTCCTCAAGGTCCAATCGGACCTCCTGGTGACAAAGTAAGTATTGAGACGACCTGCTCCTCCATTCAGTCTCCTGAAAAGGACTTTGCTGTAGCAACAACTGAGCGCATTAGTCCAGAGAACATAAGTGATTCTGCAGACAGACATCTGCCTGAGATATAGACCCTCACTTAGTCCTCCGCACAAACTGATGGACAAAACACCCACAGGAGAAGTGTGTACAGATGTTTGGGTTCCTAAACCACTGTCTCTCTCTGCCTTTCTAGGGACCCCAAGGTAAACAGGGTCTTGCTGGTCTTGCTGGTGCTGATGGTCCTCCTGTAAGTTGATGTTGACATCTGACCTAAAACCAAAACATGTTAGAAGGTTGATCACCTGCTCATACCTGGTCTGTCTGAATGTCACAGGGTCACCCAGGTAAAGAAGGACCTGCTGGTGAGAAAGGAGCCACGGTACGTACTTTTTTTTTCTTAATTTCATAAATCAACTCTTAGCTGATCAAAGACTCATAATTTAACCAACATTTAGTATAGTTTAGTAGATTGCATGTTGTTGGTGACCCAAAAAAACTCTCTTGACCATGACCGGACCTTCATTTCTCAGGGTTTTCCTGGTACTATTGGATCCATCGGCTATCCTGGGCCTCGTGGCGTCAAAGTGAGCTTCATCTTATTCCATCTGTCAAGAATAATGAACAGATAAAACAATCGACTCATTTCATTCTAACCTTTTTAGGGAGCTGATGGCATCAGAGGCCTTAAAGGTGGCAAAGGAGAGAAGGTAAAAAAAAAAAAAATCTTTCCGAATGTGTAATTTTTTAGTCTTGTTAGTTCTCCAGTTGGACTGGACTCCATTTTCTGCACAGATTTACTAAGTGCATTTTTAATGGAGCAGTTTCTAATTATTGGAACCCGCATTCTTAGAATGAAACAATAGATGTCAGTGTAATACAATACACTTGGGTGGAAACCTTTGTTCCATCTTACGAATGTTTTACTGATATGGCCACAAGATGTCAGCACTGCTCTTGCAAAGACAAAGACAGATGGATTGATAGATAGATGGACAGACAGACCTCTGTGAAGTTAAATACTTAAATGTATTGGTGTTTTTTGTCTGTAGGGAGAGGATGGATTCCCTGGCTTCAAAGGAGACATGGGCATCAAGGGTGAGAAGGTGAGTTATCATCAAACTTGTATCTAAAAAAAGGATTGAGAACAAACTTGAACTCTTATTACTTCTACTTTTCTTGTCCCTGGTCTTAGGGTGAGGTTGGTGCTATAGGACCCAGAGGAGAGGACGGCCCAGAGGGACCCAAGGGCAAATCAGGACCCGGTGGAGAAACTGGACCCATCGGTTCAGCTGGAGAGAAGGTCCGTAACAACCTCTGTCTTCACATCTGCAAAAGTCAAATTGTCAATAAATAGATTCCTGTGTTTGGTCTTTGTGAAGTCCTGCTGCAGTTGCCCCTTTGTCTTGGTTCATCAACAACATGAATTAACACACACGGCCATCAGAGGGGGGTAGAGGGGCAATCAATTACACCTGAATAACCTTGTCCATAAACACAGTGGGCTACTACATCACTATGATGTAGTAAAAATGAAAACCTGAGTTTGTTCTGAATAAAACTTTGGAGAGTAGTGACCAGTAGATCTGATTGGACACAGCAGGACAAGTCCCAGGTCCTCTGTCCCTCCTGGGCCCTGGTACCTGCTGCTGCTGTCTTCCTTGAAATAAACGTCAATACACTTAATTACTTGCTGCCACTATCTTGACTTACAACACTGCCAACTATTAACTCTACACTCCGATAGTGATCATTTCAAAAGAGCTCCAATAAATCGTAAAAAAAAAAAAAAAAAAGACAAAACACCAGCAGGGGGCAGACCAACACTTAAATTGGTTTTAGATTTTCTCCCCTCTCCTCTGGTTAATTAGAGAGTCCAGTCAACTAGATCACACAGTCCAGTCTAGATCACAGACTAATGAATAATACATACAATGTTGTAGCCATTTAGCTCAGACTTAAAATATCCAATACAATTATGCTAATGCTTCATGTGATCAATGCCGGGGTTAATTATCTTCCTCATTGATTAGATCCAGGTCTTCACTGTTTACATTCTTTAGAAAACCAGGTTGAACCAATACTGCAGTGGAACCAGTTGATTCCTGCAGTTGGAACAGAAACTCACTTCTTTTTGATTATAATGATGATAATTTGAATGATCACAAACTCTCTGCACGGTGATTTATAACAAAGGTTTTATTTTTAGCTCAGGACAATTTTGTGTTATTTTTTTTGTAATTTTGGTTTGTCTTTCTTTTACAGGGAAAACTCGGAGTGCCTGGTTTGCCTGGATACCCAGGAAGACAAGGCCCTAAGGTGTGTAATGAAGAGTGTGTCTACGTCCACACTCTTCTCTGATGGTGTTGTAGATGTTGAGGTCTTCATTCTTCCTTTAACCCATGTGTTTGTTCTCGGCATTGATTGTGTTTTTTGGAGAGAGATTTTGATCAGAACTGTTGCCCTGGTGTCGTTGAAACTGATTGATTTGTTCATTCAGTCTCATTTGCTTCATATCAAACCAGTTCTGACAAGGCCAAGGTCCAATCCTGGTCGTCCATAACGGTCTGACAGGTCATTGAGGTGAACTGCTGACCTCACTGCCACACCTCCATGATTCAAGCAGTGTTTTTACAATCTGAGGGACGGGGAACCCATGGGGACAGAAAATGTCAAACAGACATGTTTTTATTGATGACCAATGACTAAATTTTTAGATCAGATCTATGGCGCAGAGACAATGTCCCTTCTTTAGTGTGAAACTCCAGGTTTTACCTCCAAGTTTCATTCCCAGTTAAGTGGTTGTCTTCCGGTGGGTTCACCACCTACAGGAAGATACGGTACGGTGCAATGTGATTTGGGTGGCAGTGGTGGAGACTGCTGCACCTGCATTCTTGTAACAAAGAAGCGGATGAAAATTACAAGCTGTATTCTAGGTTAAATCCAAATCTTAAATTTGTTTGTGTGGTCTTTACTAAAATACTTTTTATACACCCTTTAAACTGATATTTTCATGGACCTTTTACCTCCGGTTCCACTCCATGGCGTTCTGTCCTCACGCTCAGGTTCAGGGCCAAAGTCCTGGCTGAGTGCAGCCCTTATCCTCCTCCATCGCCCTGTGCTCAGATCCTTCAACAGGCGGTGTATTTGGCCGCTGCAGCCCATCAACCACTGTTAACAGCTTCTCCACCTCGTTAAATCTGGGAGCCATTTGCATTATCTGTGTGCACCGTCTTATCTCCATGTCGCGCCAGCTTTTCGCTGCTCCTACTTTGTGAAAACCTCAAAATATACGGAACAGTTTGCTTTCCCCGCAGTTTTTAAGATTCAGTGCAGTGTTGTTTGTTGCCTCTGCTTACCATATGAAGCAGCAGGTTGTACCTGGTATACATATGCATGTGGGCACCGGGGATGTGCTCTGCATCAGATGCTGCTTGAAACACACAGAACCTGTTGCCTATGTTGCACGTGAGAGTGAAACAATCATGATGAAGCTGCACTGGTTGTTATTTGACTGTCACTGTCCTGTCTTTGTGAAATCACTGCCTGTGAGAATTGCTGATGTTAGAACCAAGAGGAGCTGCTGTTTCTTTGGTCTTCTGTCTTTATTGCCCTCACCCTCCATCCCACCTTCATCCTTTTACCATAAGGGGGAAACACATTTTATCTTGAGTTTTGGAGAAGATTTTTAACAAGGTGCTCTTCTCACTCCATCTTTAACAATGCGATGTAATCAAAGGCAGGGAAAAAAAAGAAATGGTGGTTTCTGAATTAATTCCTTGCTCATTTTCCTTTCTGTCTGTGTGTCTTGCAGGGCTCCAATGGCTTCCCTGGTTTCCCTGGGGCAAATGGTGAAAAAGGAGGCAGGGTAAGACATCCAGTCAATGCAGACACTTTGTAATCTTTAACTGTGTGTGACAGCTCCAGACAGTCGGTCAATACAAATTTTAATATTAAATAAAACAGTAATTGTTTGAATAAATTAATTTAAAAAAAATCTAGAAATATTTTCCTTTAAAAAAAAAAAAACTCGAGCAGTGGCTGATGATTGAAATTTAACCGGCTTTTGTTGCAGTCTGCTCTTTCACCACTAGATGTCACTAGTTTTTACCTCACCACACTGCGATTTCAAATGGTTAATTTACAAGTATGGATTTGATTGCTGATATCAATCAACCTAAGAAACGCAACTGTTTTTTTTTTTTGTAGCTCGACTTCTGACTAAAGTAAAGACCGTAGAAAAGTCTGTCCGTCAACTCCAGGTCTTAATCAATAACCACACAAAGTTAGGATTTTCCATATTTCCACTCAGAATCACAACAACCTGGAGAATTATCTTTGAAGGTTGGTTATTGTTTTTTAACTTGGTGAAATGTAAAAATCTGACAAGAAGAAGTTGAACTCTTCTTGAACTCACTCGACAACACGGTATTTATTATGAATCATAAATGTAGCAGCAACACTCCACTCCAGAAAGACTCATCCCGAACCTTGACAAACTTGTAGCATTTGTTCGACTGTCACAGTCACAGCCAGCTGGTGGCGCCGGAGAAGTTACCGGTGTCAGTCTGAGTTGTCAGTCTCAGCCGCAGGTTGTTTAAAAAAAAAGTTCAGACAGACAGAGAGACACTGAGCCGACAGAGAGTTGACAGATACTTCAACCTGTCGAGTGTCCTTCTGTGATCATTCAGCGCTGGTTCTATTATATATTTCTCTCAGGTTTTTCTGTTTGACTCCCTTTTCAGACGACTTTTCCACATCTCACTGCACTGTTTCCAGGTTTATTTGCTATTTATTTGCTTTATTTTTTTCAGGGAATCGCTGGCAAAGCTGGTCCAAGAGGACAACGTGGTCCAACGGTGGGTGGCTTTAACTTTAATACCTGTCTGAAGATAGACCCGCAGACGATATATGAATGAACTAGTCTTTCATATTTTATATTACATAATTCACTTTGTCTTTCTTCTGTCTATGCAGGGTCCTCGTGGTGGACGTGGTGCCAGAGGACCAACAGGAAAGCCTGGTTCAAAGGTGAGAGCACGTGGTACTCTGACAGTTACCATAGTAACAGCCTCTTCAAGGATTTTAAAAGGATTTTAAATTAATGTAGAGAGAAGGCACAGAAGATCAGGACAAAGAGGGTGGAGTGAAAACAATAGGGCGGGTGGAGAGGTGACGGTGGTGAAGAGACAAGGTGGTTTTATTATAAGATCCTGGAGTTTCTACAATATTTCCAGACTTAATGTATATGTACAACTAAATAGACAAACAAAAGAGAGAGAACTGAGAAGTAATATTGGCATAGTGAACTATAATATTAATAATTAAGATTGTATTTGCTTATTAACACACACACACACAGCAACAAGTATCATCTACTAATCTACTCATACCACCAACATTAACCTATCTATCTAGTAACTCAGTTATATCTGTCTATCTACCCATCTGTGTATCTACGTGTCTACATATCTCTCTGTCTACCTGTCTATTTGTCTGTCTGCCTATCTATCTATCTATCTATGTGTCTACAGTATATATCTACCTGTCTGTCTGTCTATCTATCTATCTATCTATCTACAGACAACGATATATTTCACTTCTGAATGAAAATTCCAAAAAGTTCACAGCGTTCCCATAGGAATACTGAAGTTGTATAGTGAGGGGAGGATATATCATATCATATCATATCATTATAAACGACTATTTATTTATAATAATTCACACATTGTCTTTCTGTGTGTGTGTTTTCTTAGGGAACATCAGGAAATGACGGACCTCCCGGACCACCAGGAGAGAGGGTTGGTATCAGCCAAGTCACATGTTGTCCAATCCTGTTGTTGTTTTATATATATAAATATATAGTTTTCCTAATTCTCTGCTCAGTGAGTTGATTTTTCTTGTCATCACAGGGACCTCAAGGACCACAGGGACCCGTTGGTTTCCCTGGACCCAAAGGACCAAATGTGAGTAACTGCAGTGAGTGAAGACACAGTCAGCAAGACTGCTGCCCTGAGTCTTTGTATTCACTGTCCTCCGTTCCTTTGTGTCCACCAGGGGCCACCAGGAAAAGACGGGCTGCCCGGACATCCTGGACAGAGGGGAGAGGCGGTGAGTAGCTAGTTTCATCCTCCACTGCGTCACGACCTGCCATGTGATCCAGAACATCATGCATTAGTGCAGACCCGACAGTGACTCAGCCTCTCGCCTGGTCAGGAAGGTTATTCCAGAAAGAACTGAATGTGAAAAGATGAAGTGAAATGGCAAACACAATGTTCTCGGGGAGAGAGAGTGCAGCAAAAATAACAAAATAATGGGAATTAACACAGTATCATCACTGCAGTAAAACCCACTGTGGCACAGAATAAATTGTGTTCTATCGGAAACAGTTAATAATAATTTGTTAATTGTCAAGTCCTAACATGATCATATTTATGTAATCCTTCTATTCTTACATTTTTCAATAATCTACAATAGTGGCAAAGCAGTTAGAGGGCAAAGCATCAGTGTTATTTGGGTGGCAGTCGTGGAGACTGCAACAGATAAGCAGATGGAGATGGATGAGTGATTGTTTTTATTTTTCTTCCAGGGCTTCCAAGGAAAGACTGGACCTCCAGGACCTGGAGGAGTGGTCGGACCACAGGTCGGTACAATTGAAGTTTATTTCTTATCGTTGCTAAATCGTAAAAAAACACATTAGACTAAATATATAGACTAAATTTACAAGATCATGATAAACAGTAGTGTCGTGTTCTAACAAATCTTAGCTCAGTTTTGCTTATCCTTATTTTTACTTTCTACACAGGGACCAACTGGTGAGACCGGCCCCAGCGGGGAGCGAGGACATCCAGGTTCCCCTGGACCACCTGGTGAGCAAGGTTTACCTGGAGCTGCTGGAAAGGAGGGTGGAAAGGTAAATGAGCCTGTGAACGGGTGTGTTCTCAGCTTCGCTGAATTGATTTTGTTTCTTCAGGCATTAAAAGTTAACAATCGTCGCAGATTGACATTAAAAATCTTTCGTTAAAAAGGATCAGTTAATAATTAGCAGGGTAAATATATATAATTAAACCAGATTCAACCTTTTCTTTCTTTTCTAGGGTGATCCAGGACCTCAAGGTCCCGGTGGCAAGTCAGGACCTGCAGGTCTAAAGGGCTTCCCAGGTGGTCGAGGTATCCCAGGTGCCATGGTAAGACAGCTTGATAATAAGATACTCACTTAAACGAAAGCTCCATCCCAACAAAGACCTATGCGCTCGCCCGCTGTGCACGGCACCTGTGAAAATTCTCATGACTTTAAACTCCAATTACTGTTAGAGCAACCTGCTGTTAAACCAAATGTCAGGCTTGGCAGCGGCGCCAAATGAAACGTTGTGAACAGTCCGGCAGGAACAAGGAATAAAGGAACGATGCGGGAATAATATTAACACGGGTCAGTGGCAGCTCAGACTTCAGTTATTCTTTTGACCTTATCTTTTGGTAAATGTCTGTAATCATAGTAAATTCCATAAGTGTAATTTCCTCCAACGCAGGGCAGCAATCGACAGCGGCCATTTCCTGCCTTGCGTTGGAGGAAATTAGAAGCGAATCAAATCGGACTGGTTTTAAAAACTCTCTCAGCGCCTACGGTTTCCCAGTCTCCTCAAAAAAGGTTGAAAGTAGCAGGTGTGGGTGAGGAAGCGTTCAAGGAGAAAGAGGGAGATGATGTTTGAGCAGCACCGTCCTGACTGAAGGTGTTCCTACACGTGTGTTTGCACAGGGATGACTTCTCCTTGAACACGAGTGAGAACAATAACGTGTTTTACAGCCATGTGCGCTCTCATCTTTCCCTCCCGTTCTGTTTCGCCCCCTCTTTCGTCCCTTACGGAGCTTATGCACCGACCAATAAATCACTTTTTGTGTGTCCAACAAAAAAAAAAAAAAATATTTCCAGCTCTCTAATGCACTGTGGTAAAATGTGAAATCCAGGAAGGCAGAGTGCCCACTTGGCAGCTCACTGCACCCTCTGGCTCTGGCACAGTCTGTAAATCAGTTATTATAACAAAGGTCTGTAGTGCCTTCATATGCAGTCTGAACCGCCGCTGCTGTGATTCAGCAGCACGCGCATTGTCATTCAAGGGTGGCACCAGGAGGAGGCGTCAGGGGTCGGAAGACGGATGAGCATTTCCTTAACCTTGTGATCCACCGTGGCCACTCTTATTACATTTTATTGGCTCCTCTGGCATTAAGGTTTCTGTCCTGACGTCCACCATCCCTCAGCTTCTACCCTGGTCACCTCAGACTTCAAGATTTGGTTGAAACATCAGGGTTGGTGTTATGGACAAAATGTATGATGGTATAATAGCAATAATACAATAATACATTTATTTTTATTAATATAAACATAGAGGTGCGGGGATGAACTTTGAAGATGGACCATCAGATCAGTCTGGTCAGGCCACCAACACAGCAGATGTTATGAAGTTACCTCAATAATACAGAGACACCGATGAGAACATTTACTGTGATGAAAACTAAAATCATCACCATCAGCGCCGGGTCGAGACCCAGTGCCAGGAAAAGAACTTTACTGACACTGAGCGACGACTATAACATCGCAAAACACTAATGATCTGTGTGAACAAGACAGTAATCTGCTGCGGTAATCTGCCCAAATTGAGGGATTACAACCAGCAGGGATTAAAGTGTAGGGGTGTATTTATAATGCATCAACATCCAGAGTTGGACTCCAGTCTCTGCTCCTGCACTGAGCAGCAGCCTGTGGTCAGTGAAGGTTTAACCCTTTCCTCTCCTCTGCTTTCAGGGTCCAGGTGGTTTGAAGGGAGGAGAAGGCCCTCAGGGCCCACAGGGTCCCATCGTAAGTAGTCTGTTGCCATGGCGACTTAATCTTCCTCCCACCTGATACTGCAGTAAAAAAGTAACTTGCTCTTTTGGAAAAAGTTCGGGCCATAGTGGCGTAATTTTGTTATAGCTCTTCTTAGATGTTTAGAAGATGATACCTGTGATATTTTTATAAAGTTGAGTGACCTCATTCTGAACAGCTGATGCTTTATTTTGCATTAACGTCATCTATCTGCTGTCAGAGGGGACATGAGACACGGAGACAAAGAGCAGGAAAATTGGATGAGTTAGTTGGATTCTTCTCCTCTGTGGGCCCAGCACTGGGAGCAGTGGCAGTTAATCTGTAAAGAAAGCTGACTGACACACAGCTTTCAACTACCTGACATTTTCTAAGCCCTAAATGCAGACTCCAGATAATTGCTTCTGCTCACCAGTGACAGAGCGATGCCGGATTAGATGACAGCAGATATGCAGAGCACGGATGAAAAGATGATGAAAGTGAGAAAAGGCCCATTTCCCTGGGAAAAAAAACGAGTGTTTTCCTGAATTGGTATAAAAGGGAGGCTGTAAACAGGAGATGGACTGTTTCAGTTTGGGTTGAAAAATGACTTGGAAAAGAAAAGGCAATTCCCAAACACTCAGGAGATCTGATATTTTCCTTCATTGATTTTCCGCCAGGGGATGAGCTGCTGTTTAACACTGGTAAAGGGTGTGTGTGTGTGTGTACCTGGTATACCTACACTTGTGAGGACACTTTTTGCACCCTTACTTTGGTTGGAAGGGCAATAACACTGGGACATTTTGCAGGAGCCCACAGTGAATGGGTATTCTGAAAACCTAGTTGGGATTAGGATTAAGATTAGGGAATATATCTGTCATATTATAATATACAGTTGCATGTTTTTTTCCATCTGAAGTCTAAACAGAGAAACCAACATGTGTGTTCTACTATGATTCCTTGGTTATATCACAGCCCCATCATGATTAATCATGATTAATTGTTGCAAATCAAAATGCTCATACCTTTCTCCCGTAGTATGTGAAAATAATTGGTTACTAACTGTTCATATAACCATATTTTCCCAGTATTTCAGTAAACATTTTGAGTCGCGCCAATCCTGCCAATGTCTTAAAACGTTTAAAATATACATTTCAACAATCCTTGTATAAAATTAAAGACAGAAAGATGGAAAGATTAAGTATTGTAACTTAGCATCAAGTGTGTCATCCCTCACTCCTTCTCTCCTCTTTAATCCCCTCTCCTCAGCGCTCTAATATTTTTTTCCCTGCAGAAAATTGACTTTTTGTTACCTGCCACGTAAAGGCAGCAGTGAGTGATGCAGACTTGTTCCCTCCTGACAGGGCTCTCCTGGAGAGAGAGGCGCCGCCGGCCCCGGAGGTCCGATTGGTCTGACAGGACGTAATGGACCCCAAGGACCGCCTGGTCCTGCTGGAGAAAAGGGAGCTCCGGTGAGGGATTTTGTGCGAATGCGAATCACAGAAGCATCTCTGATTCTGCATGCGCTGCACATAAGGGAGGAAATCTCTCTGCCACTGAGTGTGTGACACTGCCTAACGACTGCTGTTGATGTGATGTTTAGGGAGAGAAAGGCCCCATGGGTCCTGCAGGTCGTGACGGCATTCAAGGCCCCGTCGGTCTTCCTGGATCTGGTGGTCCTCAGGGTCCTCCCGGAGAAGATGGAGATAAGGTGAAACACATCCCAGCATACTTATATTGAATATTCACGCCAAGAACCTTTCTCTGATGTGGTTGTAACCCATTACAACGGCCCCGACATTTTAAACAGGAAACAAAGTCAGGTCAGACACGGAGGGGTCATCAGGTCGAGCAAGTGAAAGCTCACAGAGCTCCGTCACTGTGCTGCTAAAATGACTGAAAGAGGATTTGGGGAAATATTCATGATCACAACGTAGTGAAGGTCAAAAATATATATTTTTCCCTCCCGCACTGTCTTATGTCTATGAAAATTAGCATTTTAATACCAACTAAAACATCATATTTTTACATCAAAATGAGATAAACAGAGTAATTGAATCAGATTTGATCTGGATCTTCCTCAAAAACAACAATGTAAAGTGTATATACACAGTAAATCCTCTATCATTGGAAGAGCGGTGTCACAGAACTCAGGGATTTTGTTCTTCTCTTTTCTCTAACATTTTACTCAACGCCCCTGAAGGGAACCCGCGGAGGAAGGAAAGAAAGGACTGTTGACTTGAATGATTGTCTTTGTGGTTCAATCAAATTAAAATCTCCAGAGAAATATTTACTGCCTCAGTCATTGTAAAGGTGACACTAAGATATTGGTCCTTGCCTAAACGCGGGAGCCAAGTTTTTTTTTTTCCTTAAGATGAAGATGAAAGATGTGAGCTCTGCTGTTTGCATTTCACCACAGGGAGAAGTTGGTGGACCTGGACAGAAGGGAAGCAAAGGAGACAAGGGTGAACTGGTGAGTTTGGATTCTTTTTCTCCTTTCCACAAAGAAATAAATACATTATTTTTATGTAAAAATAATTTGCGGCATATAAAATATGAGCATGGTTAAAGAAGTAGGAAAGTCACACTGCAGCTCTGTAGGATCATAAACGTCTCTCTTCATTAACCTGCTGTGTTCTCCTGTGTTTTGAGAACAGCAGGACTTTCATTTCTCTGACTGTGCATTTAATATCATACTGTGTGTGTTTTCAGGGTCCACCAGGTCCTGGTGGTCTTCAGGGTGTGGTTGGAGCTCCTGGCCCAGCTGTGAGTATCTCTGTTCTTTGGCGTTCTATTTTTTTTTTTTTTTTTTTCAAATTCTCCCCCAGTGAAATATTATCACTCAGGGCTTGATTGAAGGACAGGACTGACTGGACTGAAATATCAAATTCACTGTGAGTCAGTTGGGGCTTTGGGCAAGATCTGCTGCACCGGTCGTTGTCAGAGAGGCTGTAGAATGTCAAACATTGTCTTTCAGATTTCTGTGTCCATCAGTCTATGTCAGGGGTGTCCAATAGTTAGATCAGGATCTACCAGAAGATCTCCAAAGAAGTGTTGGTAGATCCTGAGCAATAACGTAAAGTGATAATAGTAATAAAAAATAGAGATATAATTCTATTTCAAGATACTGAACTGAGAATAATAATGGCATTGAGTCAGACTGTATGACATTTGTTATATGTTTATTTATAAAGTAATATATCCAATATATATAGGTAAATATATTTTAGAGAATCTAGGTCAATCACTTAAGCCTGGTCATTTGACGTAGCTCACAAGGCTAAAAGCTGTGGACACCCCTGGTCTATGTCTATCAATCAACTGTCAATTCAATTTCTTCCCATATGTAAAAACACACAATAAGGATTGAAATTATAAAATAGAATTTCTATCTTAATAACTGCATTTTTCAGACTATAAGTCGCACATTTTTCATACTTTGTGTTTTTTCACTGAAAGCCACCAGAGGGCACTGGTACCACCTATGCAACTAGATAAAAAAATCAATAATACGTAATAGTCGTAGTTGAGATCTTTGCTGCATGTTTCTAATCTAATTAATCATGAATAATTGATTACACACTTTCTTACAAACACATTTTCTACTTTCACCCATAAGAGCAGATGAATCCATCCATCTGTTTTATTTTCACCTCCTCCAGTGGGATTTGACGCAGCCTCCTCTCCTCTCCTCTCCTCAGTTCCTCCTCTTCATATCTTTATGGCAGCCAGACCTCCTGGTCCCCACGTGTGTCCTCACATGCTTATAGACTTAGCAGGAGTCTCGGCCTGATACGCTGCAAACCATCATCCTCTCACCAATCTCATTAACACAGCAGCACAACAATGGCTGATGGCCTGGGGGTGACTAACAGCTCGTTGCAGTAAATTATCAGGTCTTAACAACCATTCCAGTGAAAAGTCAGCATCAGCAGACTCCTGGAATGGAGCTGGTGAGATGGATCGCTGAAAGCAGGTAGCTGGCCAAAGCTGAAAAACAAATTATGACGTTTTTTTTTTCTGTCCTGGCAAGTGAGTCTGTTTTTTGGGATAATAACTGACTGTTGTCATAGCAGTTTGGTTTTGACCTGATGCTGTTGTCACGTACGGCCTAAACAGTGTCACCGTCCATGTTTCTCTATGTGTAATGGCCTTTACAGCAGCTCCATGACTTCATCAGGCCACTAAAGTAAAACAGCTGAAGGAGAGCAGTCTGTGGCAGGGGAATTATTTATTTACAGGAATAATTCATTTTTTTTATTCTCATATTTAGATTTATTGATATTTATTTATTTCTGGAGAAAGGTGTCAGGAGAGATCTGATAAAAGAGAGTCAGCTAAGGTGAAGGGAAAGGTTTACAGGACAATGGCGAGACCAGCCATGATTGATGGATTAGAGACATTAGGAATAAACAGAAGACAGGAGACAGAGCTGGAGGTGGAGGAGTTAAAGATGCTGAGGTTCTCTTTAGGAGAGACAAGGATGGACAGGGTCAGGAATGAGGTGATTAGAGGGACAACACAGACAGGAAGGTTTAGCTAGAGAAGACAGATTGAGATGGTTTGGACATTTTCAGAAGAGGGACAGTGGTTATATCGAGACAAGAATGCTAGAGATGGAGCTACCAGGTTGGAGATGAAGAGGAAGGCCAAAGAGGAGATGTATGGATGCAGTGAAAAGAGGACATGGAGGTAGTTGGAGTTAGAGTTGAGGACACAGAGGACAGGGGGAGATGTTGACCCGCCGTGGCAACACCTGAGAAAAGGGACAAACTGAAAGGAGAAGATTTATTTTCATGACTACAAAAAGCCATTCTTTAAAATCAGGCAAACAGACCTGTAAGGGATTGAATATTATTCAGAATATTACCTTATAATGCTGAGAAAATTTGTGCCTACTCATCTAAAGGAGAGACTTTTCGAAGTCCTTTGCCCCCAGAGGAGTTTGCAATTTCCTTCTAAGCCTGCACCACCCATCCCTCCACCCCCCTCCCTGTCTGTCTGTGACTCTGTACTTACAAGAGGCGAGACCTCTGCCTGCAATCACCCAACACTTCACACCCTCTAAACTGCTATGCATTCAGTACCAGCACCTGCGGCTGCCCGTGTGTCCCAGGGCTCAGTCGGAGCTCCTCCTCCTTCAGAGAGAAGCTGCTGACGTCCCTTTGAACTCAGCTCCGCTGGTTTGTCAGCACAATTCAATCTCTGCCTGTAGGCTTCTCTCCAAGACTCTGCAGCCCTGCAGGAACACAATCAATAGCTTTTACAATATTTGGTTTATAAGTAAACAGTTTACACCGATAAAAATAGGTTAAAAAAACCTTCTGGTGTTTTTAAATAATTCAATCAATGTATCAGTTCATTTTCACCAGTGGTTTATTTCCTCTTTAATTTTCTAAATTGTATTTTTATAAGCTCACAACCTGTTTTTTTTTTCCCTGGCCAAACTTTATATTTTGCTGAGGAGCCCAAACTAATGCAAACAGTGTAAAAATACCCTACAGTATATATTTAGAACATTATTAATATAGGCCTCTGAATTATAATGCTGCTGATATTAAGCTCCTAAAGTTCTATTGTTGAGTAAGGTGTTTACAAATGACACAGGCCAGGATACACACTCTAAATACGGGGATTTATTGCATTTATTTCAACCACAGCAGTGGTGGAGACTGCTGCCCCTGCAACCTGGCAACGGACAATCAGATGAAGATGAATGAAAGAATTAAATTGTATTAATCAGCCAAATTATTCCTGACCTCCATTCAGAACCTCCTTGGACTCACTACAGGCCTCAGAACCCTCTGTTGAATACCTAACAAAATCAGATTTTACCATCAGAAATGTTGTGATTTATCTCTGAAAACACATATTTCCACCGTTTTCACCTTAATCTCCAAAAGCCAATACGATCTAGGTTTCTTGATGAGAATACTGATGTGTGAAAATCCATCTCACCTCCGTCTCATAGGGCAGCGACGGTGAGTCTGGACCCCGAGGACAGCAGGGTATGTTTGGACAGAAAGGAGATGAAGGACCCCGAGGATTCACAGGTCTACCTGGACCCGTGGGACTGCAAGTGAGTCTGCACGTCACACATTAACACATGTTGGTGGAATTCCTTCTCAGGTCACATTGAAGACAGTTAAGGAACCATGAGATAATCTGCCTGTTGTCAGAGCTGAATGAGCTCCTCTCCGTCTGCGTATCTACCAAACACCAACATGTCAACTCTCCTCATATCATTTCCACTACATCCAAACAGAACATCATTTATTAATGCGGCCGCAGCTCAGAAATAACATTTCGTATCACTGCTCCGAGAATAATGCCCCACCTTCCTCAAGGACTCGCTTTGGCGTCATCAGTGCAAAAAGTATCCATCACCGCCGCTAACATTTTCCATTTGACGCTGTGCCTCGGTGTTAACTGTGAAGAAGGGATATTTTTCTCAGACTGCATCATTACCATGTATCAAGAAAGCTGCTCCTCTGCTGCAGCCTTGAGAAAACCAACTTCTCTGGCTTAATGTATTTAATAGAGTGTTTTAATCTGTCTGCAAAATGACTTTGTGGGTGTACAGTATGAGGAAATATATGCTTTGTCCAGGAAAAGATTTATTAATAGGTTAAATGCGGTAAACAATACTTAAAACACATCAGTTTGGTCCTAATGAGAAACACAAACTCAGCTCCTGCAGATACTTCAACATCTTCACCTTGAAGTCCGTCACTAACAGATAGATCTGTTAGTTTTTCAGTAAAACTGAACAAGGAAAAATCCAAATCTTTGCATCATTTAAGTGAGAGGTTTGGGTTCAATAAATCTGCTTTTGTGGCAGAGAAAGTCCACTATAGAGTCCATTCTTCAAGGACTGAAATGAGGGCGAACCCTGCTGGTCAATAGGCCGAGATAACGTTGTTTTAAAGTGCAATTGGCTTTTAATTGTGCGTAATGCTCTTCTTCTGCACTCTTTTAATTACGTTTGACTAAGCTGCCCTTGGATAGATGGCGGCAGCCATTGCAAGCTCAGCTCCTCAATTCAATTATCTGCAGCATTAATGATTTTTGACGATGGGAAATGAATGGCTCCAGTTTGGAGACGCTGTGATGTGGGGATGTTGTAGGACGACGGAGTGAAGGACTTCTCCAATCAAAAGGTTCAATCTGTGAGGGAGAAAAGACAGATTAATGATCCGATTAATCATGATTAATGTAGGTTTGATTGCAAAAACAAGTATGGCTTTTTTTTTTTCATTTTCAAACATGGTAAAATACAGTCTTCTCCCATCTTGCCGACTTCCTGTTCCTACAGCACACAAACAAACGTAAGGCAGAGCCCTACACCTCAAATCATTACCTCTGAAATAAACGTTATTCATTTGGCCATTCTCACCAGAATGTTCCGCGCTACTTTGACTAACATCCTGGTCAGAGTTAATTATAAATTAGCTTCCTCTGCCAGCCAGCGTACTGTAAATCAACAAAATGGGCTGCAACTGCACACATATGACACCATCTATCAATATCCATGTCACTCTGCTCCAGTAACTTATCATTACCGCCGCCTTCCACCCACTCGTCGACCATGCACACTCCATCATTCAGAGTTTAGTAGGAACACAGCAAATAACAGCAATTATGCCCGGAGACGTGAGAATTCTACCTTTATTTCCAAATGTCTCATCTGGAAGTGATGGAATTGCGGGACTGGATCAAATGCACCGTTCATGACTTTGCTTTTGTTTTCTCCCACCTCAGACAAAGACGGATGGAGCGCCCCCCACAGTCATTTACACAGGCTGATAACTCCCCAGACTCCCATAGCCTTTAATTACAATAGGTGTCCCTTTTTGACTAATTGCGTGTTTACACTGAGTAGCATTTCTTACATTAATGCTTTATCTTTCACCTGCTGTTATAAAGCCCACCATTCATAGCCTCATCTGAGTGTAGACGATAATGTGCAGCAAAATGCATTCATGCTCTTTTGTTTGCGTACTCCGGTCCGTAGTTTTGTCTCAGGAGTCTCCTCACATGGCCCGGTGTTTTTTATGTTCTGACAGAGTATTTGTCTTCTTCCCAGGGTTTGCCCGGCCCTCCTGGTGAGAAGGGAGAGAACGGAGACGTCGGAGCAATGGTAAGTGCCGCTACTCATGCCGCGGCGATTCGCAGTGTTTGCACGCACAACCCTGGGTGTTGGCAAAGCAACCTTATTGATGTGAGGCTTTTGGCAACACCACCAATCACTCAGCAGATGTTCCTGAAGTCCGTGAAAGAAGATTTGACACAAACATTTCAACCCAGACGTTCTTTCTTTCTGGAGCCTCTGGTTTCGGCAACAAAACTCTTAGGAATCAATGACAACTGATTTGTAAAAGTTCTGCTGAGAACTTCACTCTTTGAGACCAAGATTATACCCAACCAGGGTAAAGAGACGATGAACATTGATGTGAAGACAACGTTAATGTTGGAGGACACAGTGTTTTCATGTTAAATCAGAGAGAATGAAACATGAACACATATTAACTGGAATATAAATGTATATGAATGTATTCATTAGTCCATGTATGCAGTACATTAATTAGTAATAAATATGTATAAAATTCTATATTTACTTACATATGTAGTTGTAGAGCTGTGTTAGTCCAAAAAGTCCAAAGATCTTTGACTGTTTTCATTTCTTTTTCTTTTCATTTCGTCTTGTCCCTTATTTCAGGGGTTGCCACACAGGTCAACAATTTCCATCTCCCCCTGTCCTCTGTATCTTCTACTCTGACTCCAACTACCTCCATGTCCTCCCTCATTGCATCCATCAATCTCCTCTTTGTCTCCTACCTGGTAGCTCCATCTCTAGGGTCATTCTTCTACCAACATGTATCCACTGTCCCTCCTCTGAACATGTCCAAACCATCTCAATCTGTCTTCTCTAGCATTTTCTCTCCAAACCTTCCTGTCCTGTCTTCTCTGACAACTCTCGACACAGATCTACTGCTAAAAACTGTCCTTTTTAGTTTCAGGCAATGAAAAAACTTTTTGATGTGTTTACTGAACATCATATTTTTAATGCAGACTAAACAACTTTGACATTTTTAAAGCACTCCCTCATTAGACCTGCTTTTTTTTCCAATGACTTCACTGTAATTAGTGTCATTTAGACTTTTGTGGAACCTCACTAATAATTTCTGTGTGCACTGCTAGGGTCCACCTGGTCCCCCTGGTCCAAGAGGTCCTCAAGGAGCCGGCGGATCAACTGTGAGTCAAATGGCTTTGTCCTTATGACATTCCCGTAGGAGGTGGAGTTTCCTCTGGTCCTGATGTCTGTTACTTTGAAAGTGAGAGTGTGTTTGATCTGCAGGGAGCACAAGGCCCTCCTGGTGGAATTGGTGCAATGGGAGGTGTTGGTGAGAAGGTAAGATTTTTTTTTTTGGCCAGAACTTCTTCAGCTATGAATTATTCAACATTGTAATTCTCCTGGGAGTTTATGTTCTCTCTTTGTAACTAAGTCAACTTTCCAGAATGTTTTTTTTTCCTCCTATTTCTTACTTACATTAAAGAAAAGTTGTATAAGTTTGAAGTAAAAGCTGCAGATCATAATTATGAAACATCTACCGCCAGATCTGTAGCAGATGTAACAGTATGAATTATCGATTACAGGGAGAGAACGGAGAAGCTGGAAATCCAGGAACGCCAGGAGAGCCTGGTATTGGAGTGAGTACAGTATAGAACATTTGTTTTGATCAGCTCTTCTTCTTGTAGAAACCTGTTAAAAATTGATAGTTTCCATTTTATTCACCCTCCAACTTCCTGCCCTTTCTTTGCAGACACTATTCCCACCTGAGAGATTTTTGCCTTACAGACTATTTAAAACCCCAGTAAATTCTAGAAGGTTTCATTGAACCAAGGACATAAAATTGACCCTTCGACGACTCTTACTTTGAGAACCAACACCTAAAATCACTGATCCCAGGTCAGGGTCCTGGAGTCAGTGGTCATAAGGTCATCCTGACCGGCCCAGCCTCTACCAGACGAACGTTAACAGTAACAAAACCCAGCGTTTCCCATCACTTCAAGATCAATTTTAGAAAGTTGCCATGGCAGCAGTGACTGGAGGAACACTCAGCTCTAATAACCCGACTGATGTTTTCAGACATGTAGCTGCCACTCTGAGTCACGGTCGATTGTTGAGACACTGTGTCAGCCATATTAGAGAGTCTAATGAAGGGGTGAGCTCTCACTCTGTCAATAACAGATTTTTATATTAGTCTCTGATCCAAACGCTGCTATTTTAGTTTCCGTCTCTCAGCTCTTAAAGCCATGAAGACTGTGCTGCTAAAAAGTTTGATGCGGGTTTTGACGCTGGTCCAACCACAGGCTTAATTATACATCAGTATCTGAGACGCTGTGAAGGTTCATCAGTGTTGGGACAAACGCATGACTTCTTACTTGTTACGTAACAAAACTACTTTTAACTAATAATATAATGCATTACCTTTCCCATTCAGTAACGCCGTTACTTAGATCACTTAGGTCACGTAGAGAGGACTGTGGGGCAGTGGAGCCTGTCTGTTGCCACACAGTCATGAGTGAAAGACGGCCGTGCACACTGACTGAACCATTGTGCTGAAAAGGAGTGTTGATTGGTTAACGTAGGTTTAAGTTTCAGGCTAAGCCAATCAGAAAGAGACCTGGGCGGGTCTTCTTGCCTTATAGGGAAATGAACAGTCTCACACACACACACGCAAAGTTGTTGTTTACCTTTACGCAATTTTTTTACTTTTATAATTTAGTAACTAGTAATGTAACTAGTTACTTTTTCAGAACAGTAACTAGTAAGGTAATAATAACCCAACACTGAGGCTCTTTTCACTGCATTGACTGTGGTCGGATGTTTTTGACCGTAGGGACCCAGAGGAGAGACTGGTGAGAAGGGAGAGTCCGGCCCACCTGGAGCTGCCGGACCCGCAGGTGCCCGCGGTCCTCCTGGAGACGACGGTCCCAAAGGAAACCCAGTACGTCCCCTTAATCTGAGCGCACACATCAATCAACACAGCATTAGTGTTGCTGCCTTGATGTCATGCGTCTCAGTCAATCTGTTCAGTCGATAGTGTTGATACACAGTGAGGTCCAACGTCTTCCTCTTCTCTGTCTGCAGGGTCCTGTCGGCTTCCCAGGAGACCCAGGTCCCCCTGGTGAGCCAGGTGCCGGTGTAAGTGCTCCATTCGTTACAGTAAACCTTTGCATGTTGCATCATGGGTAGAAAGGCCTGAGCAGAAAGAAATGTGCGATTGATAAAAAGAAAGAATAACATATTTACGAGACATTTATGAGTCACTATCACAAGAAACTTCAACTTTTGTATTGATTTACTTCATTTTGTTTTATCCCTGACTATATGTAGGGTCTTGATGGTTTACCAGGTGACAAGGGTGACGACGGAGAAGCTGGTCAACCAGTAAGTCAACCAGCTTTTCTCATCAACACAGATTATTATGAGCGATTCGCAATAATTCAGATTATCAGATTAATAATCATGAACTGATCTGATTGTGGCTCTAAGGAAAGGTTAAAAAGGTCTTAAAAAGTGGGTATTATTTTAACAATAACAATAACTTGTTTATATATTATTTTGAGGACTAATTAAAGGATGTTGCGTCTTTCCATTCAGGGTCCTGCTGGTCCTTCTGGTGAGGCTGGTGTTCCTGGACCTCCTGGCAAAAGGGTAAGAAGAGATGCATGATGGGAAAGTTGAACAGAGGACAATCACATGATGTGACTTTGGCTGGCGATGATACGTACGGCTCTGCGCTGGCTGCAGTCGGGGCGTTGGATCCTCACATTAGCGTCTGTGGCTCCACAGTCTTTTGTCACATCAGGCTTAAGCTGAGATTATTTCATTTCCCCAGTGTCACATTTTTGTGATGGCCTCCATTCATTTTAATAATGTTTTATAGATGGCAGTAAACCAAGGCATCATTGCACGGTATGAAAGATGGCACAAAAGATAGAAGTCCATTCATCGTAATAATCTGTAGCATCACTGCATCGCTGCCGTCTTTTAATGTGAATTTAAATATATCTGTGTTATATGATGATCACAGGTAATAATACGACTGAAGATTAAACTTTTTAAGAAGACTTTAACACCAATATGTTATTTTCTTAATCTTGAGACCTCTTCTTACTTGATAAACCTGGAGAAGGTCGGAGCGCTAATTCAGGCGTGGGCAAATATGTTGACTCACGGCTCAAAAAATGTGACATGGAGGCTGGAAAAGGAACAGATAGTTCGAGCATTTGTGTGACTAAGACAAATCCACATATGAGTCATGCATCAAGGCTTAAAACTAAAATATCTTTTTGCCTTTTCCTAAGCAATGTATTGAGAAAATGCGGAAATTGCAGGAAAAAGGCAGAAAGATAATGTTAATATAAATTAAGAGTATTATTTGAAAAAGTTTGTCGGGCCGGATTACAATGCTAAACGGGCTGCATGTGGTCCACGGGCCACAGTTTGCCCAGGCTAGGTCTACAGCAAGAACGTCATGTTGTCATCTTAATGAGTTGCTGCCACCTAGTGTCTGAAGTAATTTTAGTGTGTCCAACACAGGTGCATCAGTGTGTCCCCTTAGAGGTGGTGGTGCCCCACTATTTGAGAACCACTCCACTAATATCACATTGACCAGAGACAATCTGTCTTTTAACCCGGATCCTTGGCTACAGCAGATGTTGGTTCCACATCCATCAGTGATGGTACCAGAACCGATCAGTCCGGACCCCAGTTCACATTAATTGACAGTAATTATTTCTCGGTTCTGGCTGCGTCTCCTCCTGCGTACGTCTCTCCTTCTTCTAAATTGACTTAGTTTTCAGCGTCCATCCATGCGTGTGGCCGTTCCGCTACATTAGCACACATGCATAGACGAGAGCGCACGTGAACGGCCGCCCACACACTCCGCTAATGCACATGCACAGTTGGCACAGGCTCATAACCTACATCACAGACCACTGGCCTTTGTCTGGTCAGTCTGGTTGTAGTTTCTAATGGCACATGACAGGCCATTTACAAGACCCTGCCCCCGGGGGCAGTAGGGGGAAAATGACCATGTGCTTTTAGACCCCTGTGTCTGAAAATAGGACGATACGTCAGTGTGGCTGATGAAGGATGAAGGACAGAGGATGTTTTGGTGTGGCTGACAACTAGCAGAAAATATACATAAAAATATATAATTTATATTTTAATTAATGTATATATATATTACACATTATATGTACATAAATAACTTGTATAATATGTATATATATATGAATATATATATATACATACATACATACATAAAAGAAATATAAGCATATATTTGTATATATAGATAGATATATGTATTATATATAAGTATTATACTCAAACCAAATCATGACTTTCTCTCCGTACTCTGTATAAATTGGTATATATACATATATGTATATATATTTATATATATATTTACATTATATATGTACATATATGTATATGATTATTTCATAAAATTATTATAATGTATATATGGATATACATTATATATGTAAATATATGCCAATATATACAGAGTTTAGAGTTGTTGGGTGTTTGGACACTTTCATAGGAGGGACAGTGGATACATTGGTAGGAGAATGATCTTAGAGATGGAGCTACCAGGTAGGAGACAAAGAGGACATTGGCATGGACATGGAGGTAGTTGGAGTTAGAGTTGAAGATACAGAGGACAGGGGGAGATGGAAAATGTGGACTCGCTGTGGCAACTCCTGAAAAAGGGACAAGCGAAAAGAAGGAGAAGAAGTTGTTGTTGTTGTTGTTAAAGTTATTTTTCAGATTTTTTTTCTTCTGTCTCTCAGGGACCTGTTGGAAAACCAGGCCGTGAGGGGAAACAGGGAGAAAAAGGTTCCAAGGTAAGTGCCCCTGTGTGGACGGGAGACATCAAAATTTTGAGAAGACATTTTCTTAAATTCCAAAACTTAGGAAAACAGATGATTCAGTTAGCGTTGCAACATAAAGTGTCTTTCCTTCAGATGTGAAGACGGTTATTAACAGGCTTTTTAACGATGGGATGTGAAAAAAGCAATTCATCCTTATATCTGTTCCTGTCTTTTTTATATTTATGTTTATGTTTGTTTGTCAGGCTTTGCAAAGATTTGTTTTGATGCCTAAAAATATTTTACTTTTATTTCTACCTTAATGGTTTTTCCGTCCGATGATTTGCCTGGAGCTCCTCTAACATATGCAAAGATATGCAATAAAACGTAACGTCAGTGATGATATCCTGGATGACAGACCAAAACAAGACACAGGCTTTAAATATGTTTGGAGAAGTTGCAGCTGAGGCAGAGATTTTATTTGTTACCACAAAGTGTTTGCACTGATGAAAAGCTTCATATCGGAGCCGTATTTTTTTATTGTTTTACAGAAAACAACAACAGAGTATAGTTCAGATCACTTCATATTTCTCTGCATTCATTTACTGAATTGAATTTGGAGACAAATATAAGAAATAAAGGAACAAACATTGAAAACTGTTACAATAAATCTAAACATCAGGATAAATCTTCCCTTAAATACTGGGATGAAAATGACTTGGTTTGATAGAACTCTGTGTGTTAACAGGGAGAGGCTGGAGCAGAAGGACCTTCTGGGAAGACTGGACCTGTTGGACCTCAAGGTCCTCCAGGAAAATCTGGTGCTGAGGGTCTGCGTGGAATTCCTGGTCCTGTTGTGAGTATTTATTGATAATAACTGTGTTCTATAAATTACTCCATTGGCATAAACTAAATTTTCAGATTTTTTTTTTTTTCATTTTTTGCCTACCCTAGGGTGAGCAAGGACTTCCTGGAGCTTCTGGTCAGGACGGCCCTCCTGGACCTCTTGTAAGTTTCAGCCTTTGTGTTTTCTCCCCGTACACGAACAATTTGCTTGAACAATGGAGCTAATTTGAAGGGTTTGACTTTGGAGTGCGGTTGATAATAGTCGGCATGAGTGAAGTACTCCAGTCTGGCTGCAGAACCCTTGACGGACTCATTTCTTTGTTTTCAAAGGGGCCGCCAGGACTTCCTGGAATGAAAGGTGACTCTGGATTCAAGGGAGAAAAGGCAAGACATGATTAAGATGCTAATCTGAACCTGCTTCACTCTGTAGTCCTCATATCTGCCTACGTACCTTATCTCCAAGCTTACAAAGTGAGCAAACATCAATGGACGGCCCCTGGATCTCCTCCTTCACTCTCACTCAGAGCAGTGATGAAAGTTTCCATCCAGCGGTTTGATGCAGTGAATGAATATGTATAAGTCCAATAATAACGGCAGCGCTGTGGGCGCGTGATGGTCGTTGGTTTATGGCGGCAGCTCCTGTGAGCAGATGGCCATAACTCTGCCCAGCAGCAGGTGTCCAGACACTCCACTATTGTTAAATGTGATGACCACCATAAACAAAGTCATTATCTGTTGGCAGAAATAAGACTGATCCCAGGTCAGCTGGTTTTAGGTGAATTGGCTAATGTGTTTCTTTTCTGCGAAAACGTAAATAACGACGGGAACAGAAACCGCCTCGTGTCGACGGGGCAATTAGTATAAAAAAAAGGTCTTGGTGTTGGTGCAGATACTTGGACGGTGTCTCATTATTTCCCTCTCACTCTCTTCCAGGGTCATCCGGGTCTGATTGGTCTGATTGGACCTCCGGGTGAGGCTGGAGAGAAGGGAGACAGAGGTCTGCCTGGTCCTCAGGGTTTGGGAGGTGGAAAGGGTGACGCTGTAAGTTTGGTTCAGAGAAATGTTGCTTTTATTTCTAATGATAAATTCAAAAAAGAAAATGTAGAGTGGTATAAATCTTTCTAAAGACTTTATATTTTTTCTTTTAAGGGTATGGGTGGTACCCAAGGTCCTCTGGGTCCTCCTGGTCCTCCTGGTCTCCCTGTGAGTTTCACTCCTCGGCAGGAAATCAGTTTTTCTTTCATTCTTACAGTTGTTTCACTCAGTTTTTGTTTCCATGTCAATAGGGAGCATTAGGACAGAAAGGTTCCAAGGGATCAACTGTAAGTTATGATTTGGATTTTACTAACATTATTTTTCTTTTCAGAGTCGTTCATTTATTGGTTTTCTCCTTTGTTTTCTTCGTCTAGGGCTCGACTGGTCAGAAGGGAGACCCTGGGCTGATCGGACCTCCTGGAGCCCCTGTAGGTTCTGAGCCCATTACTGAGAATCATTCTGGCATCTGAACAGTTATTTCACTCTCTTCTAATTTGCTGCAAGGACAGTGAAACTGAAGAGTCATTAAAATTCATCAGATATTTTGCCAGTTAAATATTCCTGATTACATCATTGATGTAAATAAAAAAAGGCAGCGAAGAATATTAAAAAATTCTAATCTGCTTCATCGCAGGCTAGTTTTGGATTAATCATCATGAACTTAATGAAATATGACTAAACATTTTGCCGTGGATTGAGACAAATTTAGGAAGGTTTTCTGTGTTTGTTTTAATCATGGTCTGATCTTCTGCTCGACGTTTGACTCTGGTTTCTTCAGGGTCCTCCAGGTGACGTGGTTCAGCCTCTGCCTATTCAACATTCAGCCAGAAAGACCAGGAGACAGGCGGAGATGCAAGGAGACGAGGGTCCGTCCGACTACGCCGTCGAGGGCATGGGCATAGAGGGAATGGAGGACGTCTTCGGATCCCTCAACAACCTGAAACAAGATATCGAGCGCATGAAGTTCCCCATGGGAACTCAGGACAACCCCGCCAGAACGTGCAGTGATCTGAACCTGAGCCAACCAGACTACCCAGACGGTAAACACAATTATCTCCCGGTGGTGATGTGAGGTGTCCACGGGCAGGAGATGAAACTTCCTGACTTTGGAGCAGCCGTAGACGAGAGCCTGATAAACCCAGGAATATCTCTCTGGGTCAGTGGACTGTCTGGCTGCCAGAGTCTTAAAATTGACTTAATAAAAAATGATGTACTCAACTGAGTCACCTTCAGTAGACATTAGCTCACAGCACTTTAGCATTAAAAGCAACAGCGGCGGTATGGTTTGTGTCCTCCTGAGATATTTATTCACTCTGTCAAAAATAACTCAATTTTTATTTCCCAGCTGATGATTGTTAGTAGTATATAATATTTACAGCCTCGGTGAATGATTATCACTGTCGTACTAATTAATTATAAAGTCTCAGCGTTAAAAATTACAGCCCGGCACTGGACCGTCCATTGATTAGTATGGAAATGAAGGCCCTGACAGAGTGGCTTTACAGGCTGCCTTACAGTGTGAAAAGCAGCAGTTTGATCCCTAGTCCTTCAGTATTGATTCATGTGGTCACACCACCAAAGAAAGAAAAGGAAAATAACATTTTATTTTACATTTTAAACCTTGGGCCACATCATCTGCAGTAACTGTCAGATGTTGGTGTTTCCATCTCCACAGTCTTGGCAGTTTGTACCTTGAAAAATCCTATCAGGTGCCTGGACTAACTATATTATTAACTTAATACTGTGTATCAGAATTAGGCTACAAAAAGAAGACAGACCCTAAAAAGACCTTTCCGTAGACGTCTTTGTCCTGACTCTGACCCATCCCTGTGTTCCACTCCACCAGGTGAATACTGGGTGGATCCAAACCAGGGCTGCATAGGAGACGCCATCAAAGTGTTCTGTAATTTCACAGCAGGCGGCGAAACGTGCATCTACCCAGACAAGAAGTCAACAGGAGTGAGTCTCCTACGATTTTTTCTGTCTACGTAAAATGTCTTGTTTTAGGTTAGTGCTCTTCATGGTCCAAACCCATTCTGTTTTTCTCTGTAGGTGAGAATATCCAACTGGCCCAAGGAATCTCCAGGCTCATGGTTCAGTGAATTTAAACGTGGTAAAATTGTGAGTTGACTTTTTACTGCAACAATCATTCGAAACTTTTCTCCTTCTTTTAACGTCTTTCCGCTGGTCATCATTATTCCGTAGCTGAACTACGTGGACATGGCTGAAAACGCCTTAAACGAAGTGCAGATGACCTTCCTGAAGCTGCTGAGCTCCTCAGCTCGTCAGAACTTCACCTACATCTGCCACCAGTCTGTGGCCTGGTACGACGCCAAGGCCGACAGCTACGACAAGGCTCTGCGCTTCCTGGGCTCCAACGACGAGGAGTTGTCTTACGACAACAACGTTTTCATCAAGCCACTGGTGGACGGCTGCGCGGTAAACACAACACACTCACTCACTTTGAAATATATTTCTGAAACGTCTCAGAATATTTATATGTTAGTCAGAAAAAACAGTTTAGTGTTTTTTTCTCTCAGCTAAAAATACAGCTCTGAGTTTCCTTTAGTTTATTTATAACCTATGGTTTGTGCTAATTACGCATTTCAAAGTATTGAATACTTAATACTCTAGTATTTGTTAGAATGCAGTATTCCATAGTTTTCTACTGGTGGGTCACGACCAAGTGAGTATTCAGTGGGTTGCATGCAATACAATATGTTAAGTTGGTTTCAAAGCGTAGTGGTTAGCATGGCTGCCTGCTAAACAGGCAGAGTCCTGGGTTTGATTCCCAGAGGAACCACCAGATAGGTGCTGGTCAGGACAGTGATTAGTAATTAATAACACAATAATTTCACAAAATTTGGGATTACCATATAACTTTGTTTCTTTTCTTTTTTTTTTTAATATGTGCCATTTTGAGTGTTATTCACACTCCCTAACAATAGGTGGCAGTAATGCCTTGCAACCCATGTTGGCCCTTGCCACTCGCTGGCTCGTTTGTTTTTAAAAGCAAACAGAGGCTGACAAAATGTATATAAGCAAAGATGCTGAAGTGTTATTAAAAATGTAAATAATTTATTTTGAAAAGTTCTCGATCGAGACCAGTTTACAGCACAGACTTTGTCATTGTTGAACGTAAAGACGTAGCTAAGACGCTGTAATTTTTTCTAACAAACCTCTTCTCTCCTCTTGACCTCCTTACCTGCAGCTGAAGCAGGGTTACTCAAGGACTGTGTTGGAGGTCAACACTCCACGCATCGACCAGTTGCCCATCATTGACGTCATGCTGAACGACTTTGGGGACTCCAACCAGAGGTTTGGCTTCGAGGTCGGCCCCGTGTGTTTCCTCGGCTAGACGCGCCCCTACTCCCGCTGATGAACAGGGTCATATTAACACCCACCGCTGAGATCCAACATCCTTTACCTTCTCTCCCCGCGAAGCCAAAAATAAAAAAAAACCTGTGTTTACTTTTACTGCCGAGAAGATCCACTCACGCCCGGAGAAGAAGAGTGGCCCCCGGCCCTGTCATTAGAGCGTTGACCAGGGGAAACTGCTCCTCGCCCTTGTAGGGCTAGAATCACATGACTTTAACTTAGAAATCAGAGTGACATCAGGAAAAGGGCATTTGATGCCGTGGCGGACAGTGGCGCACTTTCAGCAACAGAGAGAGGCTCCGTCCCCTCCCTGCTCCTCACACCTCCTCCCACCTCCCGCCGTGCCTCCCTCTCTGGATGCTCCAGGTGTTGCTCTGAGTACAACCACAGAGGTGTTTTTGTGCAGAATCACAAAACACTTGAGGTGCTATAAAAGTGTTTTTTTTTTTTATAAAACTGTAATTATTATAATAATTATTATTTTGTACAATATTGTTCCTTTCTGAATCCACTCTTTGAAAATAAAAAAAACTTGCATGTGTCCCAGTTTTTAGAGATTAAATAAATATGATGAGAATAAAAATAATGTTGAGAAATTTTGTTGTTGCAAAACAAGAACAACAAAATCTGGATCCTATGTTCTTATATAAGAAAATTCTATTTTTCTTGTAAATATTTTTCTCAGATTATTTGACTCTGTAAGAAAAACAAACAAAACTGGAATATGAAACCTACCTAGATGCAGTGAGTGCTTTTTTTATTTTCCTACCAGTTGGTATTTCATTAGGAAATGAAGCCATCTTTAGTTGATATAGTAATATAAATAACATTACAGAGGCCTATTCTTCCAAACTGACTCTATTCACCCAGATGTTGTACCACAGGATTCAGTGTGTGTATTTTCTTTATTACAAATTTGGCTTCAGTGGATTCTAACTCCACCTAATTGTGTTTTGAATTTTTCTTAATCTAATAATTTACAAGAAAGAAACTTTTTTTTGTTGATTTTTGTTTTTGTAGCAATGAACCAAATGTTTCCATGTGCCTTTTCGATCAAAAATATTAAAACTGGATTCTAAAAATCGTTGGGTTGAATGTCTGTATTGTTGACTGTCTAGTACTCGCCGTGTTTTTTTATTACCATGTTACTCTATTTAAGCATTTTTATTTGGGCTCCAGGAGGTTTAGTTGTTCCTCGGCTCTTGTGTCTGGGGTTCTGCTGAGCCCAGATGCTCTGGTCTCCTCCGGTCTCCTCCTCCTGCTCCTGCCTTGACTTTGATCACTCTGTTGGCATGGTCTCCTCCTCAGCTTCCAGCTATTATAACATAGACTTCAAAGCGCTTTCCAACCTGTGTAATTACACCATGTTTACGACCCATGTACAACTCAAATAAATGCTTGGTGCTTCACCCAATGCACATGGCAATGCTTTGAGAGTCCTTATCCGTACGGTCAGGACTGTGCACCAGTGGAACCAGCACGCAAACAAAGTTATGATCAAGACAGAGGGCGCGCCAACTCACAAGGCATCCATTCTGACAACGTACGTGTGAACGCAGCGGAACCGAGAGTCTCTCCCCAGGGCACTGGAGGTTTTCTAATTACACCATAATCAAAACCGCAACTTAGACAAACTCCGGGGAAAGTGCTTGGCTTGCTAAAGGAATCTCATTTGTCATTGAAATTACCGCACCGCCAGAATATTCTGCCCAGGGTTAAGTCAAAAAGTAGGTGTAAATAAACCTTTAACAAAAAGAAGCTTGACCACCGACGCTTACACTTTGAAGAGACAGAATTAATTGGTTCATTTACATTGACCCACATCCAGTACAGAGTGGAAAGTCCAGAGCGTTGGAACTGAACATTCAGCAAATACGAATTCAGACAAAATATTCCTATTCTGTAAAAAATTCAACAGGGATAGTCGGACGTCTGATTCCAGACAACGACACTCTGGTAAACATATTTACCTTGCGGTAAGGCCAACAGGCTAATAGTTTGATTCTGGTTGTTTTAACATTAAGTTTTACGTTTCCTTCCTGTTTATGTATGTGTAGTTCAACTATTCCTCTCTCCTACAGCAGTCAAAACTCTAAATTAGTGAGTGAATGTGTTTGTGAATTGTTGTTGGTGGATTCTGATGTATTTTATTTTCCTTTTTTTCTTTTTATTTCCCATTATTACTTTTCTAATGTCTTAAATTCTGTGTTTTGTGGTAATGTTTTTAAAAGTAACAGCACAATTCCTTATTAAAGTTGTTTTAGGCCAGAATTTTATTTTAAAAAGCCGTAGGTACGTCAAATTTAAAGACAACGTAGACTTGATGCTAAATTACGATAATTACGTAAACCTCTCCTATCATTCATTCCATGTTTTGTTTTCGCTACGTAAGTATTTTTGTGGATGCCGTGGAAATACGTTCGCCTGCGTATGAAGAGCTGTAGTACCGCTGGTAATCGTGGGGGCGTTGAGAAAACGAGCAAAATGTCGACGAAATAACAACAAAATGGCCGAACGACCAACAGAAACGCTACTTCCGCCTGTCTGCCGCCCCTATTTGGACGTAAGCGGGAACAATACCGCGAAAATTCTCCATCTTTTCGTGTATATTTGGTAAAAACAACGTTGCTAATAGTTAGCCGCGGGTGTTGATGTTAGTCAAACCGCAGGTGGAGGCGGTTAAAGTGATTAGAGACTAAACCATCTTGTCAAGTTTGTCTTAAATATCAACCTAAACCGTGAATGTTCTCTGTACTCTAAGATTTACTTTATTTATTAGATTTAGTTACATTCAAGTTACATTGGATAAAAGCTAATGCTAATGTTAATGTAATGCAATTATAAAGACAATTATTTTTATACTATGGATAATATTAGCAAAATTTCATGATTCTTCCTCAGATATTTGGCCAAATTTGGGGAAAGTTTTGGAGGGAAACAGCGACATCTATCTGAGTCAGATAGACAGAAAGCTACATTGATAGATAGAAAGAACTTTAATAATCCCTCGGTAGTATCGTTCAGGAAATTATGGCGTTGATATCAATGTGATAGGGAAATTAACTGTTTAAGGATAATATTGGCAACTTTAATATCGAACATCCCTAATTTATTTTATTTAATTTAACAATCCTGCAGCTCAATGTGCGACAGGTAAGAGAAAAGTTGGTTTATATCTTTTTGGGAAGTTTTCGAGAAATTGGGTTTAGAAATTGTTCTAACTGTATATTTAAAATGACCTTTGTTCAACCTTCTCTTGTTCTGTTTAATTCCATTTTTTTTTTTTTTGCATATTGAATGCATGACTTCAGGATGACGTTATGTTTTGTAATAACCCTAATGTAATAATTTTTAATTCCAAAAGTATATCTGAGCTACAAAGACACCTGTCTGATTAGAATGTGTGTCATCATCAATTTAAAGCAGGATGAGCCGAACCAGGGCAGGAGAGAAGCTCATAGCACATTCAGAACAAGACTTACTGCAAATCTTTGTTCCACTCTGTTAAGAAACTTCTGTCTGTGACTCTCAAAGGCACTCGCTCACTTCAAATATTCTTTATTTTTAAACATTTATACTCCAAAGTCACTGAGAGAAATCCACACCAGTCTTGGTTCTGACTCAAATCTCTGCGCATTTTTCACAGCGTCCATCGTCTTACAGGACTGTGGACAGCTGAGGCCCAGTTGAAGGACGATGGATCTTATCCAGATAAATCAGACAATTATAATCAAGGTAAAAATCCTGGACAGCCTTGAATGGTTTGCTGGTAAGTTGCGAGGACCCAAGGTGAAGGGCTGGTGTGAAACGGTCTCAGAAATATTTAGCAATTTCGATGCAAATAATGTTGGTTAGTAGATAATGATTAGAGACACTAGGAACAGAGGGAAGACAGGAGACAGAGCTGGAGGTGGAGGAGTTAAAGATGCTGAGGTTCTCCCTTAGGGGAGACAAGGATGGACAGGGTCAGGAATGAGGTGATTAGATGGACAACACAGACAGGAAGGTTTGGAGAAAAGGCTAGAGAAGACAGATTGAGATGGTTTGGACATGTCCAGAGGAGGGACAGTGAATACATTGGTAGAAGAATGTTCCTAGAGATGGAGAGAAGATTGATGGATGCAGTGATGGAGGACATGGAGGTAGTTGTAGTTAGTGTGAGACGAAAGATATTGACTTGCTGTTACAATTCCTGAAAAGGGACGAGCCTAAGGAAAAGAATAAGAAGATTTGGTGTTTGGACATTCAGTAAAACTATTATAAAAAAATATTCATAACATTTTTATTGACCCAGCAAAGGACTGCAGGCCACCAGTTGAGAATCACTGATCTAGGAACACGTCTGATTAAATGTACGACCAATGATGTCAAGGTTGACTGTAAGCAGTATTTTGTGAATGAGAAAACTGGGAGTTGTTTCATTAATGTGGAGGTAACACAGTCAAGGACATGTTCTCTTCTGGTCTGGTCTGATCTGTGAGGCTTCCTTTAGAACGTGTCTGATAGGAGATAGAATTCCATACAGAGGAAAGTCAAACACTGAGGTGCATGTTAGCTGTAAAAGATGTTTTGTTACGGTAGAAAACCTGTCGTAGAGTGGGTCACTTTTCCTTTTTTTTCCATCTACTGATTTGTTTCCTGAAGCACCACGTTGAGAAAATCGACCGTTGAAGAGATAACGCAGCAGTATGAAATAGTCAGACATGGTTTTCACTCAGCGTTTTCAATTTGTGCTGAAATCACAGTGATAGCTGTGTCCAGGCGCAGCGCGCAGACATGATGGACACACTGGACGTTTGAATTGGTGTAAAAATCAGTCCGTGGTTTTCAGAACATCCAAGGTTTCGTACAAAAACAGTGAAATATGAACTTCTCAATAACCCAGTATCAGTACTTGTACTTTATTGATTAGCCAACAGCAGAGATGCTGTGGAAACCTATGTATTATTTCATTTTTTCACTATTACTGCATTATTTATTAACCTGGACTCCGTCTTTTTGAAAAGTTTTTTTTCTATTCAAGGTTTTACAAAGTTGTTTTTACCATAAATAGAGTTAAATGGAAAAAGATATTTCATAACACAGAACAAAAACCAGGGCCTCGACCTGTGACACACATTCAGATGCAGCTTCATGTTGAGCATCAATAGACAACTTTGTTATGTCAGAGGTTGGGATTTTAATAAAGATCTCTTGTTAATCCCATTAATGTGAACTTAGCTTCCAACAGTCAAGAAACCCAACGGAACTCCACCCAGAAGGTCCAGACCAGGTAAGGAAACAGAACATTTGGCCGAAACTCGTGTTTGATGTGAATGTTGTAATTTTTTTGTTAATGTTATTGTTAATAAACACAGCCTGGATCTTCATCCATTTATGTGTTCTTCTGCTAAGACCTGATCGTTTTGATCTGAAGATCATAAGATATAGACTAACCTGACAGAGCACATGGCTCCAACTCAAGGCCCGTGGGCCAATTAGGGCCCGTTTAGTCATTTTGTGTGGCCCCGCCGTAGCTTAAAGAGCATTTACCTTTTAATAATGACCTGAAGTCCTGTTGATTTATTTTTTTATCATATTTTTTACACAGCAAATCAACTTCAATAAAAATAATCATTTGCAGGATCATTTTTACTAATAAATCAGTAGTTATATTCCTCAACTCTTATATTTTTAATTTGTTGACGTGCCCCACCCCCACAGGTGAGAATGAGTTGGACAGTCCTGCTCTAAAGTCAACTCAGAGTGAACAATAAAATCAAAATGAAAATGATGAATATATATATATACATATATATTCATCATCATCATCATATATATATACATATATACACACATTAAAAATACATTTTCCAAAAAGACTTAATGAAATACACACACACATATATATACATTACAAATACATTTTCCAAGCGACTGGATGAATTATATATATATATACACACACACACGTATGTATTTATGTATGTATATACATATATTACAACGTTCATATTCACGATGATCGTGATTAATTGCTATCGAGGTTCATTGTGACGGTTATTCGTGACGATTATAACCAAACCCTTGGTTATAATTAATATTACAGCGTTTCCTTCTTCCTTATATGGTCAGATGCAACTTATCTGCACAGCTGCGGTAGTTAACACACACACACACAGACACACACACAGACACACACACACTTGGTTGATTGAAAAGCGGGGCAGCAGTTTGATGTCATATCCGCGGAGTGTCCCTCTGACCTACAGCAGCTCTGGTATTCGTGCTCACAAACTTTTTTCCTCTTCGTTGCAGTGACGATGTTTCTTCCCGCTGCCCACCTGCCATGCGTAACGGGGACGAGTGGATGGATGTGCCCTCCTCCTCCCCAGGCAGACTCGGCGTGTAGCAGCTCGTAGTGGACGTAGCGGTTGGAGCCGCGGGGCACAAACTTGCGTGATTTCTTCCTCTCTGTCTCCGGCGGCTGAGAAGGTGGCGCAGGGAGGCGTAGGAGCAGCCGGCAGGATGTGGTCGCTGTCCGTGGTGCTGAACCCTCTGCTGTTCCTGCTGCTGTTCGGCTCCTGCCCGACCATGGTGAGTTCCAGACCCGGACTTGTTCGCTTTACAGCGGGTATAAACACAATGCTGGAAAGTTCATATATCTGTCAATGTGAAAAATTCGGGTGGAGTTGAAGCTGCACTCCGTCAGTGGATGGATGGAGACCAAAATACTGAGTGAGTCATTTCGGGGTTTTTTTTCTTCAAGATTTTTGGGCTGATGCGTGTGAGTCAACGATCTCTCCTGGCAATATATTCACCGAACCTGACACTTAATATGTTAAGGTTGGAGGCCAGGAGGTGGGAGGATGGAATAGAAATTAGAAATTTAAGGAGGTGGAGGAGGAGGTGGAGGAGGCAAACTGACTAAAGTCATATTATTTACTTACAGGCAGGTGTATGGGTCAAGTCAACAACTTATTCGTCAGGGGAATAACAACTAACAGCAATAATAATATTAATAATACATAATAAAATTTCTATGTTATTATTATGGTATTTGAAATATTACATCACTCGTATATATTTATACTTTTATTTTATTTATACTTGTTCTATGTTGCTCTTCAAGCCTCTATACTTCCTTTGGACGGTTTACAGTTTAGCAGCAGCTTGCAGATCACCAAGTCATTAAGACAAGAACAATGGTCAATTAAATTCCCTCCACCCATGCTGAGAACCTTCACTACGCCCGGGCTTTGATGGCAGCGTACTGTACCTACACACTGTAGGAATTTGACTGAAGAGCTTTGTGCAGGATGGAAGGAAACAAAGCATGTTGGTATGTTTCTGAAACGAGGCTTAAATTCCTTTAAGTCTTTGGCATTTTCTAAACCAATTGAGAAAATAAGCGAAGAGGCAGCTGTCTGTCTGAATTATTCAATGAGGGAAGAAGTCTTTGTGAGGAGTCCATCATGAAATAGCTGAGAGTTGAAGAGTGCATCTGTCTTGGCTGGGCTACAAATTCATTTTATTACCAGGAAATGTGCAAGTGAAAAGAGAGAGGAGAGGATGTGCGTCACCCAAAGACAGAAGACATGGGGGCGTCTTCACACATTAGTGGAAATCATTTATTTTGAAGTTAGTAAGATGTGGAACAGGTGCTGTACATCTTCTAGACCCTTCAACTGTATTTGTACCAACATAGTTCTTCTATGTGATATTTGGCCCAAATATAAACAGAATCACAACCATTTTTTTTGCTCAAAATCCAATTATAATATATATTATTACCACATAAATGATGCAGTGAGATCATTTTTAATAACTGAAAAAAGTGGACAGAGCAAAACCAGGTTTTTATTAATGCTGCAAATCATTTTTTTTTGTTTTTGTTATAAACTCAGTGAAAGAGTCTTAAACCCACGGGGAAAAAGATCTGGATCTATGGAAAATAACAAAGCTGTTTCTCTACCTGTCTAGACAAAGTTGGATAATCTTCTGTAGAATTCTGGGTAATATATTTCACTAGTTACAACCCAAATCTTTTGGCCAACTTATAAAGTTATCCTTTCGTAATTTCAATTTAGGACAATGAGACTTAATTCATTTTATTCGGATTGTAAAGTTTGCTCAAAAAGTTGTTTTCTCCAATTTCAGAAATGGATATGAAGACAACTCAAATCTTGGCAAAACATTATATATTTTTTAATTAAATGAAACGTTTTTCATAAATAAATGAAATAAACAAAAGCCTCCAGATGATGTCTGCCAAGAACGGCCATACATTGTGCCTGATCCCAAACCATTTCTTATTGCCTTGGTGGAGCAGACAGAGATGGATGGGAGGAGGAAATAACGGCTGCCGTGAAACCAGGACACGTCCATTTCCTGTGTTTTCCAGCTTCAACGTCTACAGTTGTCTGACGTTTCCGTTGACGTTTTCCTCCTGCGGCGAGGACAAAGAAAAGAAAACCCAAATGATATCTGGGGTTCTGCCAACGAGCCTAGTTGTGCAGACAGATTTACCATCTGCAGTCAAAGGTTGCCAATAGTTGGCCAGGGGCTGGCGTTAATTTCCCAGGCTGATAGTGAACAGAAGTATTACTCAAATACTCATCCTGTGTCTGTGTGTCTAATAGATATCAACGTTTCCAGCACCTCAGAACATTTTTATCAATATTGGGGTAAAAAATAGTATTTACTGCCCTCACCCTCCGACACTGCATTAAAATATGCAGTGGTGACTTATGATGCATAACTTTATATTCTTTGGACTTTGCACTCTGAAGCTGTGAAGCATATTGAGTGCAATAAAGAGCAGGAAAAGCTCCCACAAATCAGGTTTATCTGCCCCTCCCAGCAGGACGTTCAGCAGAAGCTCTGGAAGAATCCGAGAGGAGAAACTGAGGGATTCCAACGTTCAGGTTATTCATCAAGGCTTGGCAACACTATTTATTATAAAGGGAGGGAAATTCACTGGAGATTTCATACTGCAAACAGAGGAATATCAGACGTCAAAAGTATTTTTGCGTGTTCGAATCTTGACTCCTCATAAGTCAGTGAGAATAAAGAAATCCAGGAGATAAAAAAAACGAGAAAAATACACAAGTGTCACAACTGGTTGATGGTGTAACTATCAGACAGGAATGTGTTCTACAGTGTCTCCGTAGGTGTGTGTGACTGTTGTGACTCTGATAAAGTGTGTGTCCATGCAGACCATCAGGCCAAAGGAAGGGTGGCAGGTGTACAGCTCTGCTCAGGATGCAGATGGACGTTGTGTCTGCACGGTGGTGGCACCTGAACAGAATCTCTGCTCCAGAGATGCCAAAGGCAGACAGCTACGCCAGCTACTGGAAAAGGTGTGCATACAGAGAGACTCTCCCACTAACACACACACACACACACACACACACACACACACACACATGTGTCTGTTTGTGAATGAATCCATACTGACATGTGAGATTATCGTCCTCGTCAGTGTTGTTTCTCAGATCTCACAGAGCTCTTATTTACCTCCAACAAATGAATCCCTGATGGAGTGACATTTTGATTGTCCTCACTTTGACGTGTCCTAGCAACAGATATGTTAATGGACTCTTTTGAGTTTAACCCAGTGGTCGTCAATTTACTTCCGTCAAGATAGATATGTTTTGGCGCCACGCCCAGAACCACGACCCGGAGAAATGAAATACTGTACTATCAACAACCTGATAATGTATATCTTCATCCGCACAAACTGCTGTATGCGCTACTGCCACCTAGTGACTGGAGGCTTGTTATAATTCAAGCATTACATCAGTGGTGCCCTTACGGTATTGCCAACTTGCCCTGATTGTCTGTCGCTGTGTTGAAGTGACACCAATATACATTTTAAGTGACAATGATAACTGGAAAACAGGAAAGTGTTTGTTGGTGTAAAAGTTCTGCTCACGTTCTGGACAGATATATATATATATATATATATATATATATATAGTCATGGAAAAAATGATTAGATCACTCTTTCTTTAATTTCTTTAACAACAAAAAAGGCTCATAATTCAGTTTAATTTCAGAGCTGATTTCTGGCCATTTTGCATGGTTTTATTGACAGTGACAAAAATCACTTCTGTTCCTACATCACTAGCAATAACATTGTACTGACAAATACAGTGCTTTTAGTCACTGCATGGTTTTGTCTTCATTGTTCCCCTCAGGTGATAAACCTTTAGTGGAACAAGGCATTAAGATGAACAAGGAATTGAAGAAAACAGCAGAGTGGTCTAATATTTTTTTCCATGACTGTATATTCAGTATCTTCTTCTTCTTCTATGACTGTAGGCCAAACACTAGACCTCACTGTCTTGTTCACAGAGCTGTGTTGAATAGACAGCACTGTTGACCAGACTATTACATATTCAGTTAATCCCAAACTAAAGGAAAGTTGATATGTTAGACCAGTCAGTTTACAAAGGCTTTATTTAAAGAAACTATTATGCTATTACTATTATATCACATTCAGAAATCCCTTCCTTAACTGTGACAGTTATTCCCTCTGTATTAATATGCCACATAAAGAGCTCTGTAGGCTGGTGCCTACATTCTGAAATGTTTGCCAGAGGGATTTCATTGTCATTCACTCTGGCCTTTTGACACTAATGTACTAAGCTGCCTCAGGGTATGTGGTGGAGTCATTTTAGGATGTGTGCGCACAAGCCAGTAAAGTATTCAGAACATAACCCTGTCATTGATAAGCTCCAACTGAAAACAGTCTCAGCTTTTCCCACCCAGAACCTCCATAAAACTGTGGAGTTGTTGAAAAAGTCAAATAAATCTGAAATTAAACATTAATGGGATGCAGAGTCAGAACAGCCTGACATGGAGTCGACACAGGAATAAGGTAGAAAACAATGTGTTTGGAGGTCACGGTGTTCCCCCCCCTCCTCTCAGGACGTCGGAGCGCCGTGGTCTCCTCAATGTCTGCCTAAGCACAGAGGACTTTTCAATCTCCTTTTAGACGGCAAGAAATCAATGCGGAGCTGTTTGGTTCTTTTCAAAAAGGTGCAGAACATGTCGCAGTCGATCGAGGTGCTAAACCTGCGCACGCAGAGGGACTTTCAGTATATCATGAGGATGGAGAGCCAGCTCAAAGGTCTGCGCTCAAAGTTCAGGCAGATCGAATCCGACAGGAAGACCCTGGTCAACAAAAACTATCAGGTGGATTTTCTCGTTTTTTCCTTTTTTCAACCTTTAATATAATAAAAGTTATTGCACAAACACTGACTGTGTGTTTTCCAGGAGCTGAAAGGGAAGATGGAGTCGCTGCAGCCGCTGATTCCCGTCTTGGAGCAGTACAAGACCGACACCAAGCTGATCGCTCAGTTCAAAGAGGAGATCAGGAACCTCTCTGCGGTGTTGATGGGCATCCAGGAGGAGATGGGAGCCTACGACTACGAGGAGCTGCAGCAGAGAGTCCTCAGTCTGGAAAATCGACTTCGCAACTGCATGAGCAAACTCAGTGAGTTCACAGCAGGGAATCTGACATTTCAGTCCACTGACTCTGGATGATTTTTCTAATAGGTTATCATTAAAACAACAGGTGACCAGTCACTGGGAACCATATTTTAAACGTCCTGAACCATCACCACCCAAGTCAGTAGATGTTACTGCTAAATTATTGGCTTTTATTGAACATTTTTGATATTTTATAGTTAACAATTAGTATAACTCAGATTTTATGAACAACAAACAGTAACTTAAGCTGTAAAAATGGCCATAAATTCCTAGGACTTCAAAGAAAATCCGTTGTAGCCCCACCTGTGGGCCACGACTGAGTCTTGAGGTAACAATGTTCTCCAGCAGTGTTCCCCAACCTTGTGGCAGATAAAACAAAATGTCTGGTGTTCTGAAATATTTTCCTACCTGAATTAACTGTGATTGGGCACAACATGAATTTTTCAAGGGCACTCCGTCTATAATTTTCTGCTACCAGACCGGTATAAAAAGTCAGAATCTTGTATCAATGACTCTGCATCATTCAGTTCTTTTGTTGATATGGGACTGGATCAAGTGGAAGTAATAGACAGATGGGGCCAGAGGGAAAAACAATATCGTCCACGTTGCCTTGACATCCAGAGAGGTTGAGTTTTGATTGATGAAAAAACATAGAAGCCGATAAAGACCAAAGGCTGAACATCCAGGCTTAAGAGCAAATCCAGTGTCAACATCAATCCACAATCCAAGTGTCTGTGTGTGACAACACACTGGGCTCTGATTACCACAGGTTTCCTGGGCTGTCGTTGTCTTGTCCACTGTGTTTAAGGCAGAAACTTTTCATAAAGTGGAACAAACTCTGGGTTCGGTGCAGAGGTGTAGAGAACCCAGGTCGGTTCTGCCCTGTCTGACAGGAAACCTCTGTGTTGAAGGTGACAAGAGTTTTCTGATTTATTCACAGCATGTGGCAAATTAATGAAAATCACTGGACCACAGACGGTGAAAACGTCAGGGACGAGGTTCGGAGCCTGGATGACGGACCCAGAGGCGTCGCTGAAGAACAACCGAGTGAGTTCACGTGATGATTCTCTCTGTGCTGGTGGAAGGTTGAATTACAGCCAATCAAAGAAAGTCTGGAAGGATGAGGGTTCTAAACGTCTGGCCTGGGGCCCAATGAGGGTCCAAAAAAAATAGAAATCTGGCCCAAGGCAAGATTTTAATTTTGTATTTTAATTTCATCCATGAGGTTTTTATATATTTGATTTTCAATTATTTCTTATTATTTTGTTCATTAAATGCTTGGGTTGGTCTCCTATTTAACTGCAGTATTTTTACCATGTGGAAAAATAGCTTTACACAGTCCTTAACAACAGTTCTGCACACATTTAAAATACATTTACAACCTAAAGTCACTCACAACACATCTTGCAGTAAAAGGATGGAGGGTGTGATACAAAGATTGACGGTTAAATTCCCATCACTTCTCCCACGGCTGCTGTTTCATGGACAGATGGAAAGATTAGGCCAAATTGATCAGTTTGATCAGGTCTGTTTGTTATTGTGTTCATACTCTCTTCATTTCCTCTGCTGCTCTCAGCTTCCACCCGTATCTGGAGGTCACTTTTGATTTTTTTTTTCTTAGGAGAAACTTTTGTCTTTGAATCTTGTAGAATTCTGTTCCAGTTGCCTGTGGGATTTCAGTTCCAGTACAACCTTCATTTATGCACAGGGTTTGGTTAACTGTAAAGTACAAAGTTTCTAGTTAAGAAAAAACCCCACAACAGAATACAGATGTAGGATCAGGGGTTCTTGAGTTAATAACTTTTACTACTATAAATGGCATTTAAAACATCCTGGTCCAGTTTAAGGTTTAACTTCCCAGGATCTGGATTCTTCAGTGGTTCAGGATTGTCTGTTTCAACTCTCCGTCCTCAGGTGTGGTACATGGACAGCTACACCAACAATAAAATTGTGAAAGAATATAAATCCGTACCCGACTTTGTGGCCGGAGTGGAGTCCAGAACATACAACCTGCCGTTCAAGTGGGCCGGGACCAACCACGTGGTCTACAACGGCTCCTTGTACTACAACAAGATGCAGAGCAACATCATCGTCCGCTACAGCTTCGAGTCGGGACGAGTGGTCACGCAGAGGGCCCTGGAGTCGGCCGGCTTCCACAACGTCTACCCCTACACCTGGGGCGGATTCTCAGACATCGACCTGATGGCCGACGAGCTGGGCCTCTGGGCCGTGTACGCGACCAACCAGAACGCGGGGAACATCGTCATCAGCCAGCTGAACCCCGACACGCTCCAGGTGCTCAACACGTGGAACACTGAATACTCAAAGAGGAACGCGGGTGAGTCTTTCATGATCTGCGGCACACTCTACATCACCAACTCCCACCTGACCGGGGCCAAGGTCTACTACGCCTTCTCCACCAAAACCTCCACCTACGAATACACCGACATCCCCTTCCATAATCAGTACTTTCACATGTCCATGCTGGACTACAACGCCAGGGACCGCACGCTGTACGGCTGGAACAACGGCCACCAGGTGCTGTTCAACGTCACACTTTTCCACATCATTAAAACTGAGGACGATTCTTAGGATAAAAACAAAAAGAAATCTGAATGATCTTATAACCCTACTTGTTAGTTTTTTTTTTCTCAATTAACCTTGTTCGACTTTTTGTGACAGATTTTATTTGGCTTTTTTCCCACATAAAAAAAAACATTAATGTGACTCATCCTGCAGGAAAAAAAAAATAATGGGACTAAATCCCACTTCTGAAAAGATTTAAGTGAATTCCTCTTATTTGTAATGGGTTTTTATTGAATATTGCTCGTATTCAGGCTGAATAATTTGTTCTTCTTTGTTTGATGCAAAATGTTGGGTAATGAATCAGTTCTCTGTCCATTCTACGCCTCTCGTTTCTTCGTCATCATCGGCTAATTTATTCCTGCCTTTCTCTGCCACCACTTAGCTTTAATTGGAGCACTCCATTAAAATACCTGGTTGGTTATATCAGCTTTTTGTGTCCTAGAAGACTCCGTCGTCCACGTTTAAAATCTTAAAAAAAAAAAAAAACTACAGGAAACGATGGGTCTGCGATGCCACCTTCATCTGGCCAACATCACTATGCCTTACTCTTACTGCAGTGTGTCCTTAACCTCCAAGGATTACGGCTCTCGTGCATGAATGTCGGCTCAGTTTGAAGTAATTTAACCGTATCTGTGTATTTTTGTATTTGCACAACGTCGTCTCTTCTCTTGCTGCCATCCAGGTCCATGTACACCAGTGGTCCCCAACCACTGGGTCGAGGACAGGTACTGATCCGTGGGTGAATTGGTGTCTGGCTATTACTTCCTCTTGATCCATACCCATACCAACAGAAGAACTGACCAATAGAATGGCTAGGATTCCATCATCAATAATGCAACTATATTTGATTAGGAAATATTATTTCAGTAAAGACAACAACAATAAACTCAAATTGACGCAGAGAAATTGATACAAGGTATTAACTTTTCATACCAGTCTGGTAGCAGAAAATTATAAGCTGGGTACACTTGAGAAATCACAAATAATTGCACAAATAATTCGGGTAGGACAATTTTATAGGTAGGAAAATATTTCAGAACTGACTGTGTGTTTTATTTTAACTGAGAATGACTGAGAATTTTATTTTAATAAAGGGTATTTATCTGCTACAACTTAACGACTAGTCTGTGAAAATAGTACGAGACTTTTAACCAGTCCTTGGCGCAAAAAAAGGTTGGGGAACACTGATGTACACCACCACCACCACCACCACCACCAGCAGCAGCAGATAAAACCAGAGATTAATTAGCGTTTGTTTGTGTTATTGAGAAGAAGTTATATTACAAATAAAATAACTGTTTTAATTAAAAGGAGTGCTGTGTGTGTTTGTGCTCACAGACAAGACGACGCCGTACACCTCCAACACTGCACGCTGCAGTGAATCAGGATGTTGTTCCACATCACTTTGAAGTCATAGACCTCGGAGCAATCATCAGTTTCTATCTTTTTTTTTTTGTCCTCTAAAAGGGTCAAAATGACTTTTCTCATGTTTCCAGAGCTACTTGCCAATTTTACATCACAATAACTCTGGTGCTTTTATCACATTATAAATGTGAGTGTTTTCATTCCTGATTTTCCTCTGAGGACGCCGTGGGAAATATTGTCGTCTTAAAAGCTTCTCTGTTTGGTTTATCGCTCGACTTTAATGGTTTTCATGAGGTTTTGCAAATGTATCTGCTCTCCTCTTTAGCCTTGTGTTCTTTATTTTTTGAGAAACGAATCAGAGAAAACACAATCTGATGGATTGCGGCGATTAGATCAATGGTTTCCAAAATGAAGGGCGGGGACCTAAGACTGGCTCTGAGCTTTTTCCTACAAGTTAGTATTTTCTTTTCTTTTGCTTCCCTATCAACAAACATTGGCTCTTCTTCTTTTTTTTCTTCTTCCAAGGTCAGGTTTTACCTTTTTTAGGAGTTTTTACAGTGAATCAACATTTTTTTATTTACTCTACTCTTTGTATCTTCCATTAGAGGGACAACAAAGACAGGAAGGTTTGGAGAAAAAGCCAGAGAAGACAGATTGAGATGGTTTGGACATGTTCAGAGGAGGGACAGTGGATACATTGGTAGAAGAATGATCCTAGAGATGGAGCTACCAGGTAGGAGACAAAGAGGAGATTGATGGATGCAGTCATCAGGACCAACTGCCTTTCCACTTCCTATTCTGGAATGTTCTGACTTCATCCTTTCTAATCTGATTTTCCTTCTTCCTGATAATTAGTCTGGCTCCTCATTCCTACTTTCCCTTTCATTTTCCTCATTTAACTCTTCCTCAAAGAACTTCCATCTTCTCAGCACACTTTCCTTCCTGGTGACTACTGTACATTCCCATCTTTGTCAATCTCAACTGCTCCACATGTTTCTTAGCTTGATTTCTTTGTCCAACCCACTTGTATCTGGTCTCTTTGTCTGTCCAGAAGACACTTCCTGCCTGTCTCCCTAATCACTCTCCCAATCATCTGGGAATTCCTGGGAATCTTCCACCACTTGAACTTCTGCTTTTATATAATAGGATTGATTTGTTTAGATACAATGTTTTTTTGTTGTTAGATTATGTTTGAGTAACAATTTTCATTTTATTTAAATGTAATTATCACTTTTTTTTAATTTTCAACTTTAAAATGTAGCAAAAATCTTGTGTTTGAGAATTTTCCCAAACTTGTCCTAAATAGTGTAACTGTAGATGAGGTTCAGTGGATGTTGGATTTGAATAATCAGTGTCTGTGCAGTGAGGTTGACTGCAGGAGAATCGCCTGCAGGTATTTTTCTTGGCTACACACCCCACCACTAAAGGTAACACAAATGCTACGTGTTTGTAGTGTAAAACACACCGTCACACACGCCGATATGCAACTGACAGCCCGTGTTCTGAGGCCCAACCTCTGTGGGCCTCATCAATGAAGATCAGTCAGAGCTCAAAGAACCGCAAAGGTCTGAGAAGGACCTCAAACCTACAGAGATCTGAGTCCTGGAGACTCCACCACACAATGATAATGGACCCTTCAGTCAATGGATTCACAATTTATTTTGGGTTTGGTGATAATGACATTTCCTTCAAGTGAAATTGTGACTTTGACAAATGACAAATATTGCAACATGTTATTTGATTCATCTTCTAATAATCTGTTCCTTTTATTCTTCTTAAGTTCTGATCTGACACTTGATTCATTAGTTATTAGCAAGAGGGAGAATTTATTTTTATTTTTACCACCATAATCAGATTGGTCAAAGATGAATTATTTTAAAAACTGATGCTTCAATGGCTCTAAATCTCAGTGTTAGAGTCAACATTTTTTTGTTGTTCATGTGTATAGGTAGAAATATTCTTTTATATATTTATTCAATTTCCCATGTTCTTAGTTCCATGTTTCCCCGATTCCCTGATTTTCTTCTCTCTTCTTCTCGCCAATCCACACCTTTTTATGCTTTTTCTTCAGAATTCTCAGCCCCACAGTCAACACTGCTGGTATATGTTAATCTTCTCTTTTTCCTCGAGGCATTTTCTAACACACTGCAGTGAACTCTACAAAAAGAGTAAACACAACAGCTCACACTCAGAGAACTAAACCTGTAATGAAGGATTTCCATTGTTGTCACAAAGTGAAAAATCCATTGGAACGACGCTGATAAATTCATTTAAAGCTGGAAATGGTGGCGATGATGTAGACAGGGATTGTCGTTGTCACATTATTGTTGAATTTGCCATTACATATAAATGTATAGTGGGTTTATTGGAAAAGTCAGCTTGAGACTCACAGTGTTGATGTTTCTGAATCGGTCGGCGTTCCACGTTAGGTATTTTTTAGTGAGTTTGTCTCCGGATGAGAAAAAATATAAAACAAAAACATTTGTGCTGTGAAAAAATTGAGAACATTAGTCATTAGTTCATATCTGTTGCATCTGTGCTGTTTGTGGCCAGAAGGACAACAAGTGGTTGGAGACCTTCATCCTAAGGTGTTCTATTGTAACTTTACACCGAGAATTTTTCATGTTTTTCACTCATTTTCATTTCCTGCCCATGCTTGGATATCAGTTAAAAACCAGTGGATGAGAACGCTGCCAGCACTGATTATATTCCACTGTGTATTTATTCAACATTTGCCTTAAGAGTGACTCCTGCCAAAACCACCTTTCTACCATTTCTGTGAGCGTTGGAAATGTCACTGTTTCTCGTGCCATGTGCAAACTCCAGGTCCCTGACGTGGGATTCATTATTTGATGTATTTGATAGAGAGGATGATGTGTGGAGGAAAAACAAAGATCAATCACATGTAGTTATTTGATTTCTGTTCGAAGAGGAGAGTGGGAGACACACAGAGAGAGTGAGACACAGGGACAGAGAGAGGGATTGTTGCCCTTCATGCGGTCGCAGTCCAGCGGCAGTGTTAATTTTAAATGTCACTTGCTCTCCTTCATTTCTATGTTTGGCTGCGTTCTGCCGTCATCTCTTATCTGTGTGCACAGCAGCTCTGGGTTTGGCTTTCTGAATGAATGGGCTCAATAAACCTGTCACAGTCCAGACTTGTTGACTCCGTACGGACTCTCTTTACAGGGATTCATTCGCTTTTATGGCTTTCACTATGACTTTAGATTTACAAGGTGACTACTTACTGATGACAAAGCTATAACATAGTTGGTTGATGTAGTCCATTTGTTCACAGTTGTCGTTGCTTTTCACTACATCGGTGTATATAAAACAGAAACACAAATGTGTTTTTAAGACCGGTTCTGAGGGATTAGAACGTTCGATAAACGTCTTTCCAGTCTAATGGCTGGGACACAGCACGGACCTGAGTTATTGGACAGGGGAGGTCAAAGCGTTTTAAGACGTGTTGATGTCATGATGTTGTTTACATCATGTTAAGATCTTATAAAGGGTCCTCAACAACATTAAACACATGCATGTTCTCCTTATCCTTCACTGGGTCAACAGGGTCGTAAATCCGTCCTAACCCACATAACGTCCAGTGGGAAGGCTCAGTGTGGGGCAGTAGTGTGATTTGGGTGGCAGTGGTGGAGACGGCAGCCCCTACGACCCATTAAGCAAAAGGTTATAAAGGAATGAATTTATTTTAACACTGACAGCCTCTAGAGGGCACTGGTGCAACTTATACTCCTGGGTATAATTATAGATCCAGCCAATATGGTTAACGAAAAACAAACCCATTAAATAACAGAAGACTTGCACACATTAAGATATTTTTATAATAAACAAAAGCTCAAGAAAAGTACAAGTAAAATTGTATGACATTTTTTCAGATTTTTGACCAACCATGTTGGTTTCTTTTCCACCAGGGCAGCAGATGGACTATGACTAATATATGTGACCAGTCAATGACCAATCAGATTTACATGATGTTCTTTTCTGAAATTGGACACGACTTTCTGTGAAAACCATCACTGGAGCCACAACTATATTATACTGTATAAACACAGACAGAAAATAATTGACAGAGTTCAGTTACTGGCTGTTAATTTCCCTCAGACTGTAAATCCACCACAGAGCCGTCGTCACATTCAGTCGTTTATCTGTTATTTTCAAAAGTTGTAGAAGAGTCTCATGAATGGTAAAGAGGGAACACTCAGCGGGCCCTGGCACAGACAATCAGGATGTGAGTGCCTACAGCTGTCAGGACAGGTGCTCAGCGGGATCTCTGACTGACAGGCGAGCATGTGGAGGCATAGATGAACAGTTCCCTGTTCCATTAACTTTCTGCTGCCGATGCCTCGGAGACCAATCTGTGCGGCGTGGTCTGCTGAATGGGTGGTAGTCATTCTGAGCCGATCAGTGACGCAATCTGGTTTCAGTGAATGTTGATCAACTAAATGTCAACAATTGTTTGTTTCCCTCCAGTGTAAGATGTAATCAGAATGACCATTTTTTGGTCTCTTCCGTTATCACTATAAATAGGGATTTATGTCCGTATATCAACCAGATGTCGACAGTGACCTATTGTGAATCACAGTAGGTGTGATGGCTGACAGCTACACACACACACACACATATTCTTGTCATTGTTTCTCCTCCATTTCATCACCGTCACTGAATCCCCAGAGTCCTTTGTCCTAAACTCTTAACAGCACGAATGTAAACCTGGGGGAAAGAACTCTTGAACAGGACTGACTCTGCCTATGATGACGTGAGCTGTCAAGCTGCCAAACAGAGTGAGAGGAAAATGGACACCTATTTAGAAATGTTTGACTCATTAAACCTTTAGCACATTTGGGTGGATATAATAAAGAATGAGTGCTTAATGGAGGAACACAGATATACTGCCTCAATTAGAGTTCGATGTTGCGGGTGGATAGGGCGGACAAACTAGCTGTCAGGCTGTAAAACACTCAGGCAGACGGTGGACAGCTATTTACAACAGCCGTCACTCAAGACATTGTGGGTGGAGCCAGCGTTCCAATAATGACGTCTGTTCAGTTATGGCCTTAAATTTGGTTAATAACATTTGGTTGAAGTTCAATAGTTATATTTGATTAAAATATTTTATGTTATTAGCATTTAATTATTATTGTCCTATTCCTTCAGCAAGAGTTCTGCCGGACAGGAAATTAAATCCCAACATGCTCTTTTCAAAATAAAAGACGTTAAAATGGCGTACAAAGCCACACGGAAGGATGATTAAATTCCATATGTGAACGGTATTTTGTAATACTAAAATTACCATGAATAATAATAATAACATTAATAATCATTAATAATTCAATCCTTTATCCTCATCCTCAGTCTCCATGACTGCCACCCAGGTCACACGGAGTCAACCTCCCGTTATAGACGTAGATGCCACAGCACCGCCTAGTGTCTATCTGTATTTTACTCAGGCATATATGCGCAGAAAGACACGTAGATATATAGATATACTGGCGACTTGACGATCTGGATTTTTTTTTTAGTTTTATTTTTTTAGGTTTCCCCCGATAAAATACGGCTCAGTTCGTTGCAGTACATTTGTCAGACCTGTCCGTAGCGCTGTGTCATCCACTTTATGTTTAACTATCACCGGAGGATTATAACCGGAAGTGACATACAGGACAAATAAACCCTCGTGGCGGTGACGTCAGACGCCGGAACAGGATAAATTGGCCTTTAAGTGACAGGTGAACGGAGTTGCCCTAATTAGCGGTTGGACCAAGTCTGGACGAAGGACTCTGGTAGAAAAGTAAGTGATGTTTGTTTTTTAAATCTGTAGTTTGAATTATAGTTTGTTAAGTTGAAGAAAGAAAATGTTGTTAATCTGCAGGAATAAAACAAATGATTGGAGTGGTTTAGAACGCGTTTATTCATCGAGTTATTTTACTGTTTTAGCTGCAGCCTCAGTGTCTTTAACAGTGAATTTCCACAACACGAACGCATGAGATTAAACTTCATCATCATTGATGTTTTAACAGATGGAATCAAATGCATTGTGAAGTTGATGAAGTTCTTCAGCGTCGAAGTTCAACTCCTGGAACTGGAAGGTGAGAAGAGGCTCAAACTCTGGTTTTATTATTTAATTAGTTCAAATTTGACAAATACTGTGGTAACAGAAGATTACAGCAGAGTTTCTGTCTTTGATTTGTTTTCCAGATCAACGTGATCTTCTACACTGCCATCTTGGCCCTGATGGATCTTCAACCAAGATCTTCAACATGGTAGGGAATCGGCGTTTTCTTTTTTTTCTGTCCCCTGGCCGCCGTGCCGGCCTGTCCCCTGGCCGCCGTGCCGGCCTGTCCCCTGGCCGCCGTGTCGGCCTGTCCTCTTCCTTCGCCCGCCGTGTCGGCCTGTCCTCTTCCTTCGCCCGCCGTGTCGGCCTGTCCTCTTCCTTCGCCCGCCGTGTCGGCCTGTCCTCTTCCTTCGCCCGCCGTGTCGGCCTGTCCTCTTCCTTCGCCCGCCGTGTCGGCCTGTCCTCTTCCTTCGCCCGCCGTGTCGGCCTGTCCTCTTCCTTCGCCCGCCGGACTGTCCCCTTCCTCCGGCCGCCGTGCCGGACTGTCCCCTTCCTCCGGCCGCCGTGCCGGACTGTCCCCTTCCTCCGGCCGCCGTGCCGGACTGTCCCCTTCCTCCGGCCGCCGTGCCGGACTGTCTCCTGGCCTGTCCTCTTCTTTCCCTTCCTTTGGCCGCCGTGCCGGGCTGTCCCCGTCCTTCGGCCGCCGTGTCGGACTGTCCCCTTCCGCCGGCCGCCGTGCCGGCCTGTCTCCTGGCCTGTCCTCTTCTTTCTCTTCCTTTGGCCGCCGTGTCGGACTGTCCCCTTCCTCCGGCCGCCGTGCCGGACTGTCCCCTTCCTCCCCTTCCTCCGGCCGCCGTGCCGGCCTGTCCCCTTCCTCCGGCCGCCGTGCCGGCCTGTCCTCTTCTTCCCCTTCCTCCGGCCGCCGTGCCGGCCTGTCTCCTGGCCTGTCCTCTTCTTTCCCTTCCTTTGGCCGCCGTGCTGGACTGTCCCCTGGCCTGTCCTCTTCTTTCCTTTCCTTCGGCCGCCGTGCCGGACTGTCCCCGTCCTCCGGCCGCCGTGCCGGACTGTCCCCGTCCTCCGGCCGCCGTGCCGGACTGTCCTCTTCTTCCATGTCCTCCGGCCGCCGTGCCGGCCTGTCCTCTTCTTCCATGTCCTCCGGCCGCTGTGTCGGACTGTCCACGTCCTCCTGCCGCCGTGTCGGCCTGTCCTCTTCTTTCGGCTGCCGTGCCGGCCTGTCACATGTCCTTGAATGTGGGGGAAAAATGTCAGTACAAAACAAAATATTTCCAGTCACATTTTCAACCTACAAATCCATGACAATTTATTTAAATTAAATCCACAAAATTACCGCCGCGCCTTTGGGTCGTCATGTCCCCAAATTTCGTCCATTGCGATCCGTTTCCACGATTTTAAACGTTGCCTCGTTTTCTGGAATTCTGACATCCCGTTTGCGTTCCTCTCCACAATGTTTCTTGGATTTCCAGTTCCGTTTCCACAACTTTGAAAGCTCCAGTTGCTGCTTCAAGGAGACTTCAGAACCTCAGCTTCATCGACCAACATTGATGTCCAGGACTCACAGCTGCGTTGATTTGACTGCATTTGTACTGTGTGTGTGTATATACTGTCCATGTTGCTCTGTAATGTAATTGTACTGATGTATTATGGAGATCCATTAATGTATTGATGAATTGATGTCTGTCCAATGTTAATGTGTCTGTAACGTCCACCACTTGTCTTCAATGTTTGCATGACCCTGGGTGTGATCACTTTTACCTGCATGTGGTTAAACCGGTGGTGTTGTAGACCTCACCCAGACTGTACTCAATAACTGACTGGTTAGTTCAGTCAGTACCAGGTGAGTCAACATTTCCTGCCCCAGGGTTGGTGCTCGACCAGAAGAAGTTTTGGGAATCTGGCCTTTTGGGAGAATGTGTCCAGGTCAACTTGGCAGCAGATCTTCTCCGTCCTTCAGGTTTGTTCTTCAGACTTCTATTATAATCTGTCCATGTTGCTATGTTCACTGACTGATCTGTGGTCTGTAGAGTCCTGTGGAGCAGACGTGACCTGACTGGGGAATCTGGATCCTGGTTGAAGGGACCTGAGGTGATGGAAAGGTGACCAGAGCTTCTGAAAAGATCCATTTATCAATGATGAAAGTTAAGTTAAATGTTGACACCTGACAGTAGTTTTCTGTCCCCTTTGTCCTCTGTTGCCAGTTGTCGACTGTCCATCACGGAGGACACAGAGACCATGTGAAATGGAAGCAGTGAGTGACCACAGCTGATGGGTCTAATTCCTGCTCCTGTAGAACATGGACTTTTTTTTTTTTTTGGTTGGTGTCAGAAGATGAATGTGAAAATTAGTAGCTGATCATTTAAGTGTCTTCACTGAGGTGTTTATTCAGAGAAGAGAATATTTGACTTCATTGTTTGTTCTTGTTAATGAGAAGATGTGAAGTCTTCAGAAGGATTGAATGACTGCTCAGCACAGAATTGTTAACCCTTTCATGTTCAACCTCATCTTTACTTCTGTTTGGTTCGTCTCCTTCTGCCAAGTCCATCTTCTACTAAAGACCACGACCACTTCCTGTGGCATTTAGACAACGTTGGGAGGCCTCCCACCAGAGAGTTAGGATTCTCTGGTTAATCGCAAACACGCAGGACTGAGATTACAAATTTTTTAAATATGCTGCTGTAATCTGACAGGATTAGTTTGCGCGTTTAGGGTCTTTAGTAGATGTTCTTGGCAAGGAGGCTTTTTTTTTTTTTTTTTTTATTGCATAAGTGTTTTGGCCTTTAGCTCATTTCATTATTTTTCATTATTCCTATAGTTGTAGTGACAAAATAAACTGCTTTAACCTGAACCTGTCAGTTTTCTCTGCTGTTCATCATCTGTGAATTAAATCAAAGAAATTGAATTTTTCCTCGGCCCTGAATGCAATGACAACAAATCTATTGCACTGTAAAATGTTATGAACTTTATTGCTCAAACCCAAAATTCTTTTGAACAGATACCTATAGGAGATGCCACTCTCTATAGGAGATGCCAAGTACTTTTTTTTTTTTTTTTTTTTTTTTTTTTTGGGGGATCCAAACCAATGACTCATTACTGTGTGAAAGGCAGGTGTCAAAACTGTTACACTTGGTGGTTCTCCATTCAAACTATATTTAGATGGGTTTCATCTTGATATTTGACTAAAGTGCAACTTAATTTCTAAAAAAATACTTAAGTCTTTACTTCCTGTGCAGCTTCTGCCCTCATTTCCCCCTCATTTTGATTGTGTTAAATACTGAATACTCGGATGTTTTAACTTAAGTAAAACTTCTATGTACTGTATGCAGTGTATACACGTATCTAGTTTCTGCAAAAGTTGAGTAACGTTTTCTACTTTTTCTCCCGTCAGCTGTCTCCTGGTGCATTAGATGATTGTGTTCTGGTCACCTCTAAATTGTGATGCAGCCACCTACAGCTGCCTGAATGCACAGTGATTGAATGTTGAGTGTGTATTCAGAGACCGGGACTTTTGCTGCTCTTCTGCTTTGCAATCAGACTCTCCCTCCATTCTTGTAGACGTGGAACTCTCTCATCTGGCTTCTGGTCCACCTCTCCACTCTCCCTCATCCTGACGCTTCAGCTTGTAAAATATGCAATAACACAAGCCATCCATGACCTGTGATTGTCCTCCTTTTGGCTCGTGCTCAACGTCTCTGCCTCTCGTCGTCTTCTCAGTCTGAGTTTGTCCTTGATCGCAATTATACTTATGATCCAACATCTTTGGTTACAAGTTACAAAGTCGAGGAAAAAGTCACTGCTCTGTAACGTAGACGAGAAGAAATTAAAATTTAAAACATCTTGTCTGAACAAGAGGTGAAGATTTTTCTCGGAAGAGATCCGTCGTTGAATATTTGTCGTAAAATCTGGCAGTGAGAACAAAGCTTTGGACATTAATTAGATTTATAGTAGACTGAAATCAAAATCAGCAGTGAGAGTCAGTCGTAGCAAGACAGAGTACGTGTGTGTGAATGAAAGGAAGATCAGTGGAATGGTGAGGTCGCAAGGAGCAGAGGTGGAGAAGGTGGAGGAGTTTAGATACTGAGGATCAACTGTTCAGAGCAGTGGAGAAGAATAGTGTGGAGTGAGGAGTAATTTGTGGTAGAAGAGAGACAACTAAGGTGAAGGGAAAGGTTGACAGGATAGTGGTGAGACCAGCCATGATGGATGGATTAGAGACACTAGGAATAGACAGAAGACAGAGGTGGAGGAGTTAAAGATGCTGAGATTCTCTTTAGGAGAGACAAGGATGGATCAGGAATGAGGTGATTAGAGGGACAATACAGACACAAAGCTTTGGAGAGAAAGCTAGAGGAGACAGATTGAGATGGTTTGGACATGTTCAGAGGAGGGACAGTGGAGACATTAGTAGAAGAATGATCCAAGAGATGGAGCTACCAGGTAGGAGACAAAGAGGAGATTGATGGATGCAGTGAGGGAGGTAGTTGGAGTTAGAGTAGAAGACATGGAGGACATGGGGAGATGGAAAATGTTGACTCGTTGTAGCAACCCCTGAAATGGAGACAAGCTGAAAGGAGACTTTAACCAGGTATACTTTGCTAACTGTATTTTACCCATAATTCCAGTAGTTTTTCAACTTCTTTCCAAGCAGCAGAAAAAAACCTGCTGATTTCTAATAAATCTGCTGTGATTGGTTCCTCTTTGACTCGCCTTGACTCATAAATGCAGTTTCTCCTTTGACCCACAGAAGCTTTTAGAGCTTTTCAGTGGCTCGGTGATTTACTGTGGGTCGGCAGAGTGAAATTCCTTTCAAGTCTAAAGTAGCCGCAGTCTGTCCACAGACTTCATACGACAGCAAGAAGGCGAGTCTGAAATATTTAATGAGAAATCCTGCACCACAACTACACTGGACAGAGGAGAGAGAGACACGTGAGGTACAAAGCAAAGTTCAACATTTATTTGGTCAAATACAAAACAGAGTTTCTCTATTTATTTATAATGTATTTACACCTAGAGATCCGATGCCATTAATTCTTTATATTTTTCATATAAATTTAACTGATATGAAAATGCAGGACTTGAAAGAGCTGCATAAAAACAGTAAACAGGAGTATTTCAGCTTTTAAAGTGGAGTAAACTTTATTTTCTAGCATTCAAGGTGCCAAGAAAGTGACTGATGTTGACTTACACTAAATTGTCTCCAATAAACAGTATCGACATCAAACATGCAATTACCGTAATTTCCAGAATAAAAGCTGCAACTTTTGTCACACAATTTCAACCCTGTGGCTAATGTATGCATTTTTTTCCCTAACTGCTCGAGCAGAAAAGGTGAGAGTGAGACAGGTGGTGTTGAGGAAGACGCGAGTCATAACCGCCATAGAAGTATAACGTATGGTAACGCGCTTTGTATGTGAATAAAATTTGCAAAAAATTAATCCTGATCATGGAAAATGCTAAAATAATGCGGCACATAGTGGGGTGCGGCCTATGTATGACATTTTTTTTTTTCCTTAAAAATGTATTGGTTGCAGCTTATATTCTGGAAATTACGGTATATAAATATATACGCTGTAGTATCTTTACATCTTTCCACATCAGTCCATAGCATCAGACGCTCTTCTGCCGTTTACTCTCCAGGGGTCAGTGCTGCTCTGAAACTGGACTCATTGTTTCCTCTTCACTGGCGTGATCTTCATGTCCTTCCTCCCCCCTGTCGCTCGTCTGTGCAATGAAACGTCCTCGTCCTCTCCTGTCTGTTGCTTGGCAAAGTTAACAAACACCTGAGCAACACAGAAAGTAACGCAATCAAACTACAGACCAAAACACAAACGCGTTCCGTTTGTCGCCTCTGATTTTTCAGTGTGTTTTGAAGGAACATTTGAGAACTTTTTCTCAAATGAGAACTTGAGAAAATATCCAGTGTTCTGAAATATATTCCTACCTATAAAATCTTCCTACCCAAATTGACTGTGCATGGACACAACAAGGATATCTCAAGTGAACGCAGCCTATAATTTTCTGCTACCAAAGTGCTATACAAGTTACTCTGCGTCATTTTGAGTTTATTGTTGTCTTCACAGAGAAAATATTTCCTAATCAAAGATAGTTGCATTATTGATGATGGAATCCTAGCCAGATGGGGCCAAAAGGAAACATTATTCACCCACGGAACGTTATCGGTCCCCAACCCAGGGGTTGAGGATCAGGTTTAAATCAAACTAAAACACAAGAAATGTATGTAGAAATAAGTAAAATGTTAGTAAAACATTAAATGTATTCTCAATCATTTATTCATTGTCCAAGGCCGACAGACGTTGTCTCTCGTCCTGTACCTGGTCCAGTGTTGTCTGGGAGACGGAGTAGTGTTCGATGCTCAGCCTCTCTTTGTTGGCCACCACCAGCTGAAATATCCTGGCCAGTGAGGAGGAGGCGATCTCGTACTGTAGAGTGTTGTAATGCTTCTCTCGCTGAGTGCAGCCAACAAAGCTGCTCTCCATGAAGCTCTCCACAGGACCCAGCTCCGGGGACTGGCCCACTTTGGTGGACTTGATTTTCATGGTCACCATGTAGCCGCCGCCGAATCTGGGTGAAGAAAAACGCCTGAGTGACGTGATGATTGTTTACTTGTATTTTAGAAATCCTCCCTGAAGTTTTGCAGTCATTTAGAAGCAACACACAATTATGACGGAAGAGTTGGAGAGTGGACATAATGAAGAACTATTACGTCTCAAAGAGAGAAGTGGAGAGAGTGAGGGGACAGATGAGGGGAGATGATGTATGAGGCAGTCCACGAGAGGGACAAAAGACCATGACCAATTAGTAGTATGCTATGTACGATATTGCTAAGTAAAAAAAAAAAATTGTTTGCAAATTTTCTAATCTATCTACGTTCTACAGCGAAAATTTTGCGCGATCGGGTAAAGAACGAACTAAGGAAAAGAGATGTAAAGAGGGAACGCAACCAAATTTAAATAATGAATTTTACATTAACAACTTCATATGTTTTAATAACAATAATAAGAAGAAGGGCTGCGTCAGCTTTCAGTGTTCAATATAAGAAAAACTGTAATAAAATAATCACTTTCCTATAGATACTGTGTAATACAACATTGAACCAGAAGGAGGCTGTGGATCAGGGTTTTAAAAAGTAAAGGATTTACCATAAAATGTGGAAAAATCTCAAAAATATTATCGTAAATGCAATTTTCACGTTAACATGGGGGCCGCGAAATATCGTTCAATGGGCCGCAAATGGCCCACGGGCCAGGAGTTTGACACCCCTAGTCTATATGTTTGAACTATAAATAGGTTTAAAAACGGGTCTCCAGATGGACCACAAGCCCCTGATTGAACCCAGAAGCTCTTACTTGTACTTCAGATGCTGAATTGTACCCAAACACTTGAAGGTCCCATTAACCATGATGGCCAATCGAGTGCACAGAGCCTCACACTCCTCCATGCTGGTGGACACACAACATCATGACGTTAGGTTGACTCACACAGCATCTTATTGGCCGACGGTTTAAGTAACTGGACGGATATTTATTTATCCGTCTGTCAAGATACTCAACCTGTGAGACGTCAGCACCACAGCTCGTCCATCTTGGATGATGCTCATGATGGCGTTCCACAGGAAGCGTCTAGAGTGTGGGTCCATACCAGTGGTGGGCTCGTCCTAAACACACACACACAGACATGACCAGGAAACGACTCCTTATCGAAATCAGCATATGGCTGAGATTATACGTCTGTGCCAACTGGAATCACACACAACTGTTGTCTGCCAATGTGTGAAACATGGGAGGCCAAGTTTGGCTCGGCCCATATGGCGTCCCATCTGGATCCCTGCACCATTTTATTGATAAAACTCTGCCTAAAAACCCTCGCAAAACACAAAATATGGCTCCCGCTCCCATTGGCTGCTTCCAAACTCACCAGCAGCACCAGGGCTGGACAGCCAATCATGGCGATCGCCGTGGAGAGTTTACGTTTGTTTCCTCCGCTGTACGTCCCGGCGCACTGCTCCGCGTACTCCGTCAGCCCCAGCTTCTGGATGCCCCACTCCGTCACCTGCAGGTGTAGAGGGTGATATACAAAGAACAATAACTTTTATTCAAAATGTAGTGGAATCTTTCCAACAGCGCCACCTAAGTCCTCATAATTTTTGGGTTCAATACTATTGGTAAAAGTTGAGTTTTTTTTTTGTCGGTTTGAGCAAACTCTGTCTTTGTGACGTTGTGATTCACACAATAAAATGTCACCTCTGTATTTAACCCATCACTAAAGTGAACAGTGTTTAGCTTTGAGCGCCCGGGGAGCAGTTAGTCAGGATGATGCCATGCTCAATGGACCTCAGTGGTAACCCGGCAGTTGGTGGATTCAAACCTGGATCCCTCCGGACCCCAGTCCAACTCCTTAACCACTCGGCCACCACTGCCCCACCTTTTTTTTAATAATGAAAATCCAATAACAAAATTACTAGTTTTTACCAAATTTTCTTGAATTGCGTTCTGAGACATTTCAGTTTTGAGGACAAAGCCGTAGATATCAGACAATATCAGTAAAACTGGTATCTTAACTTATAGGTTAAGATCTAATATTAAAACTGCAGCGCAACTGACGGCTTCTCACAACACACCCTGCCCTTGTAAACATACAAACTCCTGGAAATGCTGTTTGTCAAACACTGAAAACTACAATTTTTCCTGTGTTTTTTTTTTTTTTTTTAATGGTGGTAATTGAATCAGTTCCTTCATGCAGTTGGAGTCGACTCACTCTGGGAATGTCTGACTCTGGCACCCCTCTGAGACGGGCGTAGAGGTAGAGATGCTCTCTGCCTGTGAGGAGCTCGTCGATGGCATCAAACTGGGGGCAGTAGCCCATGTTCTGGTGCACGTCCAGGATGTCTGTCAGGACGCTGTAAACAAGACACAAGGTGTCATTCCATGAACTGGTCCACCTGAGTGTAATGACTTTCCAGGGAGTGAAGTGCACACTGGGGAAATATGTGGTGGTGCTGTATGTCAGCCAGCTGACGTTGATGCACTGAGGTGGACTACTAATCAAGTCCATCGCTATTTCCACAAGAGAACGGGTATTTGTTGAGTACTTTGCGAGAATTAAAGGTACTTCACCGTATATATGTGGCAAAGTCAGAATGATTTCAGGAATGTTTTATTCATTGCTGAGGATTTTATATTTAGTGATGACAGACTTAGTTTTTACGTCTGGGACATTTGGATTCACACGTTATACAAATTTTACTCTAGTTAAAGTGAGTTTCTGAAAATGTTTACTTCTCCAAATCAAACTGTTTTTCTGCCAAATTGTCCTGTAAACACAACATGGCAACAAATACATGTCTGTACCAGTTTAAAGGCTGAATCAGAATCAGATTTTCTAGAATGTAGAAACATCTGAGTTCCTCCAGAGAAGGAGAGTTGATCTTTCATGTACCTGTAGTCGACCACCGTCGCCTCCCCGGAGCTGACGCTAGTGTCTCCAGTCAGCATTTTGAAGGTCGTCGTCTTTCCAGCTCCATTAACTCCCAGGAGACCAAAGCACTAGGAGAAGCAGACACAGTTGGGCTGTTAACACAGAAACAAGCTCTGCTGGAGAAGATACAAAAACTACACACAGGTTTTTTTCTCCCCACCTTAAATATATACAATATATCTCTACTACTACGATATCACTGGGATCTAACCCTCTGTATGTATATATTCATATATACAAATGTCCATACATGTATATGTCTTTATATGTACATTTAAATTTCCAACAACTATATATAAAAATATATGTATGTGTGAATATACATATATGTATGTGTGAATATACATATATGTACTGTAATAATAATACATTTAATTTATAATGCACTTTCCATCCCTGGGATCTCAAAGTGCTACAGACATATAGAGAACAAATTGTATGTATATATACAATGTATGTATATGTATGTATGTATATATGTAAATGTAATTCATATCCATACATATATGTATATATGTACATATAAATACATACATAATTTGTATGTTTGTATATGTAAGTATGCATGTATGTATCTCTATATGTGTGTATATAATACACACACACGTGCATACATACATATATACTGTATGTGTACATGTATGTGTATATATGTATGTATACAGTATATGTATACATTTATACATATATATTCCTTCATTACTTGCAGCCATAAATACTGTAGTACCCAGCATGCAGTTTTCTGGTACCTTGTACAGAAAAAAGCATCCACTCTGTTTAGCTACAGGCCAAAGGCAAATGTCAACAGCTGAATTGTATCTGCTAATCGAACTGTCCAGACAAGAGAACGTGTACCGCTCCATGTGCAGACAAAAAAAAAAAATTCTGAACCTGCTCTCGTCTGGTTATAGAGTTTGCAGCTCTTCCATGAACTCGCTGACTTTACCTCTCCTGCAGGGACTCCCACACAAATCTGGTCCACAGCTGCCCTCTTCCTGCCCACATACGTCTGTGCAGAGACAGAAGGCAGTAACAATAAGTCATTCTGTTGGTCTGCTGTTTGCGATGGCAAAAATATTCTCATTTATGTAAGTTACAGCTTTGATAAACAAACTTTGTTCATCTTGTGGAGCTCCAGGTGTCTCACTCATTCATATACTTAAGGTAATTAATATATCATATGGTCTGTGGCATATGTTGTGTTTATACAGTTTGTACAGAGTAAGTGGAAAAATTAAGCAACAAGGTTTTGTCTGATTTCCAAATTACCCAAAGGCTTGTTAGGATGCAAATGAAGTGTAGAATGTGTGAGTGTTGTTAAGGTTTGCCTTAGAAAGGTCACGGATCCACAGGATGTCAGTTCTGCTTTCTTCTCTGTGAATCCTCTGCCTCTCTGCTGCCACATCGTCGTCTTCATCCTGTACAGGAGTCTCTTTATGGCCTGACGTCCTGGAAGAATCAGGACAGTTCAGAACAGATGATCACGGTGGTCAGCACTTTGGAGTAATGTTGTTGAACGCAGCAGTTGTAAATGTGCATGTTGATTTTCTCATTAACCAGCATCATACCATGGGCCTGAAAAGAACTGGTACTGGATGAGAAGATTGAGAATGAAGTAGACAAAGCCTTCCACTGCCATGAAAACCATGTTTTTCCCCACAAAGTCCCAACGGAAGGGATTCATCAGGAACTCTTCACCTGTGGACGAGCACAAAGTCAGTGGTAGAATGAACCTCCTGCCTGGGAAAACCATCTTAGTAGCTGAGGCGATAAGACCTTGGACTGTTGCACACGAGACCATGGTTCAAATCCCGGCCTATGACAACATTGGAGTTTTTTGGTTGTTGCAAAACCGACCGTTCATGACAAATGTACCTTCTACTCAGATTGTGTGGTTGGTTGGCTCAGGGAAAGTGGTACTGATTGGGGGCCTTATGAGTGTGGGTTCAAATCCCTGGTTGGGCTTGAATGAACCTCACAACTTTCATTCTGAGTAAAGGTTTCCCAGATAGTTATGTGGCTACTTGTATTGACAGACATGGAGAGCTGTAAACAAGTCAGGTATGTGGCTGGTTGGCTCAGGGAGAGTGACACAGCTGAGGAGTGTGAGGGTGTGGGTTCAAATCCCTGGTGAAAAACACATTGCTTCACAACTTTCATGGCAAATACATGTTTCCCAGAGTGACACAGACAGATTTGAGGAGCTACAAGCAAGGGTTCCATCCCCGAGCTTTACATACAAACTAATGAGCAAAAATACCTGGGAAGACAATGTGCTAGGGTCCAATCCCTGGAGTTGACACCAAAGGCCAGAAGTTTCTGAAAAGAGTGACCATCTCCTACTTGGAGATTTTTTTTTTCTCCACCCTGGGCTTGTACCAGGTCCAAGATTTCACAGTCCATTTCACTCTTTCCAGGAATTTACGCCCAATTTGGTCTCCACACCTTCCACTTGCGTCCACTCCAGGGCTTGGACGCTGTCTTTCTGTAGATTACGCTTCGTTAGTTTCCATCACAGCTCTCCAAGTCTGCAAGGCTCACTGAGCTAAGCAGCCACATACCAGGGATTTGCTACTCTTTTAAGGCGGACATTTACATAAACACATATTTTTAAATGTAATTATCCTAGAATGGGCTGTTTTGAAAACTGTGTGCTTTTATTTAATAAACCATTAATGACATTGTGTGGATACTGACCAAACCTGGCATAAACTTCAGTAACAGCCTGATTCATAGCCATGTCTATGAGACCACGGCCAAGGCAGAAGTGAGGAAACAGCAGCAAGACTTTCTTCAGCCAGCCATTGATCATCAGTAAGGACTGAAAAGGAGAATAAAAATCATCATTTATTGATATTGCAATTATGAATTGATTCATCGTGAAATACGAGAAGAAAACTGATTTAAATTTGATCTTGAAACTCAATGATACAAATTATTATATCTGATATCGTCATCAACAAAGTCTATATTAAGTAAATTAAATAATCAGGATTGGAATCAGATGGTTTGTGAACAGTTAATACAAATATTTTTATAACTTTAGACTAAAACACATACTAAACAACATGTAGGGTTCAGTTTGTTGTACATAAAAACTATTACATTGAAACATTAGTCATGTCACAAGTAGTTATTTTCCTAAGACTCATTTGCCATGATATTCAATGGTCAATGACGAACTCAATGATGGGTGAAAAGAGGAGAAGCACAGATGTACAGAGGAGAGAACCATCTGGTGTGAAGAAGCAACTCTAATCACCTGTCACAGTCACAGCTGTAAGAGATGAACTCACTTCCTCTGCTTCTACTCCCTTCCATGACTTTCCTACTTATGTTCCATGGAATTATGATGTTAATCATTATCCCTCATGTTCTTAACATGATGTTCTTGACTGGCTGTGGTTCATATACTGATGGCGTCACTGCCTCTCACCTGATTGTTTTCAAACAGTTCCAGGATGAAGGTGAGGGCACTGCTGTTGATGCCAATGAACAGGTTGATGCAGGACAGGGAGACGTAGGCTGTGCTGGGGACACTGAATATGTAGGACAGTGGATACATCATGGGAGTGACTGACCACCTGCACGGGGAGGAAGACAAACTTTGACGCTTTGACTGTCCATTAACAATAATCACTTTAATGGTATTTATTAAATGAATGAAAGGGAGGACAGTGGAATGATGAGGTTACGAGGAGCAGAGGAGAAGAATAGAGTGGAGTCAGGATGGAACAATTGGAGAAAAGAGTCAGCTAAGGTGAAGGGAAAGTTTTATAGGATGGTGGTGAGACCAGCCATGATGGATGGGTTAGAGACACTAGGAATAGGTAGAAGACAGGAGACAGAGCTGGAGGTGGATGAGTTAAGGATGCTGAGATTCTCTTTACGTGAGACAAGGATGGACAGGATCAGGGATGAGGTGATTAGAGGGACAACACAGACAGGAGGTTTGGAGAAAAAGGTAGAGAAGACTGATTGAGATGGTTTGGACATGTTTAGAGGAGGGACAGTGGAGACATTGGTAGAAGAATGATCCTAGAGATGGAGCTACCAGGTAGGGGACAAAGAGGAGATTGATGGATGCAGTGAGGGAGGACATGGAGGTAAAGAAAAGAAGAAGAAGACTTTAATGGTATTCATGTTACATGTCTCACCCATACAACAGCAGTAGAGTGATGAGAGCTGGCAGGTTGGACGGTGATGTGAAACACTTCTTGTCAAAAGCCATGAAAATCCCAATGACCAGGGCGGAGCTTACACAGTAGTTCACCTGGAGGAGGAAATAATCAGCATATTAACTGGAACCAGTTAATACATTTTATACAACTGCATCATCACCCACGTAAACATCAAACTACTGTGTCGATTTTTTTTTACCATGTCCCAGAAGAAGTTGGTCACCCAGTAAACTGCAGGACTGACACCACTGACAAACTGCAGGTGTTTGGCCTTGGTGACTCTCTCCTGGATGAGGTAGAGTACGAAGCTGGCAGGGATGAAGGACATAGCGAATATGGCACATATCGCCACCACTGCATCTACAGAGGTGGTTAACCTGGCAAACAAAGAGAGAAAAGAAAATTATAGACATGAAATAATCATGTACATTTTATGTACCACAAAACACAAAAACAGACTAAAAATTAGGAAATAATGTGGACGTTTTCCTCACACAGTGACTTCAGAGAGTTGCTCCTTAGTGAGGTTCAAAGGGTGGTTCACAGCACTGATGCCAAAGATGTCAGGATTGACATTTTGGGGTAGAAAGGCCCGTAATATGGCGTTATTAGCCACATTCATGAAGGCTACCATGGCGTGCCATCCTTTGTTATTATACCAGACCTGAGAGAATAGATCACTGGTATTATTACACCTGGTAACACATTCTAAAGTCCTGTGACATTCTGTAATTCTACACAGTTATTTTGCACGAATTCACAAACCTTTACGTTAAATTCACTTTCCATGTATCTGAGGAATTGACCAAATTCACTGAGGACTTGTCTGGACATGTGACCCTGTGACAAAAAGACTTGTAAAATAATTATAATTAAGTCTTGGGAATGAACCTCAAACCAATCCATACCCCAGTGATGTTGAGCATCTGTCCCAGTTGTTGGAAAACATGATGGATGTCATTAGGGTCCACGTCCAGGATGGGCAGCTGTCCTCCCACTGACAGACCTCCATATCTGGTCACACAGATACAAGAGACTTAAACCACAAATACAGATGAGTTGAGATGAGTGAGAAAAGTCACTGTTACCTCTGTTCATTCACCCAGTATTTACTCTTTAAACTGTCAACAGAGAGAATTGAATTAGAATGTAATAATACATCTCTGACTACAGCAGTAAACAGGATATGACATCACCACATGCTGTTCCAGTGTAAACCTGCCTGGTTCTGATCAGACCAGGGTAGGTCTTAACCAGGAAGTCCGAGATGTTCTTATCTGTCAAGTCCAACATTGTGTCTCCAGTGGCCTCAGTCCTCTGACTTGGGGGAAGTCCTCCTGCACCGGCCGGGCAGACGGGCATCATAGTCAACTTCTCACTGGTGCTGCACTGACATGAAGGTGAAGGGTTCCTCTGGTTCCATTCAGGACTCTCTAACATGGTCCTGACCACAGCAGATACGTCAGGGTTTGACCACTTTGATGTGCCGTTAGTGCAGGATGTCCTGAAAAGACCAGTTGGACAATAATAAAATGTTGAGCGTTGTTGAGAATTTGATGAGCCATTGGTGTTTTTTTTTCTTTTTGACACAATTGAACACAATATGGAATTTCGGCAAATCTGACTGGAATGGACTGGACCTGACTCAATGAGAGTGGAATTTACATCTCTTATGTTTCCTTTATTGACCAGATTGAAGAAAGAGTCCACTTTCTTGTCTAATCCTCTACCTTGACTTTGGAAACTGTTTGTTTCTTACTCTGATGATTCTCCATCCATGCACCGTGTCCCCAGACCAGTTTGAGCCAGAAAACACTCAGTGAAGTATTTCATTCCAGGGTCAAGTGGTCGCTCGTTACTGCACCGAGAAAACAGAGGAATTAGTCCAATGATGTTCAGCAAGGATAATTACTAACAATCCTGCACGGCTAATGACAAATTGGTGCAATTAAGTCAGTGATTGGACTATAATTTACACCAATTTGGACGGAATGCATCAACGTGTCGTCACCTGAAAAACATGATCTGCTGTCCGTACATCCAAGGAGTCAGACTGAGACTAGGATACTCCCCAAAGGGAGGAACCACCATGGTGAAGACCAAAGCGATAAGAACAAAACTGGCAGGAAGGACAACCTGGGAATAAATATGGAAAGAATCTTGGTCAGAATAACATGAAGTCTAACAAACAAAATGAATAAATGCCAATAAGAGGAAAGAGGAATTTCCATATCAAATATTCACACTGTAGTCACATGAGTCTCATTATTTTTTTTTTATACTGGTGATTAATATTTATTTATATTATGTCTAATAAACTCGACTCTTTCACCTTTACTATCAGAATCTCTTGAGTTTTGTCTCAGCCTTTACACAGACTGTCGTCAACACTAACCTGAGCCATGAAGTCCTTCTGACTTCTGGTAGAGTGATGAAACCTCTTCACCAGCAGGGCATGGAACTGCTTCAGGACCAGAGACAGACCCTTCACCTGTCCAGAGCCCTTTCCTGCACTGCTGTCTGATGCGTCATGGGCCAAGCCATTCAAACCAGTAGCTGCTTAGAAAACAAACAGCAAAAAAATGAAAAAATCTGTAAACTTTTGCAGTAGGAGCTCAAATGCAGCAAACTGGGATCATGGACAGTTTCTGCTTTGACCATACTTCCTGTTATTATTATTCATTTATTAAATATCAGTTTTAGGATTTAACTGAAAGACTAAAAGGCTTAATTATTAAACCCTTATCAAACTCAGCATTAATCCAATAATTAAAAATCAGAATCTGGTTTGACTACAGTCAAAGCAGGTTTTTCCAAAGTTCATTATCTCTTGTTCATCATTGTAAAATGTTAGAATTAAGCCAAATAATCTAACACATGTCACAGCAGTAAAGTCCAAACAATGACAGCAAACAGACAAAATCAGTGCTGCTCAGTTAGGTGACACACAAGAGCAGAGAAGTTGAAAAAAAAAAAAAGCTGGGCTCCAGTAAGAGTATCAATAACATTTTAGGGGCACAGCAGGAAACGGGTCAAAAATTCAATTCTACGAAAAAGGCCATGTAGGAGATTATCAGTGGTGATATTTACCAGGAGTGTTGGCATTATTCGCTGCCTCTCCCTCTGCAGTGACCTTTATAAATATCTGTAAAAAACAAAACAAAAAAGTATTAAAACTACGTCCCATTGTCTCTACTGTAGTTCCATTCAACCCTTCCTCCAGCAACTGGACAACTAACTTACTCCTGCTTACTCTTACTATTCGATCATGGCCCCTAATTAAAAATGTTTCCTGACCTCCTCCAACGACGTGTCAGAGATGCCAAAGCTGCTGAGGCCCAGGTCAGTCAGCGTGTCCTCCAACTCCCTGAACAGACTGGCATAGGCTCTGTGTTTAAATCCTTTATTGGGGAGCAGAAATGTCATCTCCTGTCCAATCATCTGGATCAGTTTAGCATCTGGGACATAGTGGTGGATGATGCTGGAGATCTGGTCCACGTCCCCTAGAAGACCACAGATACTTGAATAAAATGTCTTTGAAAAATAAAGTGGAACCTGAAGAGGCTGCTGGTCACGCAGATGAACCAAACACAAACATTATTATTCCAGCGCTGACGTTCATGACTAATTCATGGTCCGGCAAAATCATGGCAATGCATATTAAGCAGGTAAAGTGGAAAAGGCTGCAGGATTACCATTACCACTAACACAGAAACCTTCTGCATCTGCACTCAGCTTCACTGAAGCATTACCCACCGCCTTCACTTACCATCTAATGATCTCTCATGATGCTGGGACTGGTTCTGAGACTGGTCTTTGTATCTGGTACAGATGGAGCAGGCGCAGGAGCAGTCTGAGGCACAGTCACAGTCGTTCTAACAAACAGACGGAATAGTAGAGAAAAAAAGACAAGGAGAGACCCTCAGATAAAATGGCCTGGTTGCAGCAGAGGTCTGGAGCTCATCTGTCCCCTAACCCCTCACCTCCTTATTCTTCATGTCCTTCATGCGACGCACCAAGGTCAGATAGAATCCAACTCCAAAACAGTTCTTGAGGAAAAGGGGTGACCCACAGCAGTGCAGCTGACCTTTGGAGAGGATGGCGATGCGGTCACTGAGAAGATCGGCCTCGTCCATGTGATGGGTGGACAGGATCACAGTGCGGCCTGTGAGACACAGATATGGACATAAAAAAGAGGTCCCAGGGCTGATGAAGTAATGAAGTAAAAACTTACCTGTTCAATAGTTACCTTTCTTATACTTTAACAAAAGATCCCATATTGATCTTCTAGAATAGGGATCCACCCCTGAGGTAGGCTCATCCAGGAAGACAACGTGAGATCCTCCAACAAACGCCATGGCAACAGACAGTTTCCTCTGCATTCCTCCTGCATGAAATGGAATATGCAACATTAAAAAGGTGACTACTGTGAGTAATTAACCTGGACAACATTAGATACAGAAGACGTCGATGTACAGGTGGTGGTGTGATTTACCAGAGAGATACTGAGACTCATCATCTCTTTTGTGAGGCAACCCTAGATCCAGAAGCATGTCCTCCACTTCCTTCTTGGCCTCCTCCTCTGTGCGACCTTTTAGCATTGAGTAGAACAATATGTGCTCCTCCACTGTGAGACTACGATGAGAGCATAGAAGAAATCATTAAGAGAATATTTGAAATTGTTTCTATTGGTTTGCATTGTTGTAGAGGTGTTAGTGTCGCCAGTGTGACTCACTGTTTGTAGAGGATGTTGTGTTGAGGACACATGCCCATAGAGGAGTGGATTTTGTCCATGTCTGTCCTTATGTCTCTTCCGTAAATGTAGGCTGTGCCAGATGTCGGAGGGAAAAAGCCAGTTAGAATGGACCTGGAAAACCACAATCAAATATCCATCAAACCGCTGTGATCATTCTGGGGAAAAGAACTGTTTTAAATTCACACATAGTAAAATTAATAAGTAAATGTTTTATGGCTCCATAAAATCAGTATAATAATGAAAAATACATCATCTGTGTAATTTAGACTGGACTCAGGAAAATCATTTTAACTCACATGGTTGTGGTTTTTCCAGCTCCATTGTGACCCAGGAAAGATGTGATTTGGTTTTCAAAGAAGTTGATGTTCAGATGATTGACAGCTGGACGACAGCTTCCATCAAACACCTTGACTAGATCCTCAATCTGCACTCCCATTACCAGGCCCTCGGGGTCAGGCTCAAAAAACAGCTGACCTCCTGTGGAAAAAAAACATGTTAAAATAACTGTATAAATAAAACATTTTTACCACTTTTTAAGTTGTTGCAGCAGTGACACTTTTGTTTTGTACGTAGTTAATAATTCTTCTGATCCGTGTCTCTCCAGTAGTTTACATATAGTTTACCACTAGATGTCGCACTTTCATCACTATGTGGTTTCCTGTTTGTGTCCTCACCATCCCTCCCTGACTCCTGACATTTCTCCTCCAGATTGGGACTTTCCTGTAGCAGCCTCTGCCGCTCCTTCTCCTTCTCCAGTTGCTCCCTCTTCTCCTGGTGTTTGCAGGTTTTCCTGCTGCCTGAGCCGTTACAAGTATTTGTTTCTTGCACATCCAGGCTCCCAGTATCCTTCTCTGGCATAGGGTCCTTAGAGTCTGCAAAATAAAATAGTGAGAAATCTTTAAAACGTTCCTATTTGTAATTCTTTAACAACAATTGTACATTTTTCTTTATTATTTTTATTTTCTCTAAAATAAGACTATTCATTATACAGGTGAATTTAAATCTGACAACTTAAAGTAACTCAGAAAAGTTACTCTCTTGTGCCAAGAGATAAATACAAAATATCAGCTTAACCTTACCCAATAAACATTTAGTATTAGAACCATATTATGAACTACTGTTCCCTTCAAAATAAAAAGTGGAAAATGAAAATGTCTCGACTTGCTCCACTCCAGTATCTTTACTCTCGAGGGATTAATAAAGTTCTATTTATCTGTCTATTAATCTGGTGTAAATAATTAGAGCAATGACAATTTAACAAAAAAGTCTATAAAACACACCTGGTGAAGTCATTTCTGTAAAATGCGATGCTGGTCTTCTCCAGTATGATGACTGAAAGGGGAAATAGAATTTCTGACCAATCCCATACTGACCTTTAAGGAGAGAAAATAAAATAATATACATAAATTAATTATTAACTAAGCTACGAACTAAAATAAACAACTACACTAACCTGGAAAGACATTGTCCAAGTACCAGGCCAGGACAGCATAAAGGAGAGCGTCAAAAATCATCATTAAAATAGAGGTGAGGAAAGAGTAGCTGTCCCTTTCCAATGGACTGGTTTTGATGTTGTCCCACTGGAGACCCAAACCCTGCTCCTCATATCGTGACACGTATTCTGTTCCAAAGCCGAACGCCACTGGAGATAACAAGCTCTGAAGAGAAAAAGAAAAAAACTCTAATAAATAAATACAAAGACATTCTTACCCTGATAACAAGCCATTACTTTAAAATTGTATAAAATCCAGATCACTCACAGCAGCCAGTTTCATGTTTTTGGTGACACGGTCCTGCCAGTTGAAGCAGAGGATGTGAGGAAGGTAGAGGGTGAAGTAGATGATGCCGCTGCATGCAGCCGCCAGGTTGGCCTTGTTGAAGAACACGCTCATCAGAAAACACTGCATGATGGTTGCGATGGTGAACGTCAGGAGGAACAGGAAGACCAGGATGGGGTTGCTGTAGTTCAGCACTTTTCCACCCTGAGAGGGAAAATACACACGAAGCAAATTGGGCGACATTTTCAATGGTTCCAGAAGAGGGAGCTGTTTCACATATTTACTATGTGTGGCCCTCACCATAATGATGCAGGTGAGCAGAACTGTGCTGGTTGTCATCATGATGAAGCTGTCAATGAACCATGTGTACCAAATGACACCGTTGTCCATGCCCATGATCTTCAGAGTCTCTTTGAGCCGAAGCTCTTTCTCCAGAACAATGCTCTTCACAGTCATGGACACGGAGTAGATCCAGGCCAGGACCATGAACATTGGAAAGCACCGGTTCAGTGTGATCATAAATCTGGAGAAGGGCCGAGGATTGAGAAGTTTCATACCAAAACACTGAAGTGATTTCAAAACAGAGAACTATTGTCTCTATGAATCGCAGAGCAGGACAGACGTCTACTCACACGTCGTCCACATAACATGGGTATGGCATCTGCTGGACATAGACTCCGAGTGGCCAGTCGTTGCCTGTGTGAATTTTTATGATACCATGTTCAATCATGTCCTGGAGGTAGGCGAAGCCTCCCCAGATATACCTCTGGTCCTCCACGGGGTCTGCTCGGGGTCCAGGGTCCCAGTATCTGAGACAAGACACAGCCATATACAATATATTTGAAATAGATGTATGTTTGTGTCATTTTGTTTAGCATCAGAGACCCAGATGTTGGGCCACTCCAGCTGACCTGTCTTTAATCTTGTTTGTACGTTCCACGGCGTCAATGTCCATGCGGATCTTATACTTGACATGTGGGGGGACACTGGTGGACCAGGGGTACATATCCATGAAGACCAGACCAGCCCAAAACTTGTTTTTCTCCAGCAAGTGTAGGGCCTGATGTATCATCTGGGACTCATCAGTGTGGGCCACAAACTTGTCCAGACTGATGCACTGTGGCACAGAGAGGAGGATGAAAGGGTTCTTAGTCTGGAGCAGGTGGAATTTTGGTCACAATTTTGTATCTTCTACTACAGAGGATGCATCTGGTGTACTTTTGGTGTCTTCACAGACTTTTCTTAGACTAAAGTGTAGATAATCTTCCTGTTTCTCTCCCCCATTTTTTTTTACATCTTTGCCTTAGCACACAGGTGCCAAACTCAGGCCCGGGGGCCAAATCTGTCCCTCAGAAAAACAATATTTAAAACCTGGAGAGAAGGTAAAACATGCACATCTGACATAATATAACATGTAATCACTATAAACACTTAAATAAACTAAACTATTTCACCAACAATAGTAAATACCAACAGAAAAATGCAAGAAAACATTTATCAATGCCATCAGAGGAGGGTAGGTGGTGCTGTTATCAACCATCATCATGTCTTTCACTGACATGATCTGGTGACATGGGAGAGAATCTGAGCTTTATGTTTGTTCTGCAGCCACAGCCATTCTCTCTGTCTCCTCATCTCTCTCTCCAATGTGTAATTGCCATGTGAAACTTCACCTCTACCCTCACACACAACCTAAAGCCTCACAGCCTCCTCCCTTCACCTATCTACACACACAAACACACACACCATGTCTAATGTTTCCATTCACATAACTGAATAATGCCCTCGAAGGGGCCAGAAATAAACGAGAGACCACTTTCCATTCATATTTATAGAAACGTACATTCACAGTACAATGGCGATCCCTCAGAGATGGCCCAGAGCACAGATCCTCTCTGATATACATGTTCCAGTGTGACGTCAGTGTGAGAAACATGCCCCTCGCTGAGGGAGAGGACCTTAATGTAAACTACAGCACCAATCCTGGGGCCCGCTGTTAGGACAGACAGCTGTATCTAATTGGCTAAATTGCCTGGGTTTGTTCAAGGGTCCTCAGAAACAAAGACAGATTAAGATGAGATTTCTATATGGAGAGAAGAGAGTGCATGAAAGATGGGGAGGGTAATTGCACCATCTGAAGCACAGAGGCCTTTCTCAATGGGGGAGTTACACTGAAACAGCACTGAGCTTACAGGGCTGGGGGTGTCCTCCTACTTTACACTTTATCACTGGCTTCACAATGACAGTGCAGGGGGGGGGCTGACAACGGGCTTGTTCTCAGCACCTTTCAGCCAGTTGGATGGGAAATGTTCTATAGCTGTGCTAAGTGGCTGCTCTGTTCCAAAGGGGGCCTGCAATCATCATCAGTCCCACGAACAGACCTGGAAGACTGATGGTTCAGTTCTGAATAATAAAAAAAACAAAACACAGAAGTTGTTAAGTCCTTACCTCTCCGTATCGGTTTAAAGTACGGACGGCCTGGTCCACGACGTTAAAAATGTTCCTCCAATTCAAATGTGTCATTCCTCCCTCCCTCTCTTCTTCAGGACCTTTGTACAGGAAGTTTAGGATGTCTTTTGTGGTGAAGTTGCTGTCACTCAGATTGTCGTCCATAAAGCGGATCACTGTTGGGTTTCCAAGAGTATCCTGCAGTGTTGGGGCATGTCAATAAATGCTGTCTGATTTTGATTTGAGGTTTGATTGACTGGATCAATGGTGTTGTTTGACGTCGTCACATACCCTGATCATATTCATCTGAATGCTGTTGTGAAAGAAGGACCAGAGTTGGGGTCCCAGCTCCTCCCAGGCCTTGGCCATTGTCTGGAGCCTGTGCAGCTGCTCAAACGTTGTGTTGGCCTGTTTACAAAATGGAAATGGAACATTTTAATGAATAATTCTCATTAAAGTGTTTGTTGATACAGATGGTTGTATCTAAACAACGATGTGTTCCAGTGCGGAGGCTCCTGTGTCTTTTCTGACGGCCCATCCTCTATTATAATTAATGTTTGATTCTTTCCTCACCCTGAAATAGTCCCCCTTGCCTCCACCCATCCTTTACTGACGCCCTCATTCTTTTTCATAGTCAGCTCATTCCTAAAGAGGGTGGAGCGTTGACGCTGGTAAACAGTTGAAAAACCGATTGTGTAGAAAGAAATGTAAATGGAGAGAGCGGGTGAGGAGAGAGCGGAGGTTGAGGGTCAGGCTGGAGGTGGTCCTGCTTACACTCTTTAATATCTTGCGGACAGCAGGGGAGTCTGGGCTGTACAGAATCTTTCCCATCAGCAGGGGCTTGACTGAATTCCACACAATTTTTGTGATGGGGTTGGACTCCAGGGTCTCCATGAGGGAGTTGCAAAATGGAGCTGAGAGGGAAAAAAAAACAAGATTTATAATGAATAACAGAACATGACAGGGAGGGAAAAAAAAAAACGACAGGCAGACGATTGTTGTATCCAAGCTGGAAATGATAAGACAATAGAAATGATCCCTCATTTTAAAACTTAAAAAATATGTTTTCACATGTCGGCTGCAGGTTTTGCATCAGTTTTACTATTTAGTTTAGTTTTAAGGTATCTAAAACTGTATTATTAACATTATTTACTCACGATGGTGGGTAAAAATATCTTATGTAAATAAGTTATTTATCACAATACTCAGTTAAGTACTACACTTACTGGCAGACTCATCATAGCTGTAGTTCCTAGTACTGTTGACTCCCAAAAACACTTTGTAGTTGTTGTCCTCATACCAGTTGAAGGACAGGACCCTGGAGCCACCGCCCTCAGGGTATCCACAAAAAAGCTCTGAAACACTGGACATCAGCTGAGAGAAAGGTGGAGGACCTCCGTCTTTGAACAGGAAGGAAACAGTCTTAAGTAGATCCTGGGAGCTCTCCTTCGCCATCAACTGTGCAAAGGTGTAGAACAAAAAAATGTTACGTAATATTGACTCTTCAGATGCATGTTGTAACATTCCCACTTGTAATGGAGCCACTTGATAGACATGCATACTGTTGATGGTTGATATTGGTTGTTTTTTTGGAATTTGTCCCAGTTATTGGGTGAACGTGCACATACTCTCACACCCATTTCCTCCTTTTTTCACTCCATGGGAAGCAAAGGTGGGGAAAGAAAGCACTGCGCTCGCCTCTCTGTCACCACAGAGATGCAGCGGCCGCACCAACAGGATGTGTCACCTCATTGGAACGTCTATTCCCTCTCCGTCTTTCTTGCCCGTCCTCTTCCCAGGGCTGAGATGATGATAGGTTGGGATAGAGCGGGACACTCAGCAGACGTGCCCAGACACACACACACACCACAGTCCCATTCACTATGGGACTGTCTGTCTGGGTGTGAACTTTTTTTTACCTAGTTTCCCACTGATTGACATGGTATTTTTAGGCCAAGGGAGTCAGGAATGGATCTAGATGTCATGTTAGGGTTATGTTTGGGCATACATTTGTGATAGTTAGGGTACTACCTTTTTTTTTTTTACTTTTTCTATCGACTGAGCTGTATTCTATTGTTATTCCTTATTAAAATATATTTTTTAGTTCAGTTAGCATCATTGTGAAATCATAAACTGTTTGTAAATGTAGTCAAAACATGGCTCATACATGATGCAAAAATCCACATGGAGATGTACACAACTATCGTACACAGACATAGTAACACGTACTCTCTTTTAGACTGTTTTTCAAACACAAAACAACGGATGAGGCGTGTTTCCTGCGGTGCTAAAAATACAACAGATGCTGATCCCTCAGTTAGGGTTAAAACAACACAGAGCTGCTTTCGCCTAATGTTGATGATAAACTCACAGTTTGGAGCTTCTCAGATACTGCCTTTAGAACCCGGGCCCAAAAGTGCAGATCGATGCCCTCAGAACTGCTGTCCAGAACCTGGGGCATCTGTGGAGACACAACGAAGGGTTGATAGTTTCCACAAACCAACATTCATTTTTTTATATAATCTGAAATAAAACTTAAATTTCAGTTTTTACTAAGCCTCTGTTAAATTAAATTACATTGTACTCAGTGAAACGTGGTAATAATGACTTCATCAACTTTATGTTCTAAAGAAACCATTACTGGGGATTACTAGAAAACCCAAGGTCATGGCAGAGAGCTGCGGAAAGACGAAACGCCAAGACAAACATGAACATCAGATATCCTTCCTCTAAGGGTCTACATGCCTGCATTTCAATGAATGAAGGAAGGAGGCAGGCAGTGGAAGTGGCAGTGCAGGGAGAAAGAACAGGAAGGGAGAGTGGCGAGACTTGATGGAAAAAGGAAATGAGGGATCTGAGGACAGACGACCCATGGTAATGGGCTTTAAACATGGTGTACAAGGAAAGTTGGAATACTAGCAGCAAAGTACAAGGACAGGTATCAGTAGTGGTAGCAATAGCACGACTGCTACTAGTTTGTAAATCAGTAATAGCGTCAGTAGATTAGTAATAGGGTACATGTTTTGAACAACAGTATTTGTCAGAGCAGGTTCACTCTGATGTAACATGTACTGTGTACACAGTGATCCAGTACTCGCACCCCCAACTTATAAGTCAGCCCTGGGCAATTATTTTGACTCACGGGCCACAGGTGGTACTGAAATTTAAGTCACAGGCCAGATCTGGATTAGAAAGATTGAGTATTTGCGGGAACTAAGATAAATGTTGAGTAATGTATTGAATAAAAGCAACAATATATCAATGTATTGACATATGCAGTAACATGAGACACAGCCTCATGTTTCAAGTCCATGTCACAGATTGTGGGCAGGGCTTATTAAACCCATTAGAGAAAACAGGCCAACTGAGCTAATACCTCTTTAAGCCCATCAGCTGATTAAAGAAACAGTTGTAGAGGGAAAATAAGTTTCACCTCCATTTTTCTTGGTTGGTTGAATGTTTTTCAGGAAGTGATTCTGGAAGTTTCATCTCCTCTAAATACTTGAAAAAAATACTGTGTACCATGGGGGTTTGATGTTAGTAGTTCATGAACAGGAACTGCCTCTAGGGGCAGGAAGTTTGAAACCACAGGTAGTAAACAATAGACCCACTGCCGGTGGTGCCTGTGGTCAAACCATGGGTGGCAACCCCATGGTTTGAGATCCTCCGTTCTATACTATATGTGGGTTCATTGACTAAAGTTTCCAAAACAAAAGCTGAACCTTAAGGTATTTTTAGCGATAGCATTCATAATTTAGGCACCTAGGGGGTGCTGTTTGTCATAAACTCTCCAATTAACTACATTGTGATATGCAACAGCAGACTGAATATTGAATACTAACCAGTAATGGTGGTTACTAGGTCTGTAAAACAAGTTTTCATACCCTCTTGAAGATCTTGAAGAAGTCTAGATTCCCATAAAGAACATCTTCTACCTCTTGCAGTCTGTCTTGGCTGAGGGCACACATGGCGTTGCGGACCATGTGGAGACCCCTGCTACTGGGGAAAATGATGAAGCGCTCGAGCAAGGTCTGACTACAGGCAATATCCTTTAACTGCAGTTCTGGAATGCCAGAGGCAAACTGAAAAACATGGGGGAAATAGATTAAATGGAGTGTGTGTGACAACACAGGAAAAAAAAGTATAAAAATATATTGTCAATAAGTCGATAAGTAGGGGCTGGATATAAGTGTGAACATCTTTTGCATTTTTGCAAGTACTTGTACCTGTTCCAGTCTTATTTTTGCTTCTACGAGCTGGTAGACTATTGATTCCGACAGACGAACATCTCGCAGCAGGAAGGATGTAAAATTCTCATCATCTCTCAGAATGTCTTCTACCTCAAGTCCACGGCCTGGATGGGAAATCACACACATAGATCAGACATTATGTAAATAAGAGGTTCTCGGCCTTTGGATCTATAATTTTCTTTTGTTTGTAACTCTACTGAAAGTTTGATTCATCAAGACTTGTGATTTCTTCATAACATTCCTTCTACCTGCGACTGCATATGGCCGTCTTCGTAGCGTGTCCATGAAGTTGGCAAAGGATGACATTTCACGCCAAAGTCGGCTGAGCTGCTGGACTTCTGTCTCATTGAGCAGAAGCTCCTGCACATCAACATAGAACCGTGCCAAACTGAAATAATAATAATAAAAAAAGAAATCAACAAACAGTGCATTGTAATCAGATCTTCTTTCTGCTACAGTGATAATCCACAGGGAGAGAGCTTGACTCAGTTTACATAGAGTTGTTGTAGTTGGACACGACTCCCGGAGACTCCCCTCTGGTTGGATATCTGAAGCAAGGATTGTTGGCGTTGCAGAAAATGCCCTGGATCCATGGTAGAATTCCTGCTGAGGGCATGGCTTTGTTTGGAAAATGACCTGGGAACACAAAGTATGTGGCGGTGGTAAAGTTTAGAGACAGTTACTAGAGCCTCAGCATGTACAGAGTGGCATTGAAAAATCTTTTTTTTTTTTTTCAAGAATATAATCAAAGATGATACAATGAAGTTTTCCGACCGGAACACAGTTGTTCTTACATTCATGCTGCTGGTACAATGGATTGGCTTTTCTTAGCCACACTAGACCAATGAATAATAAGAGTGGCCAGATGATCTCCACCAGGAGGCGCACCTGAGGAAAACAGACGTGTTTGTTGATAGAATACAAAGACACTACAAAGAAAGAGGAATAACAGGTTGAAAAAGGACTGTTACGATCTGTTTATATACTGTGAACCTATGTATATTAGCACATTACTAGTTGACTACATTAAAAACTCTGGTATCTAGTAGCTTTGTTATACCTTCTGTCTCTTGCGCAGAGTCCAATTTTTCCATAACAACAGGCGGATCTGGGAGCCTGTCTTCATCACTGTGGCTCAACACCTGGAGAGGGTCATCAGACTGGGAACAGAGCTATGAAAATATAACTTTATCATTAAATACACTTTAAACTGCACAAAGATACATCTCACTATCTGGTCTTGAATCCTTCCCAACATTACCACCGTATTGTTTAGACTGACTTTTGAATTGCATTGTATTTAAATCAAATCTTAACAAACGTAACAGACATGACAAGCAGTATGGTCCTCAAATCCTCTAAATCCACCAGTTAAAAATGAAAAATTTATAGCCCTTTAGGGGGGTCCTGTGGCCAAACCATGAGTCAAGAAAGTTACAAAATTCCAGAAAAATCTTTATTAATGACAGATGTCTTAGGGCTGATATCTGGCCCTTTTGTTAGGAAGAATCTACAGTGAGCATTGATGTTAACAACAGCTAATAGTGCCATGGTTTTTTATGTCAACAGTCAGGAGATTATTTAAAAAGGACAATAAGCTGTTCATTATGAGAGTGACGGAATAGTTTCTTGTTTTCACAGCGCTGTAAATTGAGAAATGTAAGTAGTGGTTAAACCACATTTTTATGCTACTAACTTTGTCAAAACATATATGTACTATGTGTATGGTTGTAAAATGGTCCACTACAGTCACACTAAGGAGGTAGAAAACACAAACACACAGGTCGAAGACAGGGCGAGCACTGAGCTGCGACCTACATTTAATCACCTCAGTAGTCACTAACCTCTTATGTTAGCCTCAGTACTACAGACGACAAGACCTCCTTTGGCAAAGATGAGAAAGAAAACAGAAGGATGAGAAGTAGAAGCAGTAATACTAGTACTACAACTACTGATGAAAAAAAAGTTGTTTGTTTTATGTCTGTTACAATAGATTTCCCTGTAAAATCAATACATTTTTCTTGCTTACCTTTTATAGAGTGATGCCTCTGATTGACAACATCTAGACTTAGACAGAGAATCCAGCTCTAGTGGAAAAACATGAGGAGACTTAGAAAAGGTGCATGTGGCTGCAGACGCACACTCTCCGCTGTGGCTTCAGGTCAGCAGCTCTCCTAATCTGATTGCCGTAATCTCCAGGCTAAACATGGGCAAGCAGAAAAAGGACAACAGTCATTTATTCTGGGAAGAAAAATGACAAGAATTCTATTGTAGTGCTAATTGGGTGGTTCTTATATAGCAGGGGTCTCACACAAGTAGAGGGCCACCGCTAACGCTATCATTTCACCAAAGGGCAGCATCAGCTTTCAGTATTCAAAACAATAGAAAAAAAACCCAATAAAAAATCAGTTTCCCATAGATTCTGTGTAATACAACATTGAACCAGAAGGAGGCTGTGGATCAGGGTTTTGAGAACTATAGGATTTACCATAAAATGTGGAAAACAAACCTATCAAATATAAAACTTACCATATATTTACTGGTAAAGCCCACAATGCTACAATGTAGTACAGAACATCAATCTGTGAAAATACATTTACTGTGGTTATGGAAAGTTCAGATTATTACAGTTGTATTATTTTCTGATCAACAGTCCATTGAATTAAAGCGAATAATGTAATGAAGCATCATCCCGTTAATAGATTTTGTGGGCCACGCTAACATTCAACATTCACATCAAGGTGGGGGCCACAAAATATCGTTCCATGGGCTGCAAATGGTCCACGGGCCGCCAGTTTGAAAGCCCTCATGTATAGCTTTGTGGTGTGAGGAGATAATGATGACGTGGACTTGGTCTCATCCATGTTCAGAGATTCTCAGCAGAGTTAGGCCGAAAGTTTAATATACAGTCACACAGTAACAGATGGGAGTGAGTGAAGAGGTGTCACTAGTCAGGATCAGGAGGTCTCCAAGGTGGAACAGAAAACCTGGGTCCCTGAGTCATGGGTCAAAGTATACCAGAGTACAGTACTGAGATTACTGTTAAAAAGTACTTTTAATCCTCTCAGAGGAATGACCCAAATACTACAGTGATAAATATTGGGCACAAAGGAGTACTGTATAGTTGTTGCTAACAACTAGTTATTAATCTTTGTATCACAATTATCATACTGTAGGTGTTTATTTTCAATATATTTTCAACAGCAATTTAAGTTTAAATGACCTGACTACCCAATAACTGTATTTAATATTTATCTCAAGACAATTGTTTAAGCTATACAAGACTTCTATTGTATTTGTCAGACAATTAAGTTAATTTTAATCGTTTTAATAATGTATTCAACTTTTAGTTTTCTTTGCCCACATACAAAACCTTGCTATTGTTTTGGTTCGTTGATGTTTCACGTTGAAAATACAAAAATCTAATATACCGTAGGGGCTAATGCTAAGGGTCACGGACCGAGGCCGTTGAATAAGTTACATGTCGTTTTATTCCACGAGTTATTGCTCACTGACACTGGAACAGTTTAACGACAAAAATAAAAACAAAAACAAGAAGTAAAAGGCGGTGAAATATCGACTGTATAACGTAACGACGGGTGAACGTCGTGTATTTTCATTTTATTCGGACTTGTGTCGTTATCGTAATTAAAAAAACACACACATTTTATCAATCTACATATAGCGATATATTTCTAATTGGTTTAATTCTACGGTAGAAAACATTGACGTAATTGAATCAATATTTACTTTACCTCGGTCTACTGCAGGTGATGTCCCGCAGGTGGTGGAAACAAATTGATTGCAATACTTCTTATCACCGCCATTGTTTAATGGCGAGCGGTCCATCCACGACTACACCCTGGTCCTTTATTATAAATACAAATAACTCGGTAAATAAATTGGAGCCAACTTAAAAACTGATGTATTTTTTTATTTGCAGCAAGAACTGTTGCAGGTCATTTTTCTCGTATAATCACAATGCCACAAAAAGACAAAAAGAATCATTGTGACAATTGTTCAATACATATATGGATGAATATAAAAACTGTAAACACATACATAGGTCTTACACATTGAAAGAGACAATGTACCAGTTATAGACAGTAAGGAAAGACCGCTCAATTCTTTCAAAATATAAATCTTGTTTTTTTTTTTCATGGACATTTTTCTATTACTTTTATAAAATACCGAATTTGAAAAAGGAAATGATAAAAAAAATGGCATTTTTAACCTGTTTAAGTGCATTGTGTGACAAAAAAAATGACAAAATAAAACAAGGCTTTGTTTTTGTAACACAGAGAACACTGACATTAAAATAGACAAAAATATATATTTATTAATATTTAATTAGACACTGAGTTATAAGGCTGGCTCCTCCCTTTTTGTACTGGCTTCTTTTTTAACACTAAAACCATCCCGACTGACACAACGACTGCAATATGTACATATATATTAGTAATAACACTTAAATGGTTCATTTTCACAGACCTTACTTTCCACTTCATAAAAACACTTGTCCCATATATATATATATTTATATATTTACATATGGTATACATGTAGAGGATGCGTTTAATATTTTGGCATCAGACAAAATGTGCCTCTCTGTGTTCGAGCTCCTGCATTCTCCGAGGCCTCAGTCTTTGGTAGAGAGGTTTGGTCTCACAGGGGTTGAGGTCGTCTGGGCTGTTTGAAGACGGTGACTGAGGTGGGGAAAGGGTTGCAGATGTCAGGAACCCGGAGTCGGTGGAGTCTTGAGTCTGTAGCTGTGTCGGTGGTGGGTTCGTGAGAGTAGGCGAGGAGTTCACAGCGTGACTGGAGGTGATGGGGAGGACTGCAGAGGTGGTGGTGGTTGTTGATGTTGTGGTGGTGACAGTGGTAGTCCAGTTTGTATTAATCCTAGTTTTGTTTAAAGAAGCTGGGGGTCTGTAGAATGTTCCGGGCGGAGGATGCAGAGTCCTTGGTGCCCTGAGTGTTAGTGGAACGTGTTCCGAGCTGCTGGCCTCACCGGGTGAACCGTCAGTATTTGTTTCCCTTTGAGAAGTCCACACAGATTTCATAGGTGCAATTTGTGAACTGCTGGACATTGTTGTGGTCAAGCTGGTGGTTGTTGCAGCCACAGAGTCGGTGGTTAATGTCGGGTGGAGAGTGGCAGGCATGGTTGCCTTAACTGGTTGGAAGGCAGAATTGGCCACTATCATAGCAGTTCTAGGTGTGACATCATAGTGCTTGTACTTCTTGTCCCACGTTCTCCTCGGCATCGTCTGTGTGTCGATGAAAGGTGTGATATAGTAGGTGCTGACCCTGGATGAGCCGCCCGGTCGAGCCTTTTCCATCTCTGGCATCTCCTGTATGGTCTGAGTTGCGCCGTCCCGCTCGGAAATGGAGACGTCACTAGTGGCCGCGTTTCGAAAATTCCTCTCGTTAATCTGAGCCGGGGTTGGGAGACGATCCAGCGGCATGCTGATTGGTCGGTACGCTTGTCTGGTGCCTTTGGGGCGTAGCTGGACCTTCGGTGGTGCATTGGAAGGAGCTGTAGAATTGCTGGTGACGTTAGGATGGACAGACCCTGGGTGCGTTCTCTGGTCTTCTCCAACGCTTGCTGTCTGGATCCCATTGTGTTGGGATGAGCCATCGGTTTTGTCTGTTCCCGGCATCACCTCCTGCACCTCCCCCAGGATGTGCGATGACGGTATCACTGAGGAGTATCTCTTGTACACTTTGGTGCTCTGCAAGAAAGCAAACAAAATTATCAGGATTAATTCTTATTAATATGAGATTAATCAACTGCTCCCCTGTGATTATTAAGACAAAACTGTTTGTCAGGCTAAAGGAGTTTCAAATTCCTGTAACTAACACAATGAGGCAGGATGGAGCAGCCAGAACTAGACAATACTAAGTCTGAGTCATGGCTCACCTCTTTGATGTCCATCAGGGAGGTGGAATTTCTGCTCAGCCTCTGTACCTTCTCCTGTGGCGTGAGTCTGGGGGACCCAAGGCCGGCGGAGCCTGACGAAGGTGATGAATGAAACACTGTCGGGAAGTAACGAATCAGCAGCTCAACCATCAGGGCCTGGTACGGATAGTCAACCAGTGAGGACAGGGACACCTCTGCATCTGTCTGCCGAGGCTTCACCAGTGTGGGGCCAAAGATGATTCCCAGATTACTCGCAGTCATTTTATTCTCCTCTGCCTGCTCTGAAACTCTATAAAAGAGACAAATATTCAGTTAAACAAAAATTTTTTTTCTTTAATATGTGGATAAGATTAGATTATTATTGAACTGTCAAAACTGATTCCAAGTAAAAAAAAATTAGATTTTTTTTTTCATATTTTATGACACATGCAAACAGGAATTCCCTTGCTGAACTTCCTCCCTACATTAAGGAAGTTTCCATTCCATTGTGCGTCCTGAGGAAGTTGACATGTTTGCTCAGAAAATGAAAGGCGTCAGACAAGCTACCAAGCAGCAGCTCCTGGTTTTAAACTTCTTACCTGCCCAGATGAGCTATGAGGTGTCGCAGTGTCCTGTAGTTGTTGGTGGGCAGCTGGTAGAGCAGATCTCTGACCTTGTAAATGACCTTGTTGAGCTGTGTGCTCAGGTCGCTTTTTTCTCCAGCCTGAGACACAGGGTGTCTGTCGGCTTCCTCCACTATGACTCTTTGACACACCTTTGATAGTCCAATAATGTCAGTGTAATATCGATACTGGATCAACGGCTCCGGTAGCTGTAAAAGTTTTTTTTTTTAAAGAGAGAATGTCAGTGTAAATAGCCTTCTTGTAAATGAAGCAAAAAAGATTCACCCACAAGCTGGGTTGGGCTCGTGATGGCAATAGACAAATATAGCAGTGACATTGACCTGTCTCAGGTAGAGTTTGAGGACATTGCTGATGTCATGAGGTGAGTGGTCAGACAGCTCAACCAGGTCCTTCCCATTTTCAAATGCCTGACAAAGCTTCTCGACGCGGGACTTGGCTCCGTTTACTCGGTAAATACCCTGTGAGTGTAACGGAAAGTATTTTATATATTTAGTGTATTTATTGATGTGAAACTATTCAAGGGTTTTGCAACAAGACTACAATGTCAGGTTACCTTGATGTTTAGCGCTCTGCCTTCAATCTCAGAGGTACATTTCTTGATGATGAAGGGAACGCCGTCTCTGCTGTTCTTCGCTGCCTGGGCAAAGTCGATCCCAAACAGATGCAGCCTCCCTTGAAGCTTTTTATGGCCACACTGGATTGCAAGTGTCTCCAGACATTTCTTATGGCACGCCAGAGAACACTGGAGACAGACGAGAGAGAAACTTCAAAATAAAACACATGACTAAAACTGCTGAACAGCACTGAAACCTTTCATGGTCTCCCCCATAAACATGTGACAGATTATCACTTGCTGTAGCGTCGGCTGTACCTCTTCACATTCGGCTCCATGAAAAACAACCAGACTGTCACACTCCCTGCACTTAGATGGCGCACGGAGTTTTCTTAGCTTATGGGTTTGAGCAGCTTTGGACATCTGAGCATTCCGAAAAGGACCGGGGGAACTGGCTGTCTCCGTCACCATCTCAGCCAGACCTACAAAGTCAGACGAGTGCATGTTAACACATATTTTCCTGTTATGGCAGTGAGACACAATCAGTGGATTAGTATCTGTTTACATCAGCTGAAACTGTGTCTGGACCAACAGGATGGAAGTAATGAGGTGTGAAAACAAAAGAAAGTTTCAGCTCTTACTGAAAAATTAATGTAGGAAGAAGCAACGTACATATAATCTATCAACCATTGTATTCAAAGAAAAACACACACAGATTTTACCATTGTGTGAGAGTGACGGAGGGTCTCTCTCATCCAAATCGTCGGCTGACGACATGGTTCCAGTGGAGGGAGTCCGGGGTAGTCGACGTTTAAAGTCACCTTGACAAATGAAAGAAAAAAGAACAATCAACTTAATCAATCAATCAAGTTAATCAAATAATCAGTCATTTTACAAGTTAAACATAGTTATACCATATAGTGTAACTGCTGCTGCTCTATCAATGCACATTTGCTCTGTGTGTCGTTTAGATTCAGCTGAACAGGGAAGTGTGGTGGGAGAAGGGCTCTTTGTGGGCTTGACATAAAATAAGGAAGTAAAACAAAGCTTTCGACGTCGGGATTTTTTCATATAGCAAATATGGTAATAGTTTCAGACCAGTGTAAGATCACACCACAGATTATTTCTGTTTTCATTATTTGTTTTTATACTGTACATCAAACTCACAGTAACTTCTAATTAGACTAAGAGTACAAAGTAAATAAAAATCATATTCAAACAAGCCGTGAGGATGATTACATACTGAACTCAAGTACATGCAGTAGGAGTGGTAAAAACAAAATAACTTAGTCCGACTCTATTCTTCTCCTTCAGTGTATTTTAATGTATATTAACCCTAAAACTATAACAACCTTACAACAGTAAAATAGCCATACCTGGACTGGCGGTTGGGGAGTCCATAGATCTGGACTCACTGCTGCCTCCAGCACTCTCTGAGTCACTGCACATCCCCCCCTGGCTGCCCTGGCTGCTGGAAGCCCAAGTTCTTAATGGAGCCTGACTTCTTAGCGCTGGGCAGAAGAAAGACATAAAGAAACAAATATGTGTCAAAACCCATTCTGTGATATTTTTAACAATGAGTGATATTTTCAGAAAGGAACTGTCACGCACATATTCCAGCCCAGTGATGATTAAGCAGCACACCACATGAGCACTTTAGCCAACTGTCCTTTAAAACCTTTTGATGTAAAAAAATAGTGTTGAATCCCAAAAAAAACTTTTTCCCAAAAAAAAAGAGTCTTCTGTCTGACCATGTGGCCAAAATGTATGCCTGCAACTTATATTCATGTACTCATTTTTTGGTTTCAAGACAAACTTGCAAGAAAGCAGATTTTGATGCTAAAGCAAGGAGTGTGTTCCAGAGATCATGGCTGGTCTTCTTGGCCAAAACCCACAGTTGTAGTCGATGACCTGCCTGACCGTACAGTGTATTTGTTTAAACAATATTAATTTGTAAATGTAGGTGTGAAAGATAACAAACATAACAGCTGTTAAAATAAAAGCTGCCCTTGTTTTGCTTCTAATCTCACCACGCGTGTATCTGAGCGAGACGACGATGCTGAATGACTGACGGCTGCATATTTGTAACCCAACCCAACACGCTGTCGATAGCAAAGCTGCCCTTAATTTTTTTGTTGTCCTTTATCCTTGTCTAACCTGTTTATAGACACAGCGGGTAAATAAACTTCAACGAATCAGAGACATAGGGATAAAAATATTTTAACTGCCTAGCAACAATAAATCAAAGGGAACAGAGAATTAAAATATAAATATTTATTATTCTTCTTGTGGGCTCACCACCCACAGGTAGGCTCACAGTTGTGGAGATTGCTGCCCCTGTGAGCTGGGAAAGGATAAGCGGATTCTTCACTTTCCCGTTTTAAATACACCACCTCAGCATCAGTTCCTTGTACCTTGTATGTCTGTGCTGCTGTTGGACCTCCGTTCACCGAGCTTCACTTGTCTGTGCATGATGTTGTCCACTTCATCTCCACTGAGCACGTCGTACGAGGTGATGGAGGCCTGTGAGAGGTTGCCATGTGAGGAATGTGTGCTGCCCACAGATCTCTTGTTGAACACAAACCTGTGGAGAGGAACTTGGTACTTAATGTAACACGCTTCACATCAACATATCAACAACAACATATCTGCAGTATTACTCACAAGACTGTAATACACCTCACCTCAAGAGTTAACCTCTCGATTCTAACAGTCATTATTTGAGAGTCCAAAAAAGTCCAAAACAACCATTTACACTCTCATTCATACTTGTGGTAAATGTATAGTTCATTTTCAACCTTATATGGGGAAGTAGCCAGAGAAAAACAGACCGAGGAAACAAACCTCACCAAAAAAAAGACTAGAGATCAACTGGTGAACTTGTTGTCCTTACAGTGTTGTACACATTATTATTTATAAGTCAGCAAACAAACAATCTTTTTCACCCCATGAATCCGGAGCATTGAGTCGCGACCAAAACCAGTGCTTAACTCTCACACCCTCCAATCTCTCCTACTCAATTCAGCCAGCGCCACAGATATTTCCTGAGGAAGGGCAACAAACTCAACATACATTCCAACACTCCCTCACTTTCTATGCTGTGTGCCTTTCTCAGGGATTTCTCTCTTTATAACTCATCGCTACCTTTGCTTAATAAGGAAAATAAATATAATTTTGTCAAGGACAAAAATTAGGATATATATTTTCAAAAAAAGTAGTAAATTAATTGTTTGATTGTTTCCTTTAACAGTGAGAGCATATTCACACTGTTAGATATTAGAAACCAGATAAGCTAAACTTTGCCCTCAAGGTTCAGTCAATGCTTTTCAGCAGTTTTTAAAGTCCCAGTCTTTCATACCTGGCGCTGTCGGATGAAGTGGAGTCAGAGTGCAGATGCTCTTTGGGCAGATTCTTGGGGAGGTTCCGGACAAACTCAGCATAGCATTCGCCGGGCTCATATAACTTGGCACTATCACTGAGAGCCTGATAGTGGGCAGGAAAGGACACCATCTGGCCCTGCTGCATCTGACACCAGTTCACTGTCACCTTAAAGAGAGGAGAAGAAAGTGAGAATGAGTGAATGAGTTAGTCATGAATCATGAGAAAGAAAACAGAGGATGAATCTGACTCTGATGAGACTTTGTCTCCAAAACTGTTTGCCATAGTTCTCTACTGTCAAGTATGTTGTTATTTTTAGGACCATGAGTGTGTGACGAATATGTTATTTTTACTTACAGCTTTGAGTGTGAGGTCACACTGAAAGACCATTTCTCTGATCTGTGTGAGGATGGTGCTCTTAGCGTTAGCCAGATCTATCCTTCTGACGCCAGCGTCAGCCACACAAATCTGATACTGGTCCTGTGCCTCCTCCACCTTACAATAACAACAGATATAAATAGTATAGGATGAACTTTGATAGTAGCGACTCTGGTGCTGCATAGAAGTACAGCTGTCGTCATCATTTGTAAACCCTTCAGACCTGCCTACCTTCTGCAGAGCCTCCTCCTCCAATCTCCTCTTTTTCTCCAGCTGTTTGTTGCCTGCATTGTTGGACAGCTCCTCCTGGGAGCGGTTGGTGGAGGAGCGGGCTTTCTGATATTCCTCCCTCCTCTGAGACTTCAGAGCTTGTGCCTTTCGCAGGGTGCTATCACCCTCTTGCTGCAAAAACCACACCATCAAACCGCATCAGCCAAGTAAAAATACAATCACACTCAAGTCTGTTGCTTCTCAGCCTTTTACATAACAGCTTCAGCCTTAATCGCCTGCAATTATTTTAATAATAGACACAATTACCCTGACATTTAAAGAATGTTAATTAATTGACAACTGTCACATTGGTTTTTTTGTGGTATGGTCATATATCAAGCAATATAACTTTCAGTGTCTGAACAAACCATTTTCTTTTGTTCCCGCTGCCACTGCTCCTTGATCTCTTTCCTCAGTTTGTCCAGTTCATTCTTGCGAGCCAGAAGAGGCTGAGAACAGAGAGAGAAAAATACAATAACTAACCCGATGATCAGGTCGTGCTCTCTTGTTTAAGGTGATGACAAAATATTAAAACAGGTTTTAGGTCAAAACTACATTACGTGGGAAACAGAAAAGTCACCTGCAGGCAACACTCCCCAATATTGAAAGTTGACTTTCAAACGTAACCTTCCAGTTACGGTACCTTATATTGTACAGAATGTAATAAAACTGGTTGGTGTTAACAAAGAATGTTTAATAACTGCTCTTACCTGTATGTACTTATTGGTCTGAAGAGCTACAGCTGTTTGAATTAGCAGCTGGTTGTATTCAATGTCATTCTTGAATGTGGAAATGTATGTGTCACTGAACGGCATGTAGTCCTAAGAAATGGGAACAGTTATGAAAGCATAAATGTACATTTAAGAAAACAGATGTTGAGTCCACAAAATCTTTATTTTTTTTTTACCTGCTGACTTGCCAGGTTCTTCGCAGACTCTGCCATTTTGGTGTAACTTTTTGCATATTCAATATCTGAGGATGGAGAAACAGCACATGTTACATTATGTGGACAATTGTCCAGATTTAAGGTGGCTTCTTTTTAGTAGTTCAGTCCTGTGGCCTATATTTGAATTTGAAGAAAGGCGTCCGTACTATCTATGGCCTAAAAAGATCATTGAAGAACCATCTACACTCTTGACAACTAAATGGTTCTGTTACCAAAGAACCACAGCAATATGCCATAAAAATAACAGTAAATAAGCAAAAGAAAGAAAAACTAACATATCTGAACATTTTTGCTTCAGTTTGTGGTCAAATTTAAATCTTTTAATATTTATTTCTTCCTTGCACCATCTTAAAATGTGCTGTTATAGCATAACACTTCTAAGACTGACCCAGGGCTATCCTTTTCTCCATCCAGGCCAGAAGGTCTTTGATGTATTTGGACCAGGCCTTGGCATAGAGTAGGGCCGATTCCACCCCGCTGTCATTCTTCAGCAGGGCCAGGTCAACCTCCTCCTCCCGCGACAGCGGCACATCTGGGCCTGTGGAGTCGTCACAGGAGACATGAATATAAAAACACAGGGATTCAAAACACACTGCCATATACTGTATTGCTGGCTCAGTTCTCTTATTTTGAAAAGGGTGACGGGAAGAGTTTTCCTGATATGTTTTTAGAAATGAGCTCAGTGAAAAGAAAAAGAAATGTCTTTTTGAAAAGAAATAAAACATGTTTTCATTGGTTAAATAGTAATTTCTCTAACGCAGCTGCAGGTCAGCGGAGTCGGCAGATATCCCTTGTGTTTAATGTTTCATTTGATACTACTGCTAAACAGGCAAGGAATCCAAGATATGTGGACAGAGAGGGAGAAAATGAGCAGCTTCTATGAAAAAAGTAGCAAAAATAACAGGGGTGGAAGCAGAGGTTTAGGGTGGGTCTACCTCAAGCACTTAGGAATCCAAAGCCTATCTGACTCGGCTCGCTCACACACTCACACCCAGGGCTAAAGAAACCATTTCAGGTTGAAAATTCAGTCCCTGAAAGCTGTTTTTTGCAGAAAAATAGTTCAGATTAGAGTCACTTAAATGAAACATACCCATGGGATCATTTTTCTCTGGTACATACTCATCAGGATCTACTGAGAGGTCATCGTAAGACTGTAAAAAAATAATAACAAAGACATGTGATTTAATTAAACCAAAGTGAGACATCATAAGCAGCTGTGTTGTCAGCACAGCAATTAAAAGAGCAGACTTTGAGGGTTTCTTTAAATAGATCTGGTTTAATTGCTTAATGGAACCAACTTGAAAGCTGAGACATTAAAATAGGCAGACACGTAGAAGAGAAATCAAAGAAGTCTCACCCTGCTTCTTCTGGTCTGGGGTGTCCCCCACCCTGATCCACCATCCACATCTCCCATAAGGAAGTCAGAAACTCTGCAGATAAAGATAAAATTCATATGTGCATTTAAACTAGTTGTGAAACTTTTATTTTCAGTCTTTATGGAAATGAAATGAAATGAAATGCAAAAGAGCAACTAAACAGGGACAGTACTCACACATTGCCAAAGGTGAATGCTAGAGTGTCGATGGATGAGTGTATTTCAGCAAAAATACTTTCTCTGTGTTCTGGATTTACTTCCTTGTAGTTGATGCCTGTGCAAAGAAAAAAAAAATAAAATCTCTTTTTCACTTCAGTCCGCTTTATATATGCACCCACATATACATACGAGTGGAATTTAAAACGTTAGTCACCCACAGCATTAACTTCTCAAAAATCGAACACAAATAGATGCCAAATCAACTCTTCTTTCACAGACTTCTCCAAAAGCCTTCTCCTCAATTTTAAACATTCTTTACATTCCGCTTTCAGGGCAATAAGAAAAAAATGTTTTGTTTTCATTTTTTTTTTCAAGATTTTTCTGAGAAAATGGTTTACTCAGCAGCAAGACATTTGACACAAGCAGTGAAATCCACATAACTTCCTGTCAACGCCACAACAGGAAACGCTCACGCTGCCTGTATTCTATGAAAGCAACATTGCAATCAGCTTTAGCAAAACCTACCTTTTCTCTGCTGTCAACAAGAGTCAGAGTTTGGTAATCCAGAGCAGAGATGCCCCACATTATAAGTCAGTCGGTGGGAGGAAATACAAAAAACCCAGCTTGAATTAGTTCCCTTAGTTTTTGATTTTCGTTAGTAAAAGCCAAGTTGGTCCATATCAGGGTTGGCTTTGCGGAAGCAAATTTCCAGCCTGTGTTGGTGTATATAAAAGCCATGGTGATCTTTGGTTGGGATGCCAACCCTAAATTGCAGGGAGACCCTTCCCAGAAACATTATGAGAGAAGTGACCGTGAGGAGTGAGCCTCCCTGCACCTTCCTCGCCCCTTACTGCTAGCATACAATCTGCACTGACTTCTTCCTGAGGACATCCTGTAGATCTGATAACAATGATTCCAGAGCACTGCCCCCACTTGTCACAACTAAAATATGGAAACTGCGTTGTTCACGTACAGGAGCAATTGTTCTCACGGTAATGTCATAACCAGTGCGTGTTAACCCCTGAAAATCATGTGACGACAATTTACTTAAAGGGTGACGGGGTCATTGGTGGAAGTGATTCCCACATATTTTTTCTTGCAGCGCAATTGCCTATTTTCCCTGGACCTACACATTCACGGCTACTACTACAGAAAACTTTACATAATAAGTTAATAATTATTTTCAAATCTAGAAACACCTCTCTTAGGGGTTTCTGCACAGATAAAGATAAAGAGAAACAACAAGAGAAGCTGACTAAGTTGAGTTATGATACTTGTTTACCATTCAACCACGGACCCAAACCTTTTACATATATTATATTTTACAGATGAGTGGATCTGAATTTACTGCTGATAGTTTTTCTTGTTTCAGTTACGATTAAAACGAGGTTCATTCAAGCAGTTTGACTGGATAAACACCAACGCACCAAAGCTGTGTTTGAAACTGGTTAGTCGACTACTTGTGTAAAGAAGGAGGGTGCGACGGCAGGAGGACGAAGGAATGAGAATTTTCTCTTCTTTTTTTTTTTTCTTTCTTTCTCCCAGTCATTCCTGGCCGTTGTCCAAATGCCCCGAGTGTGATGACTAAGTATCAAAGCGCAGCAGAAGTCAAAAGCCAACGCACTCCACAGACCTGTTATCACCCAAAACATTCATATCTCATCTCTGATTCATTCAGACTGGCTGTGTGCGGATTTAGTCACCTGTGGTCCCTTAGAACATTCCGGCCATTGGAGGAGCGTAATGTAAAAAAAAAAAAGTCCATCTCCATTTGTTACCTGGACATTATATTCAGCAGAAACTTGAGAAACTATGATTATTTGAACTTGGGTTTTTAAATTACAAGTTTGTTCCTAAAATTCTAAAAATGAAGATGGTTATCAATCTAAGTTCTTAGTCGTTGATCATCAACTACAGGTTAATTCTGCCCTGTTGAGCTGGAATCCAAAACTCTTATCCAACCTAGAACTCTACAGTATATAGAAACCTAAATAATTGGATAAGTGAGTGACATCCAAGTATTATTAATCATTAACCTAGGTGTCAGCTGCCGTGTGTGTTGATACACATAAGATGGCTGCGACCCAATGGCCTTAGGCTACATCCATACACTGTATAGAGAAATCTTCGAGCTGCCTCCTGACACATCTCACTCTACCAGTCCATATGCAAATACACATGTATAGCAGAGATGTTTGCACAAACAGCATGTGTCCTCAACTTGTGTATGTTTTACAGGACCGCTTTGCCTGTACGTGTCTCTGTGCCGACCACACAAGGTCTCTCTCTGATGCATTCAGAAACACGTCTCTGTGAAAGTGAAACACAGTTCCTTCGTGGCTTAGAAGGACCACTCATGTTTTGCAGTAAGGAAATAAAAAAAAATCAGCGAGGGCTGGTGGAATGAATTACAGAGTTACACGAGAGAGAACGCGGGAAACATTTCTATAACTTCACGAAATGCGATAGTTCTCTCTTCTGATGTGAAAGTCAAAGTTAAAACAATCAACTAATCAGAAATTTTTTTAATTGTTTTTGGTTTACAACGATATTCCAGTCATATGTCTTAATTGAGATTTTCTCTCTTTCTCCTTCACACTTGAACGTAGTGATGCTGACAAAGACACGGCTCCCACTCAGAGAAGATCTGACGCTCTCAGGGAAGGTGAAGGTTACGTCACTATCGTTGCCATAATGGCCTGAACAAACGTTGCCAGGAATGTGCAATCAGTCACAGTCTCAGTTCATTTGATGTCAGCCATAGGGCCACAAACCTCACAGCAAAATTTAAATACAAATTACATGCTTGCCATTGCAAATGGAAGGATATTTGAAGAGTAGTCAGAGTTGAAATGACCCTGACAGTAAAACATATTTTCTGTTGCTCAACTTGTGAGTTGAGTTTTTGTTCGCAATCGCTCAGGACGTGAAGAGTTACAAGTAACATTTGAGTTACTCCCTACACTCCCTTGACAGACTGACATAGACTCTTCGGTTCAAACCAGTGGCACAACATTCAGACCAAAATGATTTCTATCTGGGCTCCACTGTATTGATTATCTGTACATCTGTGTTGAGAACTTATTACTCACCTTTCACCTTAGCTATGACCGTGCCAGCAGCTCCCAGGATGTCTGATGAATTAAGCGTCTGATGTTTACCGATGACTGCCTTCAGGACACGGAGTAACTCTGACAGACGCTCTTGTATGATCTTCTGGAGACTTTCAGTGTTTTCTAGGGCAAACAAAGAATAGTAATGTGTGACAAAGGCAAACAGGGTTACAACAATGACAACAAAAGTTAAAGTTACGTTTGACACTGCCCCCATAACGATACTACACTGTCATACAGTAGGCAGCCATATGAGTCAGGCAGAATTACTATCAGATACAGACTTGTCCGCGTCATTCTCATTCTTTGCATTTTTTTTGTCATTGCCATTGCCATACCACCTGCAAAATCATGTCATTCTTGGCAACAGTGTCATTGTGGTCTTTTGTCAAAACTCCCTCTAGGGCAAACAAGTACAGCATACGCACTGTTGGCTTTGTATAATAGTTTGCAGTTCGTTACTACTTGTCATTATTCATGTGCATCCAATACGGATGGTGAAGGTGACGACAGTGATTGAGACACAGTGAAAAAGACAGGACTCTGAAAATGCAGTGTTGCAACCCTCTTTCCACTTCCTTCCAGTCACAGTGGTGACAAGAACAACAGACAAGACACGTACCATAAGCCTGTTTATGTCTGTCACTGTTGAAACGCTCTCCTAGAGACATGGTCTCATCTAGACGTAATCACATTTGCCAGCACATGAAAAAGTATTTTTTATGTCTCTAGTCGAAACTGAATTCCTAGGTATGTCGCCAACTGAGCAGACAGAGCTTTCAGAAGATGATGACTGGCGACAAAAAGAAACCACAAAAGGCATTCATGTTGCTTAACTATACTTGGCTTTTTGACCAAGTTGTTATTTCATAAATTGCACGTCTGTCTATTCAAACCGTAACTGTAAAAAAAAAACTGTATTCTGCCACCATTTCACTGCCATTAATAGAGTAATAATATAACACACTGAGTTTTGTTTTCATGCTGACAATCAATCAAAATATATGATGTTACAAACACATCGCTGGAAGCAGGAGACAGTGTCCGTTTCTCATCAGTTGTCACTGAAGCAGAAAGGCGGGGACTGACATGAAAGACTCAACTCGACAGAAGATGAAGTGTAATTACAGGAGGATGGGGAAGAAAAGCATGGGTGTGTTACATCCACTACTTCTCTCTTCCCTATAAAACTATTTATTGGGGCTCCCAAAGTTAACGCCATCACACCAGCTAAACCGAAAATACTTTAAATGTTGAGGGATTTCTGTGATTTCACCTGAAGTAAGATGGAAGAATGAGTTATCCGTTAAAACAGAGAATTCAAACTGCTCTCAAGACAGAAATGTCAACATTGCACTCAACTGTGAGTTAACTACAACTGACCTCCCAACAATACACATCTGTCTGAAGTGGCACAGAAAACAATCCTAATCCCTTATCATCCATCGTTGACACCATTTCCCAAATTCTTCACCCTGCAACACTTACGGTACTTTGAAGTTACCTCCCTCTCCACACAATGGTCTTTCATTAAAACCCCTCCCCTCCCTCTGAACTCTCTTTCTTAGTTGTGGTCTTAGGGGCGGGCCTCGTTTCTCCGCTGGCGTTTCAAGATTTTCACAAACAAAGTTGTGATGGTTAGCCCATTAGCATTTGATTCTAAAACAAGGCCTGATGAGGTTCATGCAAGAGAAATATTCACTGTGAATGATGATAGTGAGCAGAATCACAACTGCAAAGAAACACAGGCATCACGCATTTCCTTTTCCCGTCGAGAGAAAGAGATTTTAATTAAGATAATGTCGTTCTGTAGATGAACAAATGAGATTCTAATCTCAAAAACAATGGCTGCTGCGTTTCTACAACAGGGGAAACAATGGCTTGAATCAATCTGATGATCACCAGACAGAGGTTGAGGTCATCTCTACAGGTCTAACAAAAAATATAAATTATAAGAAAAATGCTTTGATGGGTAAGTGAGAAAAATCTGAATAAAACAAGTTAAGAGTTTGAGTTTGGACTGGTCCTTGAAATTGGGTAGACGGTGGTTCTTTTAGGTAATTTCAGTCAAATCTATAGTAGAAAAATCCTTTTATTGTAAAAATACTTGTTGAGTAAACTCATAAAATTCAGTCTGCACGTATAGAGGTGTGTTGCTTGACTGGACACAGGTCAGCAGGATGGATAATTTTATGCAGGACTGTAGTTCTGACTCTATGTAGCGGCAAACTTTTAAACACATTAATTCTGTGTCACAAACCCTTGATGATAAAAAAAAACCAAAAAAAAAAAAAACAAATATCACCTTCATTAGCTAACACTCTCCTCAATGTCCCCAGATAGTGGACAATCTCTCAGGGCTGCAGGACCAAGAACATTCCCCAAAACAACGGTTGTTTACCTCCTTTACCTTGTTGTTACTGTGGCTGAACACGGCTGGTGAACATTTTGTTTACATGTTCTCCTCAAATGAGATTTTGTGAAATGATCCATTACCCCTGATTGCTCTCTCTGGCTCGATAATGGTAATTACATCCTGTGATGTGGTTGGTGCAGCATTCTTTTCAATTCTTGTGGTGTGTGCAGATCTGAGAACGGATCCAAGATAATCTGTGGAGTTCCTCATCCTCGCTGTGTGGCGCTAATTGGTTTTCTGAAGCAATTATGGCTTAAACCTGCTGAAGTCCCTGCCCAGCTTTAGTCTAAGAAAGACACAAATACAACATTCTTTTTGTACGTTTACTTTTTTTAAGGTTTTGGTGTTTTTCTCATCAGTATCTGTGATTGGTGAGGATAAATACATAAAGCTACTCATTCAGATAAATCCACATTTTTGCTCTCAGACTACTCTCAATAGATGTTGTCACTGTTAACAGTTGTGTGGTGACTCAGCCATTTCCTGACACATATGTCCCATTTAAATGATCTTGTGTGGCTGGCAGGGAGGTCCCATTGTCCCGCAACATTGTTTATTGTATGTCCAGCTCAGAGAAAGGCCACCTTAATCCCAATTGTCAGGTGGTCTCACAGAGGTTACCGTTTCTGCCCCCTCTTCCCATCCCACTGATAACAACAGGCAATCAACCGGCCTGCCTGGACACGCAATCTGCCTGACATGAAACAAGCCTCAGCAGCTCTGGTGACACGGTGCTACTTGGGAAACAGCTGCAGGGCCTCGCTGAAAGGCCGGTGTGTCCACATTTTCCCATCAGCTTACCTCCACCCCTACCTTCACATCTTGAAAGAGAAGAGGGGCCAGATCTGTTGTCATGCAGCTGGATGTTTTTGTGTGAAGTGACAGCATGTGGACAGTGATTACTAGAAGACATTGTGCGAGGTACAGTTTTTTTTTTAACAACACTGGGAAAACTATTTACAAAAATACTCATTTTGTTCCTCGCATTGGTTCAATGACCGCAACCTGATCCAAGACAGGTGGAACTGTTTGGTCAGAAGTCCATCTCCAAACACCAATTTTCCCCTCTGTACAAACAAAAGCTGCCTTGCAGGGTGCCTGCCTGTCTTTCCCAGGCATTTCTTGGAGATAGAGCAGACTCCAGACATCACACAGACAGTAAACAGCAGGCACTCCATAAACAGCCTCATTCCCTCTGCCTATTAGTGCTGCACACTCTGTGGGGTCCGCACTTCAGAGCCGGGCTAATTCTTCAACACTCCATCACATGTGAGGGGAATTTAGAGCAGGTGCAAAACAAGTCTACGGGGCAGTGTCTAAGGAGGGAGCTTCATCTAAACACAGTTAAAAGCAGCCAAAAATACAACACAAATGTGTTTAAATAAATAAGCAAAAAGCCATCATAATGCCCATATAACAATAAAATATATGGCACAGGCATGCGACAACGTAGAATTTCGTGTGTGATTTTTGCCAATGACTCATTTTATTATCAGTTGATGACATCATCACAAAAATATCTGGCAAGAGGGATAACTAATTCTTTTTGCTGTGGGAAGAACAGAGCTTGAGGAATCTTGTAGCTATGACATGGAATTTCTGAGAGACTTCTCACTCAAAACTGAGCAAAGAGCAATTACCAGCCTCAGACCCAGCTCCCCTCCGGCACAGGCCTTGTCCACGGTCGTAACATTTTTTTAAAGCCTGTCCAAACGCAGGCAAGTGATTTGTACGTGTGTGTGTGTGTGTGTGCACCTCACAAGTCTCTAGAACTCCTTTCAATTCACGCCTGGTCACGACCAGTCTACTACACCAGCATCTAGAGACCATAACCGTAAATCCCACACTGGGAAAACACAACCAACCAGAGGCTGGTACAAAAACAGTCTTTGCCATCACAGGGAGAACTAACTGCCCAACAAATCTCTCCTTTCTGCCTCCTAAGAGCTGTGGACCATTAAACCATTTTATGTTCGAAATAAGCTTTCCTCTCTCAATTGGAGGCAACACCCGCAAGTAGCCTCTTGAGCTGGCACCGTGACACCGCTGTGCGGCGGGGAGATATTTGGGTCAGCTGTAGCTGCATATAATTTGCACAGTGTGAACCCAATTATGTGGGGTAAACAGCCAGGAGACAAGAAGTACAATGGGGTTAATAGTGGCAATGGCTTAATAGGCATAAAAGTAAATGCTCACTCAAATTAGACAATAAAACGACAAGTGCGGTGTTGAATAGGTCAAAGCCATTGATTTTTTGTGTGTGTATGAAACAAACAAGAGAAATAAGTGACTTTTCAATATCTCTGCATCTGATAACTTCGTTTTATTTGCATGAAACTTAAACTTAACTATTCATCTTCTACAACAAAATATTTTCTTATGAATCCATACAAAGACACAAATCACCTTTATCAATTCATTCACACTAAACGTGATTCAAACCAGATTCTTCTATTTTTGTGGCCTCCAATGTAACAACATGTTAACATAGCAGTTCTTCTGCGGTGACCAGAAATATGTTTTTGGTGTGTGGGGGCCATTATGAAAGATCTAGAATCTGTTTTTTTTTTTTTTTGAGGTAAAAAAAATACCACTCTTGGAAACATTTTACTGTTTAGCCTGTGTTACAAGACTTGTAATCGTCTTTGTCCTCAGGATATTACAAGATGGCACCGAGGTCGCTTATGCTGCCAAAGCAGTTGTGTTGTAATAGATGTAGCCACAGAGACTGGCGAAGTGAAACACTAAACCAGATCTTATCTGGAGTGTCACAATGACGCCAGCAGTTTACTCAGTAAAATAAGGATGTTACCCATTACTACAGCAGTCATTTGTTCTCAGGGTACTGCTGAATATGAAATACTATTGTTTACCTAATCATATTGTGCTCAGGCTTTACTCTCACTCGCTGCAGAGCGTTCGTTGTGTGGATCTGATCACAGAAAATCTCAGGAGGGAGAAACACAATAGCTGTAGTCTGTGATTATGTTGCAAGTCACTTTTTTTCCTGTCGCTGTCACCAACTTGCTGGTTTTCTACAGACTGTTTTTTTTTTCTGATCCAGAATTTTTTAATCTCTTTACCAGAAGTATTTCAGTGGTATTGTTTTTGGGGTTTTTTGCCTGTCATTTTGAATGCTAGTCCCCAATAAAAGATACTCGAATTTTGTGCATTTGGCATCAAAAACAGAAATGCCAAAAGCAACTCTTCATCTATGGTACCTACGATGCGTGTGAACACTACAAATTAAATAATGTTGCATTCAAGGCCCCTCATAACAACAAATACTGATGCTTTTCTTTGCAGATGTGCTTCTGAGTATCTAGCCCTTTCTGTTGCAACTGTGAGCAAAGACCAAATATTCTCCAAACCTGCCTTGTGCACTTGTTTGTTCTACTCTGTTATACTACTGTGCTGTATGCAGACAGTTCTATGTTTCCAACTGTTGATACAAAAGATATAGGACAACAGATGTCCTTCAGAAAAAGTCACAACAACAACTACAGATCTACTGGTAACATATTAAATGAGGAAAATATGTGCCATTATCAGCAACAGTGTTGCTTTTGTGTGAACCAAGATACACGATTTAAAAAAAAAAGTATTTTGCAACAGTTTCTGAAAAAAAAAAATTCTTTCTGAGAATTTCCTTCCCCAGAATTTCCAACAGCTCTGAGCAACAGGTATTTATTCTTGTAGTTAATATGACAGCAGATCTTCACCTAACCGGCCTTTCACCTAACATTGGCCTGTTCTAGGCACTATAGCCACAAGTGAACATTTGTTCTAAAGGAATGTAGAGTATGCAGCGGAGATGGGGGATGGAAGTGGGATAGCAGCTCAGCCATGTGTGGATGACTATTTTCATCCACACTGAAACACACCTAGTGAGTTGGTTTAAGTTAAACTGACTAATAGGAAAATTGGTTGAAAAACAGACATATGTTTTTATATATTTATATTTTAATTCATAAAGTTGATCATCTACTGTACTGCAGCAAAACTATGATACTTATCCCATTACTTGTACAAAAATATTTGATTTAAGGCATCTCTTCAAATTAATTTTTACCAAATATATGGTATATATTTACTTTTTTCTTTAAAAAAAACATTAAATAAAAATTGTCTTATAAACAGCAACTGTGGAATTTTGTTTACAGTAGAAAGATGATAAAGTGTATAAAGTGCCACATGTCAGACCGTGAGGATCCTCTCGGGCCAAAAATAGAAAAAAACTCAGGTCATCTTGACTGCGTACGGTTCACGTGGCCTCACACTTTGTTCACAGAGAAACATTCTCTGACAGACTAACGATAGTTAGAAATGATCCACAGCTCTACTCCTGCTGAATTTATAATTGCACTTCACGTTTGTATTGGAGTATACTGTAAATGCAGTGATTCCACTGAATGCAAATTAAAGAGGCTTGCTTTAACTAAATGTGCTTTAGGCCACACACTGCCTGCAGCCACGCACTGGCAGCAACCCAGGAAAGCAACAATATCATCTTGCAAGCAAAACCATTGTGTCTGTAGCAGTAGGTATGTGGATGACTGAGTCAGACCTGCTCCGCTGCTGGAGGAACACAAGCCTGTCAAAAAAATCTCAATCCTAATGTCAGTTTCGCACAGTGCTCCAGTATCACACCTCAACCCGTCATAGGCTATACTGTCAAGGACAAACCACGGATTTGTCTTAGGTTAACACATGGTGTCATTGTGCCAAAGTACATCTTTATACCTCAGAAAGGGAAACAACATGTCTCACGTCTGTAGTGTTATATTTACAGACTCTGTTCCAAACAAGAAAATGGATTTGTAGCCTCATGTTCATAGTATAATAACAATAAACAAGTGTCTTGAAGTTATTTTTGGCCAAATAATAGTAAATAATTAGTTGCATTCACTATTCATTGATGTACATGAAATCTTCTTTGCTGGCACAGTCAATACACATTCTCATTTACACATTTGTTTAACCAAAAGTGTTGAACCTGGGGAGAATACCTTCTCCCCACTCAGCATGCATGGGTGGGGGCTTCACCTTTAGGTCAGTCACATGCCGTGTGTCAGACCCTGAGTGCAGGCCAGTATTTGGGGCTACTGACAAGCTGACACAGATGTAGACTGATTAATTGAAAAATGAAAAAAAATATTGACACATTTTACAAGCCACTATCAACCCTATCTTGGTGTTTTTCTTTCTGTTTAAATACAGTATAACATAGACAGTTCTTTCCATTAGAATCCTCGTAGACACAGTGATCTCTGACAATGTAGGAATTTAAACGAAAATGACGTCACAGTTAAATTGGAGAATTTTCTTTGTTGATAAGTTGTCACTGAAACGTGTCTCGCACAAACTCATTCCTCACAATCTCTCAGGTCATTGTGCGCAGAGGGAAACAAAACAGCAGATGCCATCTACCCAAACAGACAAAAGATGATTGGCAGTATACGGTCATATGCTATGATTTCATTCCCACCTGCTGAATGAGAGACGCTGTAAAAAGAAGGGGGTGAATAGCTTGGATTTTTTTGCGATGGCTCAGAACAACACTCAGCACGACATAGGGCCTAGCTTACCTCCCAGAGGCCTCACTCCTACAACCAGAGGAATGGCTAAACAACCAACTCCCACCAGCAGACCACAAGCTTGTGAAAGTTTGGGTCTCTTTGTGGCACAATGGGAACAGTAGAAGCCAGAAGTATACAGGACAAAATATAACTTGGCCGCTTTCTGATTTACGATTGGGAATTTTTACCCAATGACATGATGTAAAACTTGGAGAGCCTTGCCGTAAAGTCAGGGAAGGGCAAGAAAATTAAAGAAGAACTCAGTACCATTGACACAAGGAGATCTGTAGTCGTCTGCAAGGCAGGCGCCTCATGGTGTTCATGGGCTGTATATCTGATGGAGTTTGTTTCACTTTAACTGTGACAGAATCGTGTTTAAGAAGCATGAAGGATGGTTGTGATGTCATTTTATGTGATAGCCTTAATGTCAAGATTTGAACAGGTGACATGGCACGTACTGCTTCTATCTAGACAAGAATTCAGAAAATTTCAACACTGACTTTTCCATTGTTGCAACATTCACCTACGTATGCAACACAGAGCCAACGTTGCCTTCATTTTACATCACTTAGCCACTGAAATACATGAATAGAAACTGCAGGTAGCCAAAGTAAAAATGAAATATTGTAATTTTCCAAATATCCATCCCTGGGAATCATTTTATTTCCATACATCTTGATTCTTGTCAAGAAGAGGCTGGTTGTTGAGTCAAACTGTGACACTCTGTACCTAGTATTCCTAGTGGTGGGCAGTTGTTGTAAGGACAGGGCGACAGCAGCCACGCCGTTATCACACTTCACACTGACACAACACAGGTGGCCATTACAATGTCCAACACTGGGCTCTTGTTATCAGTAACATAACAGAAACACACACAGCCTCTCTGGACGATATACCCAGACAAATGTCCTTCAGAGTGCTGAGAGAGCAGTGGTGCTCTGTGTCTGTCTTTGACGTCTGTTTTGACACTGTGATTTCATCTGAAAACCCAATTCAACCAGAAGAAGTGAAGTCTTTTGTCGTACAAACAATAACTAATAAAATCCAAAATGTCCCAATGTTTGCAAGGTGTGAGTCTAAGATGAATGAGCTAAAGCAGAAGTATGTAAAACTACATTTTTAGGATATTCTAAAATTCCCCCCTCCCCCATCTTTCTCCTAGCAACACTTACCCTTGTACTGAAAAGCATCTTTCAGATTGAGCAGCACTTCTGCAAACCACCTCACGTCATTCACCAGTTGCATGACGTACTCGGGGTCCAGTCCCAGTGCCCCTACTGGCCGAGACGACAGCCCCATGCTGCCCCAGGGGATAGGGTTCCTGGAGCTGCGGCCCATATCCAAGGTTTTGGTGGATTTTGACGACAAAGATCCAGTGAGCGCCTTGGATGGGGGTCGTGGCAGACCCTGGGGCTGCTTTATCCCACTGCTGCTGCTGCTCTTACGTAGCATCCCTGCAGCCAGTGCTGCAGCTGCCCCGGTTTACAGGGAAAACCGCCCTGGTCCGTGGAAGTCTGAAGGAGAGGGCGGATGAAAACAGTCAAACATATCTATTTCCCTGGTTGTTTGTTCATTAAGTTTATTAAGTCTTACTGGCATTCATGCAGACATGAAATATACACAGAATTTACATAATTTTAAAAATATATAATATGCCTGATTAAATGCCCATATTTTATAACCATTTACTTCAGAGGAAAAACATACTGACCAATACTAAACATGATACATTTAAATCTTTGGAGCCAACAAAATTTTAATCATAAATGTATCTTCTTCTTCTCTTTTCGGCTTTTACCCTTATTCAGGGTTTGCCTCAGCGAGTCAACTATGTCTATCTCCCCCTGTCCTCTGTATCTTCTCCTCTGACTCCAACTACCTCCATGTCCTCCCTCACTGCATCCACCAATCTCCTCTTTGTCTCCTACCTGGTAGCTCCATCTCTAGGATCATTCTTCAACCAATGTATCCACGGTCCAAACCATCTCAATCTGTCTTCTCTAGCTTTTTCTCCAAACCTGTGTTGTCCCCCAATTACCAATAATCATATATATGTATAATTATTAGTGTATATGTATGTATACACTAATGTATATATAACCACGGTTCTCAACCAGGGTCTTGTAAGTGGCAGTACACTAATACTTACTTACTTACTTACTTTTAACTAATAGATTAAAATGAAACATGTACATGATTAATGTATACTTATTTTCTTTATAATCAAATAAATGTTGAAGTTGAAGTTTAATTTTAACCTTCTATATAAATATTATTCAATGAAACAAATGAATAGTTCGTTTTTATGTAGTCGTTCACGTACAATTCACGAAAACCCACTACGAATGAGCAATGTTTTACAGTAACGAGAGTCAATAAATCACAAACGAATGTCCAACTGGAGCTTATAAGACCGTTTTCCAACTAAAATGTGTCTTTTCTGGCTACAGAAGGTACTTGGCTGACAAAATACTTCTCAACATGACTTCCATAGAGATAGAGGAGAACCACTGAGTAAAAGTGTACAGTAAAGGCGAAACACGACTGTAGAACAAAATTATAAACACGAAAAGCTGCGTAAACTTCAACAAGGAATAAAACATCGAAGCTACTCGAAATCACTTCTTTCTCCGGACGAGGAGAGATGCTACGTTGGTTAAAAAAACTGCTTTGCTGGCAGAGCTTAAAAACCCACACAATCACAATACACATGTACTTACCCGCCCGACGGTTTTCTGACATAGTGTCCGATGTATCCAAACGACTTTTGGTCAAAAGTGCTTGTTAAAAAACGAACACATTTCTCTCAAAAACACAAACATCAACGAAAGCAAAACGATAACTGCTGCGGGTCACTGTACATCAGCCAGACCAACTATTCCTAACTCTTCAAGTCAGTCCTAATTTACCGTTTGGCTTGACACGTGACTCCGAGGGCTCATTCGATTGGTCAGATCTGTGTTGCCTTCACTGTCGGAGAATGTTTTTTTTTTGCGTATGTAATTTTGTTTTTAAATGTTTTATAAAACAATGCAAGGAGAGAGAAGTAAGCAAACGGTCAAATTATATTAAAAAAAATATATATCTGAATAAAACAGATTCAAGACTATAGGTTTACGTGCATTATTAACGGAAACTAAGTTTTATTACCGCACTTACGATGTCTTACGGTGACCCAAGGACGAATAAATGGCCAATAAAGAGAAAATTGTAAAACATTAGTTGCTTTTTGTTGGTTTTGTTGTTGATTTGTCACTTTTGTTAGTGACAAATCACTAACAAAATTTAATTGGGGTAATTTAATATGGTTTAATGAGACTAATGTCTTTAATGAGACTAATGTCTGATCTAAAAGTAGAACATTATTAACAGGTAAAACTCAATATGTGTTTATATCAACTGTAACGCATAACCGTAATTTACAAAACTGTCAGCCGATTTATGTGTAATACAATAACAATTCAGGCCAATCCCAACACCACGATATTGCTGCCCTCTAGTGGACAGATACAACCTCGTCCGGTTTATTAATTCTGCAAGTATCCCTGCAATAAAAAAGAGCCATAGGAATGTATTACTCAATTGCTGTGTTGGAGCACTTTTTGCATTTAGTTATACAGTAGGGTAATGTTCTTGTGGGGAAATTAGGAAGTACACAAGAAAGAAAAACAGCATAGATTAATCAGTATGTATTTTATTATACAAAAGATGGATGTATTCTCCTCTAGTTTATATTTCTAGACATTTTGACTCACAATTTCCTTTCATACTGTTTTAGTAAAACTAACCATCATGCCATTCAGACACACACATATTTCACATAGAGAGGGAAAGTCACAAAATTCAGTCCACCGTCCATTCACACAGAGAAATTAATAAGTAGTAAATAAAAAAAGATGTTCACAGAATACACACATGAAAGGAAGGTACCCCTTACATTTGTCAAGTAAATATATACACAATAACTGATACGCTTCTCTTTTTTTTCTCTTTTTAAAGACGAGACCAACTGCTTGTGTTACTGCTAGTGTTATAAGATACTGCATGAGGTAAGTATTTTGTTTTCTGTTGAGAAGAGCTGAGTGTAAGACAACATGTGGAGTTTGCCACCAATCACAGCAGATTTTTTTTTCCAACATGAACATGTTTTTCTGGCACGTTACATGAGCACCTGGGTCATGTTCAATTTGCAGAAAAAAGGAAAAAGTGAGGACACCAGTACAAGTGTGTTCCACATTAGTGATCAGATCCTGAACCAGACGTGACCTTTTTCTACCCATCTGCAGGATAAAGACGACCCACGTCACACATGTATGTAATGACAACCATGTTATGAGAATAATATTGCTGTATGATAAATATTGCTGGACCCTTGGACCACACCTCAGCACAATGGGGATGCATATAAAAACAATCAGTCCGTCATGTGGTTTGCAATTAGTTTAAAAACATAAAAAACATTTTTCTGTAATTTTCTGGGATGTCTTTATTCTATATATCCTTTAGTAAAACTGCACATGAGCAAGCGTTACAGCCGACTATCCAAAGACAAAATAATTACCATCTTTCCACAGCACCAAAACGTTTGTCCTATGTGTTGTCCAAGGTGACGAAACACCAAACGAGTCTGACCATCACATCAGCAGGTTAATATTGAGGTAATACTGTTCAAGCTGACCCCCCAGTGGCCAGTAGCAGAAGTTATGCACCTAGATTCATTTCTGTAGCCTGCTCTGTTGCTGCTGCTGTCGTTAGGACGCCTTCAGATGCGAGCGCTACGCTCCAGAGGAAGTGACACTAATATTCATAGAAATTAATGATGCAACTATTCCTGAAAATTGATTTTAGGAACCAGAGGGCTTCTTTGTTTTCCTGATGTTGAAAATGAAAAAAAAACAAAAAAAAAACAAACACAAATAAATCCCTTTCCATTTCTGAAAAACTGTAATGCCCCGATGTTATTTTTGTTTTTAGTGGTAAAACAGATTAGTGTTCCTGCCCCCGCGTGTCTATGTACAAATACCTGCCTCTCTTATTTTAGGTTTGTACAGCATTAAGACTGCACCCAACTGGTCGGTATATTTAAAAGTATATCTCCACAGACAAAAAGAGGCCAAAAGTGGCAATAAAATATTTCGACTACTTAAAACAATAAAAACACAACTTGATATACATGTAGAAAAAAGCCTGAGGTACTTGTCAGAATATCTGAGGTCAGTCTGGAGGAGTAAGGAGGTGAGGGCTTACACGGATCAAAAAATAAAATTGAAACAAACAAACAAAAATAAAGAGATTATAGCCTCACATATCACCATGGATAGTTATCACATGTTAGCGTTATATTAACAAAGATACATGTACATCTACATATCCTTGAGTATCCTGGAATAGTCACAGCAGCATAACGGACATTCAACGTATGGTGTTTTTTTTTTTTTCATGTTATGGTACAACTATGGCATTGCATTTGTAGACAAAGGCAACCATCTGAGCTCTCCTTGCATGATGTACAGTGACTGAGGTATCTGTAGACTGGTGTCCAAACTGTAGTGTCTGTAGTGAACAAACACCCATGAACATTAAACACATACATGTTGCTTGCACACGAGTATGGCCCTCACTGGGATCAATCCCAACTGATACTTAAAAAAAAAAAAAAACTATAATTCTCATTTTCATTTAGTTCTTTCTCTCCATTCACACACAAACACACAGACAGATAAAATTAGAAAAAAAAAGTGTAACATTGCAACTCCAGACAGCATCCATCAATGCTCATGGCACTGGCAAAGGAGCAACTCTGAATTTCTTCAATTAAAAACAAACGAATCCAGGAAAACACCCATGGTAGCGAGCTGGATAGCTTGGTTCTTCAAATTGAGAACATGATCCAATGAAATCTCCTGGATACCTGAGAGGTAGTTCCCTGGGGACGAGAAGGTTGTCCTAAAAAGACCAACATGTCCTAACAAAGCGTTCAACTCCCATTTTTCTCTCTTCTTCAAGAAATTGAACCAGACTCTGCTCCCGTTTTTCTGTTCTTGCTGTTCAATCTGAGGCGTGAGCATCTTTAGAATCAGAGAGAGCACTCTGTGTCTATACGTCAAGAAGCATGGACCCCTGAGGAAGAGCGATATATTTGTCTAACAGTCTCAAAAGGGTTCCTCTGAAATGTGCAGCACGTTGTCCAAAGTTTGGAGAAAAAAAAAGGTTTATTAAATTTGGCCACAGCCAATCGCAACTACGAGAAGAAAAAAAAATTCTGAACTCATGAGGTAATAATAAAAAAGTCTAACACAAAGAAATACATGAGGTAATGATGACATTTAAGATTTGACACATGGATGTTATCAGATGTGCCCATCGCATAGCTTATTACTACTTAAAAACTACAGCAGATGGATGTGTGTGTTAGTAGGATTGGACTTAAAAACACTGAAACGTGTGAGACAAAAACAAAAAAAAAGAGGAAAACAAAATACCAGTAATGGGATAAAATAGCAGCTGCATTCAAGTCGCTGTTGTTTCTGTTCAAAGTTTCTCTTTTTAAATATTCACGGAGATCCGCTGAGTTCGGTCTTGAGTAGTGACGCAAAAAGTCATGAGTTTGAGAAAGAAGGTGGTGTCACCCCGTCAGGTGCTGGAGTCTTTAGGAGGTAGGTCCTCGTTGGTGAGAGACGTCACGATGCAGACGGGGCCGTCTGAGGTAGAGCTGCTTATAATCCTGGCAATTTGGCTGATGCGCTCCTCAACACAGCCGGCAGACAATCGTGCCTCCGCATCGTGGTCCCAGCATTCCTCAATGGTTTCACACATTTGGCTCAAACCCTGGAGAAAGAACGCAGCTGATTAAGGCTTGGAATATATCTTCGGCAATATGTCTACAGAAGAAAATGACCCAACATAATGGACTCAGATTTACAGGAAAATCTGATATTTATTGAAACTTAATCCTGGGACAGAATCTTTTTCCCCGAATGTTTTACTTACAGGATGTTTGAGCCAGCACTCTTTGATTACTGGACGCATCTTCTTGTGCACAACCACATCCTGCAGGTCCTCCAAGGAGGGATGCTGGCCAATTTCCTCCTCAAACGGCAGCATGTACTCACCAAGTGTACCTGGATTTAGGCAAGGAGTTTACAAACTGTTAATAATGAGTCAGATAATATCAGAGAGAAAGCACCCCTTCCTGGAGCCTTTGACTCACCATCAACCTCTGAGCAGCGTGACAGCAGCTCCCAAAGCACCAAACCCATGGCGTACATGTCTATTCTCAAGAAGGAGTCTCGCTGAAAGTTGATTGCTCCCTCCAACACCTCTGGAGCCATGTAGCGCCTTGTACCCACCTATAGGGGCACAGTAATTCCAATTAGTTCTATATTCCTCCAAGTGCAGATGGAAAGGCAGTACAAACTCAATGTTCATCTGTACCTGGCCATGAGTGTCTCCAGGAGGTTTTCCTGGTTCGAATCGAACAGCCAGTCCAAAGTCTCCAATGACCGCCGTCAAATCATTGCAAAGCATCACGTTCTTGCTCTTGAAGTCCCTTTAAAAGGTAAGTAACTAATAAGTTAAATCAACAAGTGACACCAAGACTGTGAATTTCCCCACAGTTGCGCTAAATAAATCTTATCCGTGACCACGTTTTCCTACCTGTGAGCAATAGTGGGTTTAGGTCCCTCTCCTTTATAGCTGGGAACGTCCTCATGTAGGTAGGCCAGGCCGCGGGACATGCTCTCTGCTATGTGGCACAGTTCATTCCAGGTCACAGTGTTGCCCTTCAGGTGATCCGTCAGCGAACCCTGCCAAAAAGCAAGACTAGGATTAAGGATTAAGAACGGCAGCGGTCGGAAGTTTGCTTGTATGTGGAAGAATAAACGGTTTGTTCACATCGTCAGACTTATGGCTTATAATAACCACAGATGTTGGTTACGTTGATTAACTGAGATCCACAGATTGTGACGTTTTAGGAAATTTTACCGTTTACAGCACAGTATTGTGTCTTGGCTGCTTTGTCTATGTGTCTGCAATACAAAAAGCTTCATTGGCCTCTCACCAATGAGTTAATGTTTCAGCGTTGGCTGTTAAAGATAAGAATAATTAGCAGAACCCTCTGCCGCTCTGCTAATTACAATATGTGAAATTACTCAATTCCGAGTTACAGCGCAGTTTGACATGAATTGTCATTTCTTCTTTCATTCTATATCCAAGCACCACTGAATTATCTGCTTAAAGCAGACTGTGCTCTGAGAAACCTGCCAAAAGTAATAACACTCTTTCTTCAATTTTGTTTAGATAAACATAAGCCACTGCCAATATGGGAAGGCAGTTCAGCACAGCAGCCAAAGCTGAAGTTGCTTTATGAAGGTACTGTATATGAAGGTGAATGTGAGGTACATTAAGTGACACAGGTGGAGAGTAAATGTGCTCTCACCCGCTCGTGGAACTCAGTGATGAGCCACAACTCCGTCTCCAGGTTGCTTCCGTGCTTTTCAGCTGCGATGTAACGCAATAGGTTTTCGTGGCGCATTCCAGGCGTCAGGAAAATGTCTCGCTCATTCTGCCAAGAGTCCTTGTCCTGCACAGATACATGCCGCAATAGAGAGTTGGACATACAGTGATGTTCATTACTATTGCACATTATTTTGGCAAACAATTGGATTGCTTCCCTGACATACTTGGGTATAATCCAGATTGCCTGGATCAGGTATGTCAGGACAACCAAGCATTTCTGCTACAAGTCAAGTTTCTAAAACACTGCTGTACCTGAACAGGAAATATCTTTACTGCCACATATTCACTCATCAATTGGGCCTTCCATACACATCCAAAGCGCCCCCTAGCTTTTATTTCCAGAAGCTTCAGGGGTTTCAGGCCAATCAATGGCGATGGAGGTGTTGGACCGGGATCCTAGTTATCAAAGAAAACCACATGAATTTAGAAAAGGAAAATAGAAATAGTGATTGATAAACTTGGTTTAAAGAAAATGTCAGGTTGTTGTGACTTACCTCGCTGAGGTCCACGTGGCCATATGGAGGTTTGCGGTGTCGGTACATCCACAAGGCCAGAACCAGGGCCAGGGACAGGACACAGAGAGGCAGCAGGGAGTACACCAGCACATTGAGCAGAGAGGGCACTCGGGGAGGAGGACGGATTTTTACTGTCAAGAAACAACAGTGGCTGTGTTAGAAAGGGTTTACTACAAAATTTAAGACACAATTAATCTGATTTTCTGGACATGCACCTCGGTTGCCGCTGTCAATGATGTCTGGAAGGTGAGTGAATCGTTCGTTGCAGTAGTTGCCCTCACAGCAGCAGAAGAAGACCTGAGGATTTTCCTCAATAGACACACACTCTTGCCTTGAAAAAAAAAAAAAAACTCATAAGTCAAATCACCATGACACTGTCTCTTTAACCCACTCGACACTGCCCACCTGCTATTTTAAGCTACCATTTTATTGAGCCTTTCACTGAGATTAAATTGACCGGGAGTAGATTTACTTTTCCAGGTCCCATCATATTCCCACTGCGTTTGTAATTACAGCCGACGGAGCCGAAGCAATTTCCCTTGAAAACTGTCTGTCACTTTAGCAGCTGCAGCTGAAACTATAATCTGAATAAACTATACTTGTTATTAAGGCAAAGCTTAACCAAAATAAAATTTAAAAAAAATCAGCATTTTTTCTATCATCACTAAGAGATTCTAATGACTGTCATTATACCAGTATTTACTAAATTTCAGCCTGGTTTCAACATTCCTGAAACTCAACAACTTTAATTTTCCATCACGTTGTGTCAAGTGAATGAATCTACTTAATATTTCCTGGTTTTTTAACACAAAAATGCCTGTTGAAAAGATTGTGGACTTTACTAGGAGGAATGGATATGTTTATGACTGCAGGTGCTGGTAGAAATAGTAATGATGCAACAGTGTTTATGAATCTAAATCGGTGTGTTTATTTCCTAAATAAAGTAAGAGGAGCCCTGCTGATTTCCAGCCTTTCTCATGAATTTATCTAAAAATTATGGGGGTAAATTCCAACCTGTCGTAGCAGTTGATGTCGTCCAGCCAGCATCCTTTCTTTACCAACTTGATGGTCCCTGAGGAGTTTAGCCAGGAGGCATAACAGTGCTGCCGTTTGTCCTTATCAGCCTCGCAGCGCTCAAAACCACTTTGGTTGGTCTTCTCTGTGCGCCAGTTGTCATTGTAGTACACACACTCCCGGGTCTCTGCCTCGCCCAGACTGTACCCTGAGATGGACAGAGAGACTGGGGTGAGCTCACGCTGTAATAAATCAAAACTCAGCGACAAAAGTCCAGACATATGATCTCTGCCATAAAAAAGAAGCCTCTCTGGGCTGAGCTACCATCTTCACTATGACACGGCCCGGTTTTGGAAGACCAAAAAGTAGTAAAAAAAGAAGAGTTTCTAGAAACTCTACAAGAAATCATGGAATATCATGTCAGCAGTGGTCCCCAACCACCAGGCCGGTACTGATCCGTGGGTGTATTGGTACCGGGCAGCAGATAAATAATGTTTCCTTTTGGTCCCATCTGGCTATAACTCAAACTTGATCCATACCCATATGAACAAAAGAAATGAACAATAGAATTGATAGGATTCCATCGTCAATAATGCAACTATATTTGATTAGGAAATATTTTCTCAGTGAAGACAACAAACAATAAACTCAAAATGACGCAGAGTCATTTATACAAGATTCTAAATTTTTATACCGGTCTGGTAGCATAAAGTTATAGGCTGGGCGCACTTGAGAAATCCTTGTTGTGGCCATGCACAGTTAATTCAGGTAGGAAGATTTTATAGCTAGGAAAATATTTCATAACACTGGAAATTTTATTTTATTAAGCAGTATTTATCTGCCACAACTTAACGACAGGTCTGTGAAAATAGTAAGACATTTAATCAGTCCGTGGCGCAAAAAGAGGTTGGGGAACACGGATGTATAGAAAAAGAGCGTCACATCTGGAAAGGCTGATAAGACATTCTGCTTTAAGGGGGAAAACCAAGCTGAAACGGTAAAAAGTGGAATCCCTCTGAGGAAATGTTTTGTTGTTATGCTAATGGTTAACATAAGAAGCATGGAGGGGCGGGAGGAGACAAGAGATTTCATTAACACTGAAACATTGTAACACGCTTTCTGTCTGTCATTCACAACATCCTCTGGACATTCATGCCTAATCTTTGTTCAGAGAAAACAAAAATAGTGCCTGTCCCTTTAAATCCATGCCTATAAGAAGCTGCCCATCCCCCCCTGAGTGTTGCCCCCACCAACCCATTACACACTTTACTCGCACGGACACACACATCCGTTTAACATACGTGCATTTGGTCCAGTAGAGTAGAAGGAAATGGCCTTCATTATTGCAGACACACAACACACAAGTGACCGAATGTCGTGAGAGTGGGGATGAAATAGGCACAAACACAGAACAGTGGAGTTCAGTGATCCATCGAGTCGAGATGGCATTTCTGATATCGGCAGTCACATGATCCTGGAGGACTTTTACTACACGATCATTACCCCAACCCCCTCCCTCTGTCACTTAACAGAGGCTTATACCACAACAACGTGAATTCTGGAGAAGCAGCTTTACTACACAGCCTCCACTCCAGAGTGGTAATCTATAAACCATAAATGCATTAGCTGCGCTCCTATCTGGTGCACAGGAGACAGCTGTGCCTCAATTAATTTTTTATTACAGTTGGAAGGGGAAAACACGAACTTTAAAGTGCAAGGAAGTGTACGTCTCCGTGTGTGTGTGTGTGTCCATGGGTATAAATGGAGGGCTGCACTAATCCATTTAGCGACATTTCATATAAAGTGAAACAAAAGAAAATAAAACAGGTTCGATTTTACAATGTGTCAAGTAATTAATGTATACAGTTTTTCAAGGTGACAGCAGGGATAGAAAAGCTGACCTCTAGTGTTCCTGTCGAGCGACACTGATAAAAACTAAACAGGAAATTTTAATAAATAAATAAAGACAAGCCAGGGGAGAAGAGCGAGTCTGGTTTAGGCTTTGGCCACAAAACAGGAGAGCAGACCTGGATCGTAGCCTCTAAGGTTTCAGGATGTTGATGCAGCTGCTGCTTTCTATTCCTGCCACCAGTGATAATGGCGAGGGGACGCGAGTGTGTCTATATCTTTGGACTCTTGTTTGTTTATCGCGGGTTAGAAAAACAAAAACTAAACCCACTGCAAGTTTATTACATACATACAAAAGCGGCTCGTGGAGCTACTCAAAATATTCTAGACTTTAAGAAAACATCGTGTTTACAAACGCCGAAAAGGCGATTAAGAAAAGCAGGATAAAAAGCCCTTCGGATAAACGGTTAGCATCCGGTGCTAACAAAGTTTACAACCGCCACACAAATAAACAGATAAACAACGAGTCCCTTTGCCGCCAAATAATAGTCGTAAAATAACAAAAAAGGGCGACAACACTGTTGCAATTTTTACCGAGCCACAATAGCAGCTTACCTGCGCACAAAGTTCCCAGAAGAAGTGAACAAGTCAGCCATGAAAAAGACATGTTCCGTTTCGGATACAGTACACGCCGTCTTCACTGCGCGTTCCGCCGCCAACATGAAAACCCCGCTCGTCCTAGAACATGAGTCCGGGCTCGGAACACGCACGGGCCTACGGTGTGTTCCAGCTGAGTTTAAGCAGCACCACAACCACCTCCACCACCAGCAGCAGCCCCTTCTCCACCACAGCGCGTGTCAGTGGCCGCGAAAAGACGGGAGCAATTAATTGACTGCCAGCTTGTTCGTCCGCGGCTCCGTGCGGCGCTTCGCACGGGAAACACGACCCAAACGTCGAACGTGGAGTCTCGGAACCATCCAAGATTGAGACTCGGTGCCGTTTTAAAGCGTATCCACTTGGATAGTAGCGCCGACGCGTTGGGAGGTCGGTCGGGGTTTATGTGTATGTTACTGATCTATGTCCAAAATGGCTTCTAAATGGGGGAATGGGCTGCAAACAGGGAAACCCGGATGTGTAAACACAAAGAGGGGATTTCAGGCAGCCAGCGAAGTGACCTTAACGCGACACCGCACAGAGACACACGAGCCTTATTTGGCTTTATTTTAGTTTCGTGTTTTTCGATGTCGCTTAGCTTTATCACACAAACAGCAACAGAATAAGTACTCGGTGTCGGTTGGAGGTGTGTCAACACACGGCGACATCAGTCTCTCGGTCCCAGCCGATAGAAGCACAACACTTGCACTTTTCTGTCGTCACTCTCGGTGTTTTCCAGCCTATGTTTGTTTTTTTTCTGTTGTATTTTTAAGGTTAATACATTACTCTGGTTATTGCAACGTAATAAGTACACAAATATGTATTGTAACATATAGTAAATTTAAATATGGCCACACCATTCAACAAACAATTTATTTTAAGGTTCCGATAATATTGGTGATCTACTATTATCGGTATTGCCGATATTAGCATGGTTACTTTGTATCAGTAAAATTGATTTACGTTTTCTCTCCGATACTTCAATGCCTGTGTTTTACAAAATATACTGTAGTATATTAGTGTAACAGGCTAGTCCAAACAGGGGCGGTGCTAGGGTATCGAAGCAAGATCAGTATATCCAGCGAAAAAAACGTATTTCCTATTAGGTGGGTCCCCCTAGTGGTCACGTTCACAGTCTTTAATAGGGGGTTCACGGCCCCAACACTGTTTGTGCAAGAAAACCTACTGTGACATTAACAAAAAATATATATTTTTTATTTTGGATATAGTTCTTATGTACTATTATTAAAATATTATTATATAAACAGATCAGTATTGCAGAACATTTATCCATTTTTTCTTGTTTGATTAATAATTGCTTGTAATTAATTGAATTTTGTATTATAGTAGTTATTAAGCATAGCTGCCTGAAGTGCAACTTAGTTTTAATATACTTTAATAGGATAGGAATTTCAATATTTATCGTTATTCATTCTATGTGTACCTCCACCGTAAAGAGGGAATTGAACGTTATAGATTGAAGAGTTATATTAATTATAATGAAACAATGGGTTATTCCATAGTGTACCATATTTCTAGAAACTGTAATTGCGATTTATATAAATGTACAATCTAGGTCCTGGGTTTGATTCCCACTTGGGTCCACATCCTCCTCTGTAATCTTGCTTTGGATGAAAGTGTCTGCTAAATGCATAGGTGTTACGTAAAACTTGTTTAACTTTGACCCAATGTGTCTGGTTCTTGATCCTACACAAAAGCCAGTATCTGGTGCAGGCAAGTTTCTAATGTGGACAAATGTCTTTCATAAAGTCACTCAATGCATAGTTTCTTTATAGCAATTACAACACACTTTTCCTTTGTGTCAAATGATGGATTTCATTATCACAGAAAATCAACAGTGACATCGTTAAAATTCCATTAGGCCTCGCTCAGAGGTCCCTCTCTCTTTCTTGTCTCTGACATCCAGACTAATGGCGTGTTGGTGACATTCAGCCGATTAATGTAGCAAATGGCCCAGGAATAAGGTTAGCTGTAGGTAATCGCTGTTAAACTAGTAGCGTTGAGTGCAACTCAAGACAATGCATTTCCCTATTAGGCTATCCTACATTGACCTTGTAACGTTATAGGGGTTTTGAGCGAAACCTTGTAAAGACGGATGCTCTGTTGTCATGACAGCTGCAGAAAAGAAAGCACATGGAGCCGTCATTAAAGGTCCACGCACCACCACCACCACCACCACCACCGCGGTGTGACATTCCTCATAGTGGGAGACCGTGCAGCAGAAGGATACAGTGGCACTTACTGTAAAATACCATGTTGACTGTGTAAACATATATATATATATATATATATATATATATATAGTATATATGTGTATATATGTATATATATATTTTTTTATATATGTGTGTATACATATATATACATATATGTGTATACACAGTCAACAGGGTAATGTATTTTACTACTGAGATATATATCTCAGTAGAGCTGCAAATAGGCAGATCATCAGCTGATCCTTGCAGAAATGTTGATTCAGTCTCATTTTCTGTCAGATGTCCACGCTGTCATGACCTCCTGATGGCAACATAGCCATCTCTTATTGACACGGTCTGATTGTTAAGCTGCATACACAAATCCTTTTGCAGCGTACCATTGCTGCAGAGATGGTTAGACAGTTAATTCATGGTGGTAGACCCAAAAAGAATTTCACCGGCCCTGAGTTGGAAGATCCAACTGACTGTTTGCAAGACACAGGTTGATCTCCAGCCTTCTCAAAAGTTTTGTGGGTCATGCTATCTCCAGAGCATCTCAGTGGCAACCTGGAAGCTTGTAGATTCAAACCTGAAGCCTCCTGGAGTTATGTCCACCCCACTGCAGACAGCAAAATACCCAGACATAGTATATTAAAATTATTTTAAATCTCCTACATTTTAATGCAACTCCACACAGAAGAACCACCAGGATCAAACCACTGATTGCTTTTACTGTAAGGCAAGAACAATAACCACATTAACACTGTGTGGCCCATTAAGATGTTGTAGCAATAAGTAATAGGTTGCCATGAAGAGCTTAGAAAATCCACATTAAGGAAACGAATAGTAGGAGAACTTCTGGATAAACAGATGGAAGGACAGTGAGACGGATGCTTGATGACTGATTGTGTGGATAGAAAGACAGTTGGACAGATGTTTTCTTTACATGGTATTTATTTAGATTAATGACACTATAAATAAATCACATGAAGATTCATTATGTCATAAGGAGTATCAAACGTCTGTCTCCCCTCTCTGGGTTTCCCCAACTCATGTATTTGTTTGTTGTGAATTGCCCTTGGCAGCAAATGTCCCATCCCATTAAACTGGATAAATGACACTAGGTGGTAGCAGAGGTCCCCGGGGCAGGTGCAGATGCTGCACCTCAACCTCTCCAATATGAAGCTTTCCCTATTGATTTATACACTGTGAATATATCAGCAGAGTAACTTTTGTTTACTTTTTAACTGCCAAACATTAATTCTTACGTGGAGATTGAGCAATAAATGACTGAGCGACTTATCAAGTTTTAATCACGGCATTTTGCGTTGTAGCTTCAATAGCCATGTGTTTATTTTTACTGCCAAAACATTTTAATTTCCTTCCCGAATAAATAAAATGCCCATTTATCTATGTGATAATCTGCACAAAGTGGTTTTCAGAATACCTCATAATCTCGTAATGGAGCCATTAGTATGAGCCAAAGCACAGCACTTAGGGTTTCGTACTTATGGAGTATAATAGAAAGCAATTACCAAATCATAGCCTGTAGCCAATGCTGCAGTGAAATACAATGGTTTGGAATAAGATTTCAATATTGGGGTGAAATACAATTAAGGGAACTGTGTGATTGCATTTTTTTTCTTGATTTTATGTGGTAAAAAGTAGTAAAAAAAAGCACAGGTTAATGTTTTTAGGGCAAGATCTGTGATTGGTGGGTTGTGAGGTTGATTCCCATGGTGCAGCAACACCTGTTTCCACAGTTCAAAATAATGTGAAGTGACAATAAAAGGTATGGGCAAAGAAAATGATACATTTCCTTAGTTTATGAAAGTTATGGTTCACCGAGTCACAGCTACACAGTTGCATTTGTGCAACTCCCTAAAACCAATACCAGTTGTTTTCTGTGTTTTTGCTGATACCACAGGAGTCACTGTGTGAAGGAGAAATCCCTTCCAGTTAGTCTTAAAATACTGTTATAGTTACCGTTCCAATAAAGCAAAGAGAACCCCAGGATCAGTGTAGATCTGGACCTCTGCCACTCACAGTCCAGCGGACACAAACAGCATTAGAACATAGGAGGTGGAGACAGCATCCAGAGATGAAACAGAGAGCAGGAGGTGAAAGGTGATTTTTTTTTTAACTTCTACTTCAGGATGACGGGATATCGAAGCCAATCCGGGTATACAACAGACGTGGGCAGAGAAAGGTCAACAGAGATTGATTGACTTCATAAACAAACCAATGTCTAACAAAGATAGACAAATAGTTTTTGAAGTTCTATAAAACACTTTAATGCCAAAGTTTGTGCTTGGAAAACAGTGCTTGACAAACCTGACAAATGGCTTTTGATATAGAATTTTATGCTGCATTGAAAACCTTTTGTGAAAAGGCTAATAAACCAAAACAACATGCACCAAGGGATGGAAAAATAGCCTCCTGGTAAGGGGTTGGGTTGTGGTCCTCACCAACTCCTGGCTGGATGTTTCAGGACCACTCAACAGTGATTGGTGCCATTTACCTAGATTCCAAGTTTCATGTCAAACATTACTGAACAGAACTAATATTTATTTTCAGGAAGCCATTCAGACATCTTGTTACATAACTAACAAATCTTCCTCCTATAGAAGCAAATGTCACGTCTTTTGTGGTGACACTGTTTATTCTCTAAACTTTCTTCTTTTCTGCTGATGTCATCCCAACACCCCAACTTATTTTCCTTCTCTTCTGTGCTGATATGTGTTAAGGACGTCTTATCACTTGGTACACTGTACATGTCAGACCTACGCCACCTACGGCAAACAGCATGTACCCCTTGACTCCCTTTGTTTGTGTCCTCTGGGAGCAGACGTCTCATTAGTAATTCTTTTTGAAATGAGTCTTTGACAAACACCGGCTTTATAGACCCATTTGACTGCAGTGGACGCAGGGTGGACGAGTGTTGCATAATGCAGGAATCTCAACACAGACTATGACCCTGGAACACAGTAGACTCAAGGTTTGCTAGAGGCTAAGCATATTGACTTATCTGAGATGTCGCACTTAAAGGGACAGGTCCATGACAGGGCAAAGTATGAAGGGGTATAAAAGGAGGGAATTCAATCAATAGCCACCAGTCATTGGCAGAAACCAAGACAGGGAAGTCCCGCAGGTACGTCTTCTTCTTATTCTTGTTGAGATTCTCTGCCTTACCTGTGGTTGTTCAAACATATTATTCATTAACTGAGACATTGTCAAAGTTTCTTTTCAAATTGCACGACACTAAATTATTAATTATAAAGATAATCTATGAGAAAAACCTTGATTAAAGCACCAGAAAAAGTAATTGTTCTCAACCAGTGGTTCAAGGGGCTCTGTTGGTCCACAGATGGAACCCTCAGGGTCACTGAAAATTATTTTAAAGACAACAATTGGTGCAAATACATAGTTTCTGCATAGTTCAGTTTCAGTTTCTGCCTGGTCGTCTGTTGGTCTACTGACCAGTTAGCCGGCCTTTTTGAGCACCCTTTGGATTAGGCACATCATTTATTTTTGAGAAAATGTGAAAACTTCTACATCCCATTTGGTTAACATGAAAGCTACACTACAAGTACTGTAGAAATGGATCCTTGTAACATCCCTGGTTCAGCGCAAACATAATAAAATGTGTGCTCTACCTTCGTCCTGCTGCACAGATAAGGAGAACAATGAAGCTGTTGGTCTTGGCTTTAAGCATCGCCCTGCTGTTTACAGCTGGTGAGTCTGTCACTGATTCTCCACTGAACAAACTCCACCGCAGCTGCTGCGCAACAAGGAAATGTGCTTTCACCTCCTGCACTGGAGTAAAAACACTATAATTATCAGGAGGCAATATGTTGCTGTGTTGTTCAGATCCTTTGGGCCAAACCAAAATATATCTCATTGATAAAACTAAGGACGGTGAATCCAAAGTGGGAACATGTTTGTCGGCTCCTTTTCTCAGGTGAAGCCCTGGAATGTCACCGCTGTCTGTCACGAAGGGCTGGAGAAGCCTGTGAACGCACCTTGGAGTCATGTAAAGAAGGGAAGGATGCCTGTGCTGCTGCCAAGTTCCTCACTGCACCATGTGAGTGTCTTCCTACTCAATACTCACAGAAGCCCTTAAATCATCAACTCTAATATCGGCTGACAAATATTATGATAATGTTATATCTGTAAGAAATGTTAGAGTTTTTTTTTCTCCGATAAAAAAAATATATAGTTTTGGGGATGAATAGTTTTACATGGGTTAAAGTCACTAGATGGCAGCATTGCAGCTTTTTAAGGAAAGTTAAGGACAGACAGGCAGGGAAAGGAACCCATTTAATCCAACACCAAAGTGATCAGTGGGTAGAGCTGATCACCCGGGGAGCAATCTGTGGGGACGGTGCCATGCTCAGTGGACCTTATGGTAAATTGGCAGCTTGTAGATTTGAACCCTCACCACTGATACAGCTCTAGCACTGAAATGTTTGGACAACTACCAATGCAGTGGATATACCACCACGCGAGATTGTTGTAAAAATGGTGCAGTGGACAAAGTTTTACAGGTTATACTACATATGGTAAGAGTACAGACAGAGCTGGAGAAAGTAGTACTGTTATTTTTATATTATTGTTGGTGAAACTTTATAAATACAAAGAACGATAAGTCAATACTCTTAGATTAACCCGCTGCCTGGATTATTTATCTGTGTTTCTTTTTTCTAGTTGGCCAATTCCAGAAGTGCATGGCTCTGAGTGACTGTCAAATGCTGAAGGAAAATGCCTTCATTGACATAACGTGTTGCACCGACGACATGTGCAACGCATTCCCAAAGTCTGAGAATGAAGGTCAGGTTGATGCGATCTAGTAATTCATCCTGTAAACTGTTGAACATCTCTGGGATGAAGTTAAACTAAAAGGAAACTCAGGAGAAGAGAAGTTTACACAGGCAGGAAATGGGGAATGTGGAATAGTGAGACACAGAGAGAGAGAGAGGAGAGACTGAGATCCTGTTGTCATTGTAATAAATGGATTTGTCTCAGAGTTGATGACCTCATGTTTTAAATGCGTATGGCCTTTGACAGAGCAAATGTCACGTTCGGCATCCTTAGGACTTTTATTTTGAAATTTTGTTGTCTCCTCTGCGGAATCATGTGTAAATGTCTTCAGTTATTATGTCATTACTACAACCATTCATAGAAGGTACTGTACAAAACCGCAGTCATCAAAAAACACTCAACCGTCATCGACGTAGTAATAATCCAGGTCGCAGCCTTCAGTACATAACCACTTTTTGCTTTTAATGATTACAATCAAAAACATTTGTACAACATTTTCAACATTAGAAAATGGATGCAGATTTTTTTTTTGGCTGACAGAAACTGCTATGCAAAACAAACGAGAGGTGAATGCAGGGCGGAGGGAGGGGGGGGGGTGCATTCTGCAGGGGGGGGGGGGGGGGGGGGGGGGGTGCATTCTGCAGGGAGATGGAGTAGAAAAAGGAAGCTGTTTGTCCAAGGAGTGGAACAGCCGAGGGTGTGAATCAGAAGGAAACAAAACATCTGTGTTTATTCAAACCACTTTCAGAGCATTAAATCCACAGACGTGACATTGACCTTCTATCTCTCCTAAATTGTGGGACGATGACGTCGTTTATCTCATATCCTACATTGGAACTGGGCTAATTAGGCTAAGATGCATCAAGCAAATACTGTCTCTAGGCTGGGCCACACTTTGGCATCATCCCAGCACAGCAACAACATTTTTTATGTCAGATACAGCCAAATCATATTATGTGTTCTGCACCGGTGCCCAACACAAAGATGGATGGGCTGGATGGAGGGGGACGAGGACGGGAGGCAGGGGGGGGGTAATATGTAGGAACCACCACTCTGTTATAAACACATGAAATAAACCAAAGGATGAGGAAGTAGGAAATACTGAAATAACAGTGGAGTCAGAGCCATAAATAAACAATATTTGATATTTAAGACTCTGGTGGATGGAGTCAGCTGAGGTGGAGGAGAACTGGCAGGTAGCCTTCAAGTAACGGGATATCCCAGTGCAGTGTCCTGTGTGTTGATTGGGTGGCTCTACATCATGGAGCAAGATGGCTTTCCAGGCTGCACACTGCCGTCCATCTTCTCTGCCTCCAGGATCATCCTCCGGAAAACTTCCACAGCCGTCTGAAATAGAGACGGACACACACATGCACAATTGACGCTGTCACATGATTCGGTCACACCACTTTGATTTTTCCAGTGTAACAGAGATGCCATTGTTTTAGGAGCCTTTAAAATTAAGACAAACGTCACTGCTGGCTGACTTAATCTGAAGAAGATGATGTGATGAAATTTATTAGATTGATTTAAAAAAAGCTCATACAAACGTGAGGTCTGTCTTTAAAAGCCTAGTCGTAAGCAGTAGTTTTCTGGGCTTCCCCCTCGTAGGGATGAAGCAGAGCTACTGCAGGATACACTCTTCCAACTCTCAGCATCTGTCTGAAGTCTCACCTGGTTCTCTTTAGCTGAGGACTCCATGAAGGCAGCGTTCCAGGATTCAGCTAATGCTTTTCCCTCTTCACAACTGATTACTCTTTAAAAAAAGAAACACAGGAAACAGACCATTCATAAAAAATACAACCAGATTTCTCCTCGCTTCGCTGTCTGAACGTTGACGAAATTCCAGGTAACATCAGTATTTAATTCTCTCTGTCGACTCTCTCTGAAGGTCAGAATGCAAGAAAAGCCGATTTCTCACAGTCCAGAAATAAAACTGCGTAAAAAGTGTCATTCATTAATTTTAATAGAAAAACCTTAGTGCTGATTGCAGTACGTAGATGAATTCCACTATATTAAAAGAGTGTCAGTGAGACCAGCCATGATGGATGGAATAGAGACACTAGGAATAGATAGAAGACAGGAGACAGAGCTGGAGGTGGAGGAGTTAAAGATGCTGAGATTCTCTTTAGGAGAGACAAGGATGGACAGAATCAGGAATGAGGTGATTAGAGGGACAACAAAGACAGGAAGGTTTGGAGTAAAAGGTAGAGAAGCCAGATTAAGATGGTTTGGACATGTTCAGAGGAGAGACAGTGGACACATTGGTAGAATTGATCCTCAAGATGGAGCTACCAGGTAGGAGACAATGAGGAGATTGATGGATGCAGTGAGGGAGGACATGGAGGTAGTTGGAGTTAGAGTAGAAGATACAGAGGACAGGGTGAGTTTTAATTGTTGACTCGCTGTGGCAACACCTGAGAAAAGGGACAAGCCGAAAGGAGAAGAAGAAGTTACCAAAAACCTTAACCATGACCAAATGCTTCCACATGGTTCCTTTCACATTGCAGCAGTTTTAAATGCTTTAAATGTTTTATTTTACCATATCTGTGTTGCTGCTTTTCTTCTCTCTTGTCCAGTACTACATTTTATGCCTCGTCAATTTTTCCTCAATCCTTCCCAAAAACTCAGGGCTTCTTCAAACAATATTACCACGACCCCAAGGTTGTAAAAATGAGTGCCGTAACTTCTATTCGGTTCATCAGTAAACAACGATCAAATCCATGATTACAATTAAGGCGAGTACTCACCGCTCCATGTGTAGGTCATTCTTGTTCCCGACGAGCATGATGGGTACTCTGCAAATGAACGGCCCAGTGTCACTAACACACAACATCAACAGCAGAGAACAGTTTCCCTCGGGAACTCATTAGACTGATGAGATGCAGAGAGGGCGACACTCACTGTACTTTCCCCACCATGTCCAAGAGTTTTTCATGGATTACTTGTACAACTTCAAAGCTGCAGAAACATAAGGTGATGTTTTAAAAACCCTTTTCTCTCAAACCCCAACAAGAGAATGAGGTCATTATGATAATACGGTTCATGTAGTGGGAGGGACTAGCAACAAATACCTTTTATTAGATGTGACTGAATAGACCAGGATGTAGCCGTTGATATCTATGGAGTATGTCTGTGGGAAGATGGAGTACTCGTCCTAGGAGAAATGGGGAGACACTGTTGGTTGCGAAAGTCCGAGGTTGTCATATCAGCCATTTACGAAAAAAAAACTATAAAATAATCAGGATGACTGGCTGTCTTGTTTTTCCGATAATTAAAACCCTGGGTTTTGCCAAATCCTAAAATACTTTTGTGGCTAAATAGCTGCGTATGTGCCACTAGATGGCAGCATTGAAGCACATTTTATTAATCTCATATAGTGTTTTGTATATATAAATAAATAAATATCACCAGGACTATATCAGAGTTGATTGATTTTAGGATCAGAAATTCTTTGGACACTATCGGGACATTGGATATTGGAAAAAAGTTAATAACGGACATCCTTATAAAATAACAATGTTACGTTGACGTATTGCTCTTAGCACAAGTCAGTGTTTTGTAGTGCTGCTCCCAAGTCTGGAAAAATATGGAAACGGTTGCGTCTGGAAGGGCATTAGGCATAAAACTTTGGACAAATCAATGATGCCAGACAACAAGTTGTGAGATGGAAAGTGTTGACTCGCTGTGGCAACCCCTGAAAAAAGGACAAGTTGAAAGAAGAAGACATTGACGTATTGCACTTCATCGTACCTGTCCTGCCGTGTCTACCAGCTGAAGATGGTACTCCTGTCCGTTTATTGTGATCATTTTCGTAAAAGCTGCAAAGAAAAAAAAAAAGGAAATAGTTACCGAAAAGAGAGTACCAATAAAATCCTGTGAATCGCTGAAGGTACAGAAGTGATGAGTTCATTTGACGCAGGAATCCAGATATCAGCCTGCGGAGGGTGATATTTTATACAGGAGTTCTGAGGGATGGCTAATGCAGATATTGACCACTCAGGATTTATATATAGCTGAAGAGTGGCTACGGCGTGAAGGGAGGGCAAAGAGGATGGAATGTGAGTAAACACACCGGCAACAAGAGAAACCGCCTCCAGACACTTTTACGCTCAAATCTCTGAAGTGTCTGGAAATGTGTGAGTTAAGAAGGTTGATGGATTTCTCTGCGTTTCTCCCCTTCAGCCAAACATCCTGGAGGCAACAGCCTCCTGTCAACTGCTGAAGTCAGGCCGTAGACCAATCAGGACGTCCGCGGCAATCGATGTAACAGCGAAGTATCTCAGATCCAAGTTCTAGAGGGGGCGTACTGATAACTGATTTATTTTTATTTATTTATTTTTTTTTGGTTGTTGGAAAAGCAGTAAAGGTTTCCTAGTTCGTCGTTAATTTGACATAATTATACAGATAAAGTTGTTGCCCTCCTCTGCCAAACACAGTCTGAAAAGGAGGAAAGATTGAATGCGTTGAAGTATTTGGCAACCGAGAAACACATTTGCATCTCAGAGTTTCTGGCAACACTCATAACCACAGGTTAAATAGTGTTGAGCAACAGTCTGTGGAATCCAGCAGCGCCTGTAGCACTCTACCAGCTGAGAAATTAACTGCACCTTTATGGCTGTGAAAGTTTTGTCAAGCAGTAGTGATCCACAAGTTAGTTGGTTGATATGGAGAAAATACTCAAATCCAACGTCTTATACTTTAATTTAGATGTGTTTCCATATTAATAAGGTTTTCTGTTCCGAGGGTTTACAGATATTACATTTCATTCATTTGTCTTTATCCACTTATCCGTTGCCACAGCAGCAGCAACGCTCGCGACTTCCACCCAAATCACACTGCACGGCACCGTCCCTTCTCGTGGTAAAGCCACTGTGAGCTAATTACCCTTATTGGGATTCAAACTTGCCCAGAAGGTGAACCCTGGAGTTTCCCTCCAATAACAGAGACACCGCCTCTGGGCCAAAGGGAAGGCCAACATTTTACTATGTCATATTTAGAAGTGTGATGTGATTTATTTATTCTCACTAATATACTGCTGTCATTTTGAGGTTAAAACTGAACATAAATCGCTGACAGTGGAAACAAAAATGTGTACTTTTTTTATAGTACAGTTATCAGTAATTGGACAAGTATTTGACAAAGTGTGGTACAAAGAACAAAAATAACACATTATATAAGCCACATTTCTGACTTGATCCCAGAACCAGAACATGAGGGCAGTTAATACCAACTACCTTTCCTGTATACATAGAATTTATATCTATATATTTTTTTCTTCCCTTTAGTTATTGATTATAAATTGACGATCAATACTTACTGTTTTCTATTGTCGGATCATAGGAGTCAACAAACTGGCCTTCCACAAACTGAATAGTCAGAGAAGACTTTCCTGCAGAAGGATGAAAATGAAAAGTGTTTACAAAAGACAAGACAAAAACATCCACAACAACTACTAGAACTAGCAATAATCATATTAACCAGTTTTAATGATAAGGATTTATTGTTAAAACTTGTTAGAATTACTGCACCAGTAGTATATCAGTAGTAATAGTAATAAAAGTAGTAGCCCATGCTACGACTACTGATGATGACCACAGTATTGGACCAGCTGTGGACACTTGACAATGTTCTGTGTACATGGGAGTTCATCTACTGTCTACTGTACCAACACATGTCTCAGTGGACATGGAGGTGTTGTGGGTGCAGCCATGCTGACTGGGCCTGTAGACGCAGTGCCACACACTCACTCACACACACACACACACTCGCAGTAAATCCGTGTACTATACCCCATCCTCAACGTCCTCAGTTTACCGCATTCACTGGGTCCAAATCAATGTGCAGAGTAATGCGTCAAATCCGGTTGTCGGGCCTGTTCGCAGCATGAAACCGATGCTGTACAGTCGGAATGAGGATCCTTGGTGGAAACCTATCAACACTATCAATCATCGATCACGCAGCCTTGGTCGGGGATGCCATCCCGGGGCCAGACACTCCCGGCATCCTGCCTCACCTGGTGGCGCTAAAGATGTGCCGTGACCCATAGTACCCCCTCCCAGAATAGGCGTTGGAGGCTGAAATAATGGGACTTAAATTGACCCAAAAGGCCGCTGAAATCAAGCCCGTGTGTCGCATCCGGGGCGATGAGATGTATTTTCACCTTTCACACTCACGCGAAAACGATGCCAGGTTGTGGTCGCCACTCACCTACGGATCTGTACCCGAGGATGGCGATTTTTCGTGACTTGGGCTGCGGCATATCTCGTGCTGGTTATCGCATCTAGTCCTCGGGGTGTACCGCAACCTCCAACCGGAATGGCATCCAAGTCCAAGAGGCGTAAAGATCCGACATGCAGCCTTCAGAGGCCTGCGGGGAGCCTGGTTGTTTCTCCTGGGAGGAATTAACGACTACAATTATCCTTAAAATAAATGTTATTCCAGGTCACAGGGAAAAGGCATGGAGTATCTTTGGATCTACAATAACTGCGTCACTCCCCTTTGCAAAGTAATGAATTAGTAATTACTGTCAGTTGTCGATTGGCTGTCAAGAGCGGAAAGGCGGGCTCGGGGGTCTGGTGTAAAGCATTGGTTAGACGAGGCGCCCGTTCGTCTCATAACAGCGAGGCGTTTCTGAACGCTGATTGGCTGTCAGGGGATCGATGACGTGCTGAGCGGATGTGCGCGGTGTCATTCATACTGTATGTTTATAGGGTTAGGAAACAGAGATACCGGCAGACTGAGGAAGATGGCGATGTTTACAGTTTGGGACCAGAGGAGAAGAAGAAATTAACGGAGTTTATGTGTAGCTTGGCCTCGCTGTGAAAATAAGAAATTCAATAAAATTCAATTAAAAATTCAATTAAAAAATTTGGAGGTCAGGTGTTTGGTTTTTTATCTTCTCGCCAAATCGATCGATCGTAAAAAAAATAGATAGATAAATAGTAAATGTAGCTGCGAGTTGTTAATATATACTGGTATATATAAAAACTATGAAAAATTGAAATCTCTTTACACATTGTAATATTCATAAAATCCATAAATCGCAGTCAGCTTTTATATGTGTAATGTGAATGTGAATCTGTCTAAAATATAAATGTAAAAAACCTTTTTCTAATAATATGCGTATCATATTAGCAAAGCATCATTTTATTTAAATTTTTGCTGTAGTTTGTGTGGCACAATCCTTTTACCTTTGTTGGCCAGCAGATGTCCTCATAGGACAACCTATACACGCTGCGCCCTCGGCATTGCACAGCTGTCCGGTTTAAATAATGTGCCATTAAGTTCATAAGTAACGCCGCACTCTAATCACTGTGTTTATCGATCTCCTGTTTATGTTCAGCTTTAAAAAGGCTTTAGAATAGATTTGCTGTCGTGAATAAACGTATACACACAGCAAATGAGTTACAACACACACGCTGTGTGTATAGGTTCTGTGGCAAATGTCAATCCCAGCCAGGCATCAGTACCACAGGAGCTAAGGCTACAATTAGTGGCATAAGCTCAAAGACAGAGTTTTATTTGCTTTCAAACTTTAATTACCTATGTAAAAGCTGCTTTTAGAAAATAGAAAGAAACGAGAAAGGATCCTTGAATATGTATGACCTGATCTGTGAAATGAACATTTGCTGAAAAACTCTCAAAGTCATCACTTTTTCTTCTCCTCCAGAAGATTAAATGCCACTTATACAGTTTGGGAAAGAGCAGCCTTGAAATAAATATACACTCTCAGAAAATAGTCCAAAGGCCCAGCGGTGTGACCGCCAGAACCCTCTGTTTCCCTGTCACAACCAGGGTCATTACTACTTAATCACAGAAATGTCCCAGTCCCCATCAGGGCGACTCAACAGTTTTTTCCGTCTCAGCAGCGGAGATGAAAAAAAATCTCTGGTGTCAGCGATTGGCGGTTTGTTCTGCGTGACATGGAGTGTCAGAAAAAGAGAAAGAATAGCCCGACTAAAACTGCTGAAGGCTGAAACATAAATATATATACTCTTGCACTGTCACTGTCACTTTTCTCTGTTTCTCTTTGTTCAGCCTCCCTCTCTCTCTTCTTCTGGGAAAATTATGATGACCAGGAATAGGTCACATTGGCAATGCAGCCCTGGTCCAGCCGGGGATTACGGCGTGCAGACAAAGGCCAACAATAAATACCAACTGCAAGAACAACAGGTGTCAGACAAGATTGTTTCACTTTGACAAAAGCCTCACAGAAATAATACGTTAAGCTCTTTTAGACGCGTTAGCTCTCTGCTCTGTGATTGCCACAGGTCTTCTTTCAGCCCAGCCATCATTCTCACCAGGCTCAGATGTCCCCGAGGTGATGGGGCTGCCCGTGATGTCATCAGATCAGGGCTCAAACCGACTCATACAGGTTGAAAATTCACATCAGATGTTTCCGCTCTGATTTATTTAGCCATACATGAGCTGATGGGCTAATGGGCAAGCAGCTGGGGGGTTAGGAGTCTCTGAGCCCAGGGCCCGTGGTGCTGGTGCCAGTCTCTTTCAGCCCACTATAAAGACACCACTGGTTCTGTTAGTATGCCAGCCGGGTCGCCAGTGGAGCGAGTCAGCCACATCCTCCATCTGGGTCCGTGCCACCAGCGGGCACCTGGACCCACTTGTGAAGTCATGAAACGGAATGCATATTTAACACAGAGAAATGCATTTATATTCTATAAACATGTCCAAAAGTGGGAACTCAGGGCCCGAGGACGTCTCCATTTGTCTCATTTTTGACACTTTTACCTCAGCGTTGAATACAGGGTGGGGGTTTCAAACAGGCAGGTTCCCTGTGTTGGCAGGGCCGCAGCCGCTGGGCCGGTTCCAGTGAGGGGCGGCCGTGAAAAGACAGCCATGGTTATCAAAGTCTAACAAGGTGACTTTGTGGGGATCTGATGATGACCACATCAGCAACACATGCAACATTTATGTCTTGCTGGCAGCTATGGTCTGATTCCATTTCCTCTATACGTCCCTGTTGGCAGCAGCAGGAGTCGGTCCAGCCTGGAGAGGCTGTTGAGAGACCACAACAAGGATGGAGCGATTCTCCATCAACCCTGACACTAGTTCAGATAACACCTTAGGTTTCTCTAGCTTCTGGTCTACAGTCCTGCTCTGTAATTGGCAGTTGTCACTCAATGTGTCCAACTCAAGGCACGCGGGCCAAACATGGTCTGCCAATCCTTATTGTGTGGCCGGCACAAGCTAGAAAAGCAATTCCCATGCTTTCCTGAGTTCCTTAAGCTGAAAGCGAAATTGACAATTAATTTTATATTCCTATTCATTACAGGGTCTCCACAACTGCCACCCAAATCACACTGCACCACACTGTGATCCCACTGTAAAAACATTTACAAGCTTGTAGTTCCTCAGGAACTCTCTGCTTCTGTGCTTCAGAGTGCTACAATATGGGACCACAAATATCAAAATACTGAACAATATTAAGAATAAATAATAATAAAAATGAATTATAATTATTTATTAATTGCATTTAATTTACAACCTGCCTTGAACACATGGTTTCTTAAGTGGTGTGGCTTCAGGACCCACTTCAGGACTTAGTAAGTTGTTCTAGCAATAGAAAAAAAAATTCTAACACTGTTAAATCACAAGGTGGAATTATTTGGTCTGAAACAATGGAAGTAAATGGAATTTACTGAAACTCTGTTGCAATATCTCAACGACATGACATCTTCCTTTTTTTTCCACTTCATATAATTTAAACATTTCAATAGTTTGAAAAAAACACAGATCAAATGTATTAATGAGCCTGTGTCTAATGTGGCCCCCTAGTGGAGAGGTTTATTACAGTCACCGTTGCTGCAGCTGAAGGAGCGGAGTTATGAGAGTCTGGACTCCAGATCAATCAGACTGCCATCCCATAATGCTGACAGTCCTGATTCATCATGATTACTCTACAACAGTAGCGTCTGTACAACAGAGCAGCCTGTAGCGGTGGCTGAGTGCAGGTGAGACCCAGATAGGCTGCTCACTGGTACTTCATCACCCCGCCTGTTGTTGTCATGGCTACAATTGGTTTGTGCTTTCCATCTGCTGTATCAGCAAAGTGGGGACTGATTCGGTCACTGTGAGCCCAGTTAGTCCCGCTCACTGCGCTGCCCCGTTGATTCCGAGCCATCATTAAAAATGGTACGGTTAGGTGGTGGAGTTAACCCGGATAAACCTTCCCCCTGGGTGCCTTTTATCTATTCATCATGTTGTTCTACTTTATTTTAGGACAGATCTGGCTCCGTTGCCACCGATCTAACTGTAGATTCCTTCACGTGGCCTGGGGGTAGAGATAAGTCGATTACAGGGTAGAATTAATAGGAACCGGAAAAATATCTAAGTAAATGTCTCTTTTAAAAATGAGTTTGCTTTTCTTCTTAGGTCCTTGTGCCGGATATGTCTCCAAAAACAGACTTGGCAATAACTAGTTAAATGTTTTGTAGGGTTAGGTGATTATACAGAAGATATACAGCACGGTGTGGAACATCTTCTGCAGAAGAAATGTCAGCATATCAGCTGGATCTGGTCAAGTCATTACACAGCTACAAAAATAACCTGAGGACGAAGATTCAGGCCAAGACCATGGACATTTAGGGAGTTCTCCGAGAAACAGTTAACTCAATCCTGTCTGTATTTCATCCATGGAGGTCCTTGATGTTAGGGGCCGGTGTAGTTCCCCTCGAAGGGCCAGTTGTAACTGAACGATTACTGATAAATTGATAAATATCTTTGCATTGATTGTAATGTATCGAAGTTATATTGATGTGCAATGCAATAATTTATCATGCTTGTAAAAAATCAGCAGCGGCAAATAACAATTCTTTTGCATGGGCCACACAAAATGACTCGGTGGGCCATATTTGGGCCACGAGCCTCCAGTTTGACACATTTGCTGTTAGTCCTAAAAATACTCAAACTTTTATTATTATTTGTTACATTTGAAGATGAGAGATAGGGTTAGAGTTGGCAGTGGTGGCCTAGTGCTGAAGGAAGCAGACTTGGGTCTGCAAGGTTTCGGGTTAAAGTCCACCAGGATGCCAGATTGCCACGGAGGTGCTCTGAGCAAAGCACCGTCCAGACCCACTTTACTTTCTGTGGGCTCACCACAAGAAGTTATGTCACCACCCACAGGAAGGTTGACACATGGTGCACAGGGATCTGGGTGGCACCAGCTCCCCCTGTGGCCAGGCAACGGGTCAAGCGGATGAAGATAAATGAATGAAAGATGTTGACATAATTTGTGTGTATAGATAAACTGTGTGTGGATTTGTCTGTGTTATGGACTGTTGTCCTCTATGTTCGGTTCTCCAGGTTCCTCGGGGTAATTTGCATGGCTAAGTATATCCCTCGTACCACCTGGAGCTCTGTGCTGAGCTGTACAGCAATCATTTCCCAGCTGGAAATTCATATGTGACATATTGTCAATTTTTTTTTTGACAAAAACGCACCTCCATCGTCCTGTAGTAAACGTCTGAGGTTCCTAATAATCTGGCAAAACTTTGTTTGTTTTATTAAAAATTTGATTTTATGAGGAAAAAAATATATATGCATAATGATAACATGATCATGCCGATATCGATAGCCAATAGAATTCGGTTAGTGATATTTTTCAGAAATATCCCTAATCACGACTAGTCATGATTAATCATGATTTATATTGATCTTAAAAAAATCAGCTGGGACAGAAAGACAGACAGAAGATCATTATACCTACTGTATTCCCTTCTGGTTTATTTGTGGCTAATCTAAATCATGGAATTTTATGGAAAAATATGTTAAAAAAAAGTTAAAGAAAAAGCTAAAGAAGACAGATTGAGATGGTTTGGACATGTCTAGAGGAGGGACAGTGATCCTAGAGATGGAGCTACCAGGTAGGAGACAAAGAGGAGATTGATAGATGTAGTGAGGGAGGACATGGAGGTAGTTGGAGTCAGAGTAGAAGATCATGGTGGAGATGAGAAAGGATAATTTGCTGATTTGAACCCCTGAGACAGAAATAAGACGAGAGAAGAAGAAGAAGAAGAAGTTTGGGGATTGCACATCTTAGTGGCACAACAAACAATTTTAATCAGCTTACTGTTCTTCGTAATCCATTTGGCAATTGTGTCGTCTTCCTCCGAGGTATAGGTGTAACAAGTTTATCAACTGTGTTTTACAGCCATGATGAATGATTGGATGCTGGGTTTAATCGAAGTACAATGCACATCATTCTTCCCAGGGCTTTAAAAAATCTTATTTCCCAAATTAATTAACTGGTTTAACACATTAATTTTCACACCTCTTATATTCTCATCCCCCAAGAGGGAAACACAGTCTTCATTAAGAATTCTGGTTGAAGAGACCACGGCCGTGTCGGCCGTATAGATCCACTGGGCCTCAGGTCTTGGCAGGTGCTCCGTACACTTAAACAGCCCAGGAACCTGCTGCAGATTCCAGGGCCATACATCATCTGTCACTGCCAGGAGCCTGAACAGTGAGGGAGGAACAAAGTAATAATGCTATATCTTCAAGTTGAGTCTCGGCGGCGCCTCCTGCAGAGTCATTACAGTGCAACATAATCAAATGAGCATTCTCCAAGAAGATCATTTTTGTCACCCGGAGGACAGTTCTCAGGCTGAATAACTCATCATCGTTTGGCGCGAATGGGACTCTGAATTAAGGTGTTGCGTGAACGTGAAAGGGATTGGGAATCCTATTTTCTTCTAATTCAAATCTCAAGCTGTTTTCACACATCTGTTCCCCGCATAGAGAGTTGGATTCATTTGTAAGAAAAATATCCCCCTTAAACGTGGAAGTGTTTGATGAAGATTCACGGCTGCCGGGATTATGACGAAGAGCTGGATGCTGGCGTGTTACGGAGTGACTGTGTCATGATGACATGTCCCCGTCACAAACATAAGCAACGCTTCCTCTCGTCTGTCGTCCTGCTCTCTCACCATCTGTCACTGCGTTGCGTTTTCAGGTACTACCGTATTGTTGTTAGCTCATCAAAAGAGACGTGGATACTTAACGAAGCCACGCCATTGGCCGATTCCTTGCCTTGTGTTTGCCACACTAACATCTATTTACATATGAAAGGAATGCTCTGATGGCTACAATTAAGTTGGTGTCATTTTTCATGTAAACAGCAGATAGCAGCACCCTGCAGTCCTGCTGATGGTGAAATTAGCCGAGGCGTTCAAATGTATACACGTTTTGTAAAAACATATTTCCAACCGAAGCTCCGGGCTCTGGAAAAAAATACAATTATGACGTGAAGGAGTCAGAGGCAGAGGCAGAACTGTTCCTGTAGGTACAGTAGTGTGAGGAGAGTTGTAACGTGTACGACACAGTCGCACAGCTGCGAGGACGGCAGTGATCACACACTGTATATAAAAAGAACTCTCTGCCTTCATCCCTGGTGTCCAGTTCAACAGACCATTCCACCAATCAGCCGCTCATTCATAACTGTTGGTGAGACCATGTACACACTGGGTACTACTATTGGGTACCACTAACGGGTACTACTACTGGGTACCGGCCAGGTACCCCTGCCAGGTACCACTGTCAGGTACTACTGTTGGGTACCGCTGCTGGGTACTCCTGCTGTAGTACTCCTGGGTACTACTACATTGCCAGGTTCCTCGGCTTGGTACTTGTGCTGGGTACTACTACTGGGCACTACATCTGGGTGCCACTGCTGGATATCACTGTTGGGTACTACTGCGGCGTACTACAGCTGGGTACTATTACTGGGCACTCCTGCTGTAGTACTCCTGGGTACTACAGCTGGGTACCATTGCTGGGTACCTCGGCTTGGTACTTGTGCTGGGTACTACTACTGGGCACTACTTCTAGGTGCTACTGCTGAGTACCACTGCTGGGTACTACTACTAGGTAATACTCCTGGGCACTTTTGCTGTTTACTACTGCTGGGAACCACGACTCGGCACTACTGTTACCAGCTGTCTTAATAATTGGTCCACTTTGAAGACATAGGTAGTACATGGAATTACACATAACACAGTTGAGTTCATAATATGTACATTATTGTTAATTACTTAAATTGGTGTTACTAACTAACTAGCTAACTAAAAACACCTTAACCAACTAACTGGATATGAATATCTACTTAAAATAATGTATTTCCTAATTATTAAAAATAAACATTCTCAAAACAATTATCATAATTAGTGAGTAGTATTATATACCCTCATATATATCATGTAAATCAAGTAAATACTTTGTCCTGATGAGATTACCTTATTTTCCAGTGACTTATTGCCGGATTAAACAACAGCATTGGATTGTTCAATCAAAACCATCTGATTATGATTAATATATGATGATTTATATGAAAACATACATTGATATACAATGACTTATACAAAACTTTTACATCTGCTGCTTATGTAAAAAAAAAGAGTCATGTTAATGATACGGAAGACTGATTGAGAAACCTAAAGGAATGTTCCATGACCTTTACATGCACAGAGTGACAGACAGACAGACAAACAGACAGACAGACTGACAGACAGACAGACAAATCAGAACTAAAGACGACACATAATTAAAAGATAAGGTGCTGGATATAATATAATTGTTATGACCGTGCCAAATAATTTTAATTTGTGAACAATGTTTATACCAAGGCAGGTTCAGAAACGAAGGTAAACAGTCTGATCCACCATGTGAGACAGTGTAGTAAGCTGGGTTTCCAGACTATGACATCATGCCAATGACCTCAGCTGATTGAACCCAACCAGTGTCCTGTCCCTGGCCCTGCCTCTCTACAGTGGGTGGAGTGACCAGTTCTATCTGTAGACTTGAGAAGTGACAGCACCAGCTGGGGAATGAAATCCTGTAAGACAGGCACTTGGAGTGAGGGGACCAATGACTGCTCAGACTCCACAGCCAGCAACTTCACTCAGGGAAAACCAAGTCAGGATTCAGTGAACATCCTGGCAAACATCAGGACGTTCACAGCAGCCACGCTGAGAATCATCATGTTGATGAGGGGCCTTCAAGACCCTTGGGGATTTAGAATTCCTTTTCTTCAGAAGCTGAATCTGCCGATGGTTGAGTTAATTGTGTGGTGACGTCCTGTTCTGTAAGATAAAACCAACAGCGCTGAGAAAACGATGGGAGGAAATCAATCTCGCAGTTTTTCAAACAAGGAGTTGAACAACTTGAGGAGGAAGAGCGTCTTCAGGGATGACTTAACCTTGGCTACTGAACGGATACGCCGACAAACCACTGTGCACTTTGGTTACAGCATCTTAAGTCTGGCCATGCAGGGGCTCGATGTGACTCCGGTGGAGCTTTGGGAACTGCGGGAGCTTCAGAAGCTAAACTTGTCCATGAACTCTCTGTGCTCTCTGCCCCCCACGCTGGCATCCCTGGAAAATCTCGTCATCCTTAACCTCTGCGGTAACAATCTGACCAATCTGCCTCCTGAGATCGGACTTCTGAAAAAGCTGCGTGTGCTGTTCGCTTGCCGCAACCGACTGACGGAGGTCCCAGAGGAGCTGGGGTACTGTACCCACCTGGAGGTGCTCAGTCTGGCCAACAACAAGATCACCAGCCTCCCTGGAAGCATGGCATCGTTGGACGGTCTGACCAAACTCAACCTCAGCCACAACAGCGTGGTTCACATCCCCGCCTGCGTCTACAGTATGAAGAGTTTGGTCTTCCTCCACTTGGCCTGCAACCGTCTGGAGACGATAGCGGAGCAAATCCAGGACCTGGTTAACCTGAAGATCCTCATCGTGGAGGGAAACAGTATCCACACCCTGCCCAAGACTCTGTGTTTCCTGGAATCTTTAGAACTCCTCAATGTAGACTTCAATGACTTGCAAAATGTCCCCGTGGAGATGTATCTGCTGAGTCGGCTGGGGAGGTTAGCCTGCCACCCGCTGGACAAAGGTCTACACATCGTCCATAATCCCCTTCTGAAACCTATCCAGGAGGTTCTCCAGGGGGGTCTGAGTGCCCTCTATAACTACCTCAAACCTTCGTGAAGGACTAACGCTGTATATTTGTGTGTCTGTCTCTGGCATGTGGCATTGATGGGGATCATTTATAACTGCCAGAAGGAATTGTTGATATATTAAACTGAAGACAAATAAACAACTGGTACCTGCTGTGTCATGTCTACATGTACCACGGTCAACAGTCGGAGTCCATCAGTGCACAAAAATTCACAGGTCCACATTTGGGAACTGATTCTTGGTCAGTTGATCTTGCTTGGCCCAAGGCATCAAATGAGTTCTTCTGCGAAGCACCAATAGCGTTGTGGCTCACAGGTCATCAGGATTAAGCGGCTAAGGTCAGTGGAAAGAACCGTGGGGGGTTTAAGACGTGCAAAGACATTAAACAAAGCACAGCAGCGTTCCAGTTCCGAGAAGCGTTTGCAATTGAACCACAGCCATTTACTTGCGCCTTGTCCTGCGACCTGGTTAGTTATCGAAAAGGGAACGCTTCGGAATCTTCCAGGGGAGGAATAATCATGCTACATGGCATGGTGATTTATTGCTTCCCGGGATAAAGAAAAAGATTTCCAATATTCCCCGTTGAGGTTAGTGACAGTGTAGCAGTGGTGGTCAAATCAGAGTGGATCAGTTTGTCAAACTGCAACAAAGAAATGGTTTATAAATACTTGAGCAGCTGTGTGTGCAGATGGATCCATATGTACATGTACGGCTGCTCATATGGACACACACATGGATCGCTATTTTGGTTGCAACTAGAATTCACACTGAATGTTTTGGCAGTTTGATGGAAGAGAAAAAAGAGAGAGGATATATTCACAATATATATTACATTGTTGTTGTTGGTGTCACATGGATGTTCAGGTTGAAAAAGATTGTTTGCCACTGTATGTGAATCGTCCTCCGTATTACTCAGGTGCATCTGAAATGTTAGGTCTTTCCATGAAGTTGCTGTGGGCTGTAGAGTTTTCAGAGACCAATATAAAGATCTTGGAGGTGGAGCTGCCAGGCTTTCCAAGGTTCATGGATGTATAGCAGTAGGACAAAAACAATAGTGGAGAGAGATAATCAGCAGCGGTGAAACCTGGCGGAGCAGCTGAAAGAAGATCTGCTGACTGAGACTCTGCTCTTGGCAGCTCTCTGTCACAAAATGTCAGCATCACATCATTCCAGGACTTTGTTACGAAATAAGCAACTCTGAGTCACTGAAAAGGCAGAAACCTGTCACGAACACCAAGGCTTAAACGCACTTTTTTTACATTTTGCCATGTTTTGGTTTCAAGATTTAAAGTTGGAGATCAAGAAAGTGGAAGAAAAAAGAAATTATATGCACAAACATGACGATTACAAGCCGTTGTAACACACTGTCAGTTAACGGTTAGTGACGCAGACGTGTTTGCACATGTTCACAGACAAGACAAGTGCCACGACAGACACACACATCCACACTCCTGAGTCTGTGCTGCCTTTAGGCACGCTGGCAACGTTCGCTACTTTCTGGAAGACAATTGTCTTCATTGTGTAGTAACACGTGGGAAAAAAACACGACACACCTACGGCATGAAAAAACCCCACAACACAACGAGTAGTGTCTCGAAGTGCAACGACTGAGCTTGTCTACGTCTGTTATCATCGTAAAAAAAAAAAAAAAACCTGGCCAATAATGTTATCCAGATACTATCTAGTTTAGCCTGTTACGAAATGAACTGCTATTCCACCTTCAGACCGCTGAGCATCAAGTTTTTGCCATGAAGTTATACTAATTTTTTATCCGTACAAACCTCTGGGTGTAAGAAATTGATGAAATGAGCTGCAATGCTGCCATCTAGTGACTTTAAAATAAACACAAAGACTGCTTACCCCAAAAACTATTTCAGGTTTTGTTATTGGAAAAAAAAAAAAATCGAACGGCTATCACATAATAGTTAATATAATAAGTTTGTCTTTTATTTACCTAATAATGTACTAAATGCTGTCTCTTTTCAGTTAACATTTGCCTTTATCCTAGACTCAAATATTTAACAGGTAGGGCAGGTAGGGCTATGCTCTGAGAACCTCTGGTATTCCGAATTGTTGGATTTGAACCTGATACTTTCCTTAACCCTTGGGCCACCAGAGATATAAAACTAAAAGTAAGATCATAAGTCAGATTACAGATAAATATAATCTGCCTTCATTTCCACGACAATCCAGTTACACACCTCCTGTGGTTTTTGTGGACGCAGCTTTAATGAATGATCCTACAGTGTAACACTGGTTGGAAATCTTTTCAGTTTAATTTTCTATTGTCTGCGTTTCTACAATCTCTAAATTGAGCGTTAACGATGCTGAGGGTTTGGCTTTGTTGAATGTTCAATGTGCACAGAGTTGTAATGACAGATTATTGTTTAAATTTGAAGGAATGGCTGAAAGAAATGACCTTGATTTATTACTGACTTTGTTTTTAAAAACACATTCCTCATGTCTTACACACACACACCACACACACACACACCAAAACACAGTATCTGTGTACTCACATCAATGTCAGCCAATCAGACGACTTATCACCCTTACCAACTCCCCTGACACCTCGGCTCGTTCCGGTATTCCTGACATTCCTGGTGACATAAGAGCTGAAACTTAGACAATAGCCGACGACCACAGCCTGGATGTGTGAAGCTTCTCTGTAATACTGCAGCCATTGTCTTTAGCACGCCAGTGTCGTATATCGTCCACAACAGCAGGTCATTTTAAAACTAAATGTAGAGTCACGTTAATTTGGCTGCATTTTAATTAGCCACGAACAAAAAAAAAAAATGCTGCTACTATGTGTTTATGAATGCAAAAACAACCAGGGCTGACATTGGTCGACTTTGTTGTCAGCTGCCACTTCTCCTCTGTTTGATGTAGCTGCGGAAAACGACATGCAGTTTTCAACTTCTCCCCCAGGAACACAAATTGTGGACAAATATTTGCATAAATAATTATGTTTTAATTTAATCAGGGTTGATCAAGCCACTGCCTTGTTGTTTTCATGAATATTATGCACCAACTTCACACACTCTGCTGCCGCTCCCCATTACCTTATATGGTACAGATATTTTTCTGTGTATTCTACCAGGAAACTTCATAAGGCATGTCAAAAAAATCACAAGTGGTTGAGATGCAATGAGAAAAAAACATACTGCTGTGACATCTGGACAATAAGTCCCTCAGCCAGATACTGTATATGTATATTTAAGCTCAAAAGAAACAAAGGTGATGGAGGTGCAGAAGTTTAAGAACATGGATCAACTGTTCCGAGCTGCGAGAACAGTTGATCCTATGTACGTACTGTGGAAGAGAGGTGAAGAATAATGTACAGGCAGGATTGAACAATTGGAGAAAAGAGTCAGAAGAGAGTCAGCTAAGGTGAAGGGAAAGGTTGACAGGACGGTGGTGAGACCAGCCATGATGGATGGATTAGAGACACTAGGAACAGGTAGAAGACAGGAGACAGAGGTGGAGGTAGAGGAGTTAAAGATGATGAGATTCTCTTTAGGAGAGACAAGGATGGACAGGATCCGGAATGAGGTGAGGTGAAGGATTGGAGAAAAAGCTAGAGAAGACAGATTGAGATGGTTTGGACATGTCTAGAGGAGGGACAGTGGTTATATCGGTAGAAGAATAACCCTAGAGATGGAGCTACCAGGTCGGAGTAGAAGCATTAATGAAAAGTGTTCCAAAATGTCTGTTTTGACATTTTGTAACACAAATGCACAAACAAATGTAAGTGAAATTTCCGCATTTCTCGTCAGGAAACATTGTTTGTTCAGATATTTGGACGAGGACAGACCTGAAAACCTTTATAAATTGTATAATCCTCCATTAAATCAATCTTCCAGTGGCGTCTGTGTTTTTTCCTGTCCTAACAACTCAAGTGTCTGATTTGGAAAAGCCCAGTGTAATGAAATTGATTTTTTTTTTCTGTTGTTGCTCAATCTTGTGAATTAATTTTAATCAGCTTTAATGTCAGTGTCCACACAGCTGGTGCAAATGAGCGCTGATGAATGAGAGCTGGAGCAGGAGAGGAGGGAGGAGGGAGGAGGAGGAGAGAGAAGGGGAGTGGATGAATCTCCTCCTGTCCTCAATCACAACCCGCGCTCAAAATCGCCCTCTACCGGCCGCTCTCAGCACAACACGCACGCACGCACGCTGCCGTTGCACTGGTGGAGGAGCCGGACCGCTCAATCCAGGCGTAATTCAGGAACCAGGACCCAGTCTCACATTCCGCTCCAAGTGCAGAGCAGCCTGGTGGGAGACGAGCTCTTCTCAGCCCCAGTGCGCGGCCAGGGACGGAGGACAGGGCGATGACCGTAGAGTAGAGGTCCAAAAAACTGGGCTTTTTCTTAGTTGAGCGGGGTTTTAAGTTGCAGAGAAGCAGAGAAGAGTTTGCAGGTTAAACCCCGCGGCTGGGGTCGACGCTACGACGGCGCCGTCGACATGGATAAAGTTATCAGTTGCCTGTTTGCTGTGACCACCTTCCTGCTCCTCACCGCGGGAGAAGTTTTTAAAGGTAAGGAGAGATGACACTCAACACACGGACGGGCACAGACGCGGGGTCGGTGTGTCCCCGCTCCGGACACCGTGAAGACACTAACTGGAACTCGCCCGTTGACTGGGACTTTTTTTACGCACCGTTTAACGTAGAATTCCGCCTTGAAACATCAACGTGAGTGTGGCAGAAGTTGCATTGAGTCTCAGACGTGACACGGTCATGATTTGACACAGTGTCACTGAGCACCGAGGTGGCGGGTTCAGCTCCCAGGGGCTGATGTTCGACTCCGGCAGCAGGTGCGTCGGGAGCCGCGCAACTCAATTAAGCAGCCGCGCTGCGTTCACTGACCGGGTTCTACTGACAGAACCGCCAAATACATGGAGTTCACCGTTGGTGTCTGAGTTTATTAGTAAAAGTTGATATTTATTAGAATAAACCTCGCGTAATTCGCGCGTAAAAGGCACCGAACACGACGCAGGGAAATAAACCAAGAAGAAAACTTAATTTCTGGTCAGACAGACGGTGTCCAAGGACCGCTCTTTCTGCGTAACATTGATATAATAGTTGAATTTAGTACTTGGTGGACAATGTCTGTTTCCATATGTGGGGAAAAAACATTTCCATCATTAAAAAGTTCCCATATTTTAGTCAATCCTTGTTAATTTGACTCTAATTTGATGTGTCCTTTTATTTCTGTGTTTCCTGTTGATAAAACTCAGCCCAAACAGAACTCATACGTTTAAGAAGAAACATTTTATAGCTTGGAATTTAAGATAATTCAGGAAAAAAAAGGTAATTTTTAACAACTTTTGTCCTGAATCATATCTGTTCGTTTTCTGGTCTGTTTTCTTTCTGGTCTTAAACAGGTTTGTTGAGGACAAAACAAAATTAAAACAACACAATATAGAACATAAATTTATTAACCCCATTACAATCATGCACATTAAAGTGCTGATGTATAATATAAGGACCTCAGATGACAGAGAGGGATTTAAATCCCTAATTTAATCCTAAATGTGTTCTGTTTTCATCTCATTAACCTACATTCTTGTCGATCAATAAGGACAGAACATGGATGACAGTAAAATTACAGCTGGACTTTAAACCTTAACACTGTGATTATTGGAGAAATTCTCCAGGTAATTTTCTTATAATCTGGGAAATGCTGGTGATGGAGTTGTTCACTTGTCATGATGCTGTGGAGTTTTTTTAACTGTTGTTTCATAAAGATCCTGTTGGGGGCAGCATGGTACATATATCGTGTGATGCCCTGTTGATGGATATGGAGCAGATTTGATAGAGTCAGACCCAGTCACCACTCTGATATTTTCTGTTTTTCGAAAGCATGTCATTAGAAACCTCGGCCAGATTATGGATTAAATTAAATAATCCACAGGCAACAGAGACACTCTGAGTTTAATATTTATTTTATCAAAATGTGTAAACTTGTTGATCTCATGCCTGGAGCGTAATACACATATTTCTTTACTTTTATTGACTTTTTATTTTTTGACTCACATTCAGTCCCAGAGTGTTTTATGCCAACGGCTGCAGTTTTTCTTGCCCGCAGCCTCAGGACCACAGGCTACATTTCAGACGGCTGCATTGCAGCCTCCTGATGGCGAGCGAAAAAAAAAAAATCAATAAATATGCTACTAATTTCGTGAGTGTGTGTAAATATGTAAACCAGGAAGAAATCAATTGGATGTGTTTCCCACTCTGGGGTAAAGTAATGCATTAGCCACCTATGGACAAATGGGTGGACGGATGGAGCTGGGGCTATTGGGCTAAATATGGTCCTGCGTCTGTGGTTGAGGACATTTGTCGTAGAGAGCATGTGCTAACGGCCCGTGTCATAATTAGATCACAGAGGTAACCAGAGCAGCAGAGTGAGGATCACACACAAGTCTTTTAATTCACTCGTATTAAAAGACAAAAGCCAGTCCGTAATCACATTCACACTGTCTCACTTTCACACAGTCAACTTGTTGGGAAGAGTTGACCCTGGACGGTGAGATGTCTCATTAAGACAGAGGGCGCTGTCAACACTTTACTGGGTGAGAAGTTTCCACCTGATGAAGTGACGGTGGAGAAAATGTCAGAAACTTTAAACTCTTGTTGATGTGGAACCGGCTCTAATGTAAACAACAATATATTACAATATATTAGAGGTGCAGGATTCTCAGCATCAACATCAAATCGAATCGTGGAATTTTGATTCGATTGAAATCGATTTTCGATTCCAAAAATGATTTTCCTCTAAATAAAGATTCACTGTCCAGACATTGAATGTTATTTATCTGTGATTCTGAATCACTTTACAAAATAACTTCAGTTTATAGACAAGAAGGACAAACAGAATGACTCAGGAAAACACTTCTCTATATCAACCTGCAGATGGTATTCATTTATTTTAGGAATCTCGTGAAAATAAATTAATAAATGTTACATTTTTGCTGTATATACATATGTATATATATATATATATGTATATGTAATATTTGGGTAATTTTCTTAGGTTTAAAATAACAGAAAGTCATACATTAATGATCCCAAGTGGGAACATTATTGTGTTAACAACAGCAGCAATTGTTTTAACTGATAAGCGGCAATCTTGTGGTTCCTCTGGGAATTGAACCCTGGACTTTCAGCTCTCTCTGTGTGGTGGGCAGCCATGATAACGGCTACACCATAGAACTGACCAAAATAACAATTTCCACTTTGTTCTTCTAGTCAATGAAAAGACGCATTAATGACTCAAATAGCTTTAATAACGTTCCCGTTAGTAAAGTTTCCTTTTTTATATTTTATATTTACACCTTGTTATCTATCTGGTTTGATCAAACAGAACTTGATGACCCCTTTGGAGTATTTCAGTGTACCTCCTTAAAACTGCAGACCCTATATTGAACCTCTGTGCCCTTCTTTATGGTCATCTTTGTCAAGACTTTGTTAGACTTTAATAACTCTAGCGCCCCCTAGAGACTGCTGATGTTGAAAAATTGAAAGTCACAGTTCATCCTGGTGTTGACAGACAATGTCGAGACCAACTGGGTTTTATTTACGTATCGGTTTGTTGTGATTGGCTGTTTGTTCCAGACCTTTGTTTTTCTTGTAGAACCAGCTCCTCCTCCAACAGCCTCAGAGTTCCCACCTTGTTTAGTGACAGTGAACCATGTACTGTTATGCAGCCGACTGAATAACAACAACAACAACAACAACAACAACAACAACCACCCCAGGTTGTGGTGAGCTGCTGTAGTTTGTTGTGGCAGAGTGACTGCTGCTGACAGAGCCCGGCTCGGCTGATCCTGGAGCAGTAAACCAGGGCTGCAAAGGATAAACACTTCATTTGAAGTGTGGCAGTAATTTACATTTAGGTTTTCCCTTGAATTTTTAAAATTTTTTTTTTGATTTCTTGTCCTCCCAGCTGAGGTAGAGTTTATAGAGACTTCTGTAAAAAAGGTGTCCTGAAGGGTGACAGTTTCTTTGTGTGAGCCAGTGAAGAATGAAATTAAATATGCATGTGATTTTCTTTTCTTTTATGGATGGCTTCAAATAATGTCGCGGGGGGAAAAAAAGCCCACGGTGATTAATGATAATACAAAGGAGAAAGTGAGGTGTCTACATTCTTCCCTGACTTTGCTTTTCAGACACTTTTTTTTTTTTTTTTCCCCTTGTTCCGATGATAATGAAGGCTGCAGGAAGACATGGATTTACTGAACCTCTCCTCTGACTAGTCTGGGCTGCGAGCGGCGCAAAAGTAGTTTTTCACAGACGGGAGATTGGTAGCTGCAGACGCCTTTGTCCCGTTCCTGGTGCTGCGCTCCAATTAAGGATGTTCTATCACTCTGTCTGCTGCCCATCTTAACGGAACCATAAATATTGTTTCACTTTGGATCAAGGCGATCTACGCTCTGGAAACAAACCGTTTATTTCCCAGACTGTCAGCCTCCCTGGACATGGGACGTAAATACACAAAGATTCACCGTCATGTGGTAGAACGTAAACATCCCACAAATCTAGGATCAACTATTTTTCATTAATACCACGTTCTGTTCTCCCAGCATCATCTCATGTATTTATTTCCTTAACTTCAGATTTGAAACGTGCCAGAACACGTCTCCAATGCATTGAGTTCCGTTTGAACCGGTTTTTCAGCCGTTGAAACAGAACAACTGTGAAATCAGAGCTTGTATCAATTTTTAAACCCGAACTTCAGATGGAAAACTGTCAGAATTATTGAAGCATTACAACAGTTCTTGATCCAGATCCATCTGGTTTGTTCGTTTTTTTTTTTTCTTTCCTCTCAAACATCCCGTAAGAGTTCTGCAAAACTGGTGTTCTCTGATGGTGAACTGGAGAACAGAGAACCCTGCAGAGAACTGGCTTCATCATATTATTTTCATGAAGAGTTTTCGTTGTGTCTTCGATCTTCGTGACCCGGTTGTTCCACAGTCTGTTTGTTTCCGTGGACCTCTCAGCTCTTTATTCAGGACGGAAAATTCCAAAAATAATATACAATAACATACATTTTGAGCTGACAGGTTGTTTTTAACCAAGTGGTTCTCACATTTTACCCTCTTCATTAGTTTTATTACTTCAGAATGTTAGAACCTGTTGGTTTTTGAGTGAAGGCCATGTTGCTTCTCACACTCAGCTGTGTTAGTTGGGAAACATCAGCATCTGTTTTCTGGAAACACAAGAGTTTCAACAGAGGAAATGAAGGGAAATCTGAGTGTGGAAGGTCAGGGTGAATAATAGGATCAAATCAGAACATTCATCAGATGATTGACGGCGGTGGTTACTTTGGTTTTTGGTTTGTTTACTTACAAACTCATCCAAATTTTTTATTGGATGACTTTATTCATATAAATCATTTTATTGGAGATACAGCTGCACTCCAGGTTTTGGGCCACTCATAATGATCTAGAAGGGCCACAATTGACCCGCAGACCTTGGGTTTGACACGTTATTTGATAATTTGTCTTTCTGTCCCAGAGATGTACAGCAAATTTATTTTTTCTACTCTTTTTAAATTTAGGAATATCCATTCATTCCCTACATTTTCAGCTGATTGTTTAGAAAAAGGTTTTTTTTTTTCAAATTTAGATGAATCCTCAGACATGGTGGCAGCCTAGTGGTTGAGGACGTGGACCTGTCTCCGTCCAAGGCTCACAGTATTGTGCAGTGTGATTTGGGTGGCAGTCGTGGAGACCCCTGAGACCAGTTAGTGGATAAGAGGGTGAAGATGAATAATCCACAGATAGAGCTGTTAATTAATGAGCTGTTTGAAAAACCAAACTTCAATATCAACCATTGCTGAAAGTTTAATTACTGTGTCAAAAATAAAGGTTAATAAATGTGGTATTAATGGTGAGCTTAAGGAAGTTCACCCAGGACTTGTACTTGTTTTATTCGTACACAGAGCAGCAGATTAGATCTGAAATCTTTAAAGTCTCAATATTATTAAAGCAACTGAAGACGAAGAGTGAGGAAGATCATCTTTGATCCACAGCAAAACAAAAGACACAGAGTTTTTCCAATTCGCTGTCGCTGGGTTTTGTTTTGACTCCACTCTGATGAGACGCTGTCCGTCTGCTGTGTCCTAAAATTTGAGGGATTTCAAATGTTTATGGTGAGTTGAGTTGAAATGTGAAATTAAAGTTAGAGAAGAAAAGCTTAGGTGATCAGTGGAGCCAGCACGGAAACTGGTGGACAAGTCTGGAGACAGAACTCAGACCTAAGACCAGATCAACAAAATATTGTCCAAGTTGGAGCCAGCACAGATACTCATAATGACTGGTGGACAAGTCTGGAGACAGAACTCAGACCTAAGACCTGATCAACAATATATTGTCCAAGTTGTCTCTTCACCTGTGTCAGAGGTTTGAACCCTGCTGGTGACCACTGGTCTTTTTCTTTAACCATGTTTGACCATGGTTTTTGGTCAAAAACCAAGTCCAATAAAGACTTGTTAAGCAGACTTGCCTTACAACAGAAGAAACATCCGTTGACATGTTCGATCCCCAGTTTTTAATCATGTCTCTTGCAATTGAATATTTTAACTCAGTGGTGGCCTAGTGGTTAAGGAACCGTACTGGGGTCCAGAGGGTTCCAGGTTGGAATCCACCAACGACCAGGTTATCACTGAGGTCCACTGAGCGTGGTGATGCCCACTGTTCACTTTGGTGATGGTTTGAATGCAGAGGTGACATGTCTTTGTGTGCAGTGGTGTGAACTGCTTTCCTTCCTTTACATTTTACCTTTTACATTTTCAATAATGCAGAACTCAGCAGTTTTTTTTTCAACCTACCAAAGCCCAGTGCACACTGTGCAATTACGCTACAATTTTCCAGGCGTGCAGCGTTTAAGCGATTTTTGCTATTTGAGTCTTGCAGTGTCCATGGGGTTATGACAAGTGATTATCACCCCATGATCCGACATGTTCTGATTTCCCCCATAGAGGCCAAAGAAAAGGCTTAATGTATCGAAGCATTTGAGTCTTTATTCATGACTTTTTATTTCACTTATCTTAGTTCCATCCGTCGTCCTGTGACCCTTTCTACCATCACCCATTTTTTTTTCTGTTTTGTGGCCTTTAAATCCAAAAGTGTGTAGGGTTTGTTTGCTCTCGTGTTGGTTTTCAAAGTTTAGGGTAATAAGTAGCACCTCCTGACCCCGGTTTTCTAGACAGGACTGCTGCCCTATATAAGTCCAAATATTGTCCTTCATCCCCTGGAGGAGACACGCCTCCACCTTTTTCATAGCCAATCACTAAGGGCCTCCATCCTGACATCCCTGGAGTGCCACTCCACATCCAGTCATTAGCCGATGATTTTTTTTCTGTCCCTGTGTTTATTTACAGTCTTGAGAGGCGGTAACAGTTTGAAGTCCATTCTCCAGACAGATGATGCGGCTGCGTTATCCGGGAGCCGTGCGAGGGAATGATAATTGGCCTTGAGATGCGACTGTGTGAAGGATGCTGGACAAACACAGATCCTCTAATTACATACGGCTCCTTTTCAAATGAAGAGGATAAAAGCTAATGAATCGCACACAGGCCGACACAGGGGCTGTTTAATGAAGAGGAGAGTGATCGACGGAGAGGGAAGTGTTTGTTACCCAGGCGGAGGAGAGGCTGTTTGCGTGCGTTAGACATGCTCCAACTGTTCTGTGATCTCATCAACATGTTGTTCTAAAAAAATAAAAAATAAAATCCATGCCGGAACAACAACTTACTATGCGGCGCATCGTGTTTACAGAAGTCTTGGTTCGTGGCTGGTGGCTTGGAGAGTCGCGGCACGCCGAAGATTTCACTAATTAATGCTCCCAGGCTCTGTAGTTGTTGTTAATGGTGATGAAGAGGAGAGGAGGGGGACGAGGCAGTGAAATCAGGACATCACTGTGTGGCGCCGTAATTGACTGTAAGGCCTCCCATCTGCACAGCAGCGGAGTAGACATCAGCTCACTTAGCCGCCATTACTGACACATCTGTGTCAGGGTTGGACCAGTGACACCAACAATGACCGGAAGTCCACTGAGACCCCCGTCTGCATTGGCATCAGGACTGAAACCTTAACTGGAAACCAGCTTTTCACCACAGTCAGTGGTCAGCAGTGTTGGGACTATTGCGTTACTGGTAACGCAACAAAACCTTTTATCTCGGTAACTAATAACGTAACGTGTTACCTTTCCTTTTCAATAACGCAGTTACTGTTACTGTGGTGTAAAGGAACTCGTTACCCGTTACTCTCTGTGGTCCAAATGGACGGTTTCTTCTGTCACTTCTCTCACGAGCGATGATTGGTTGACATAGGTTGACGTTTCAGGCTAAGCCAATCAGAAAGAGACCTGGACGGGTCTTCTTGCCTTATAGGGAAATAAATAGTCTCACAACACATAACTTTTTTTAAGGTGTTTTTATTATTTTTTACAGCAAAGTTACTAGTAATTATTTACTTTTATGATTGAGTAACAAGTAACGTAACTAGTTACTTTTTCAGAGCAGTAACTAGAAAAGTAACTAGTTACTTTTTTTTACATAACTTGCCCAACATCGGGTGGTCAGTTACTTATGTATTTCAATGTCTCATAGGTATTTTTATTTGTTTTTGGTAAATTAGCAATCAAACATCTGACGAAGATTCTGAATGAAGAGTATGTGATTGTCCTGATGGAATATAAATGATGAGTAAAGTATTAATTAAAGGAAAAATGCTGAAAGTCTCTTTGAGACCATCTATTGGGGAAATGCTGGTTTTGCAGGGAAAAGGTAGAAGGATAACAATAAAATAAATGAAAAATATAATTTGGACAAGTCTGGCGGGCCAGATTACAACGGCAAATGGACCGCATATGGCCCGCAGGCCTTAGTTTGACATAGTCTGACATAGATCCTACCACTGTACTGTATGTACAGTAAGGGCTAAAAATGGAGGCGTCAACTCTGATACACTTTTGATTGTGGACCAGATAAAATAACACCATATATGTCCCCCAGGCCTCAGTTTGACACCACTGATCTAATGTCTCAGTTTTACCACTCACTCAGTGGACAGAGAAATCACCTTTTTTTTTTCATTGGTGTAAAAGCTCTGCTCACTTTGTGTTAACTGCACAAAAACCTATTTATTTTGTTTTTTTCCAATGTATTTTAGCCTTAATTCTACTGACATACTTTCCAGTGTTGAGGATTATAGGGTTATTTTTCCGACTGGTTGTTGGTGTTGACGTCTCCGTGGCAGTGGTGCACCTGCTTACTGGGAGTAGACTTCCGTGAAGGCTGTCAACGTGTCTGCCACACATCCTTTCCTGCAGGAAGTTGAGGTGGAGGTGTGGTGGGATGCTGCTGCTCCTGTTTTCGACCTTGTCTCCTGGTATTTATTGGGCTTCTGTCAAGACTCTGATAGTGGGCAGGTGTATCCCTCTACCTCCCTCTCCCTCCCGGACCTGCTTTCTTGCGGCGCAGGCCCCCCCTCCCAACCGATTATAACCTGGGGCAAAATTCTCCATTACTGTCAGTCTGAATCTGTTGCCGTCACATTAGCACATGTCATCTCGTCGATGCATTATGTCTCGTTTAAGTGCGCGTGATTTGCATTGGTTTTCTAGCCTTTTTTTTCCTGTTGTGTTAAAAGCTGCTTGGGCTGAAGCCGCTGACCATTTAGGAGCTCGATAATGAAACGCTCCCTAAGGGCGAGTTAGGAATTTATTTATTCAGGTTTATAAAAACATAAAGAGGTGGAAAAAAAAAGGCTTATGTATGTCGTGGAAACAGGCGGCAGATATTAACTTTTATTGACCTTTTTTTTTTTTTTTATACGGTCTATTTTTAAATGCATCCATATTCCCTCAGCCTCTGATCTGGCGGCACAGACTCCCGTCCACTTATATTCTCTCTTATCCTTCCGCCTCTCCCTTCCAAGGGAGAGCGTACCTGATTATTCCCCCATCGGTCACACTCCGGCGACTGTTCGGAGGCCGTTATCTGTTGGTGGTGGAGACTTTCCTCTGGGAAGCACAGAGCAGATTAGACAGTGTTGTTCTGTAAACAGCCCTCTGACTTCTATGGCCGAGCTGAGCTCCTCATCAAATGGCTTTCTCTCTTTTGTGTTGGTCCTAAGCTCAAATCTCCACATGACTGATTCCCCAGCAGAGGTTTAATGGCATTACTGTACACTCTGCACCAACCAGGGTGGGGATACTGATGGAGGAACGATGCTGCGATGTTTATAACCTCTGTTGAAAATAAGAACCTCAACCTGAACCTATTTATCTCCTCAAAAAGGTTTTTTATTTTTATTAGTAACATAGATTCATTTAAACACTAAAACAGTGAGAATAGAACCTTCTGCCTTTTCCATTTCCTGTGCATCTTCTTCTCTGACTCCAACTACCTCCATGTCCTCCCTCACTGCATCCATCAATCTCCTCTTTGTCTCCTACCTGGTAGCTCCATCTCTAGGATCATTCTTCTACCAATGTATCCACTGTCCCTCCTCTGAACATGTCCAAACCATCTCAATGTCTGTGTTGTCCCTCTTATCATTCTGTACTAGATATCCTAAAATATAGGTTAAGATGTTATCTGTGTGACAACTAGAGTAAATAAAAATATTTCTCCATGACAAATATAAGGCCTGCAGACCAAATAAGGCCCAACAAATCATTTTACGTGGTCCTGAATTAAGTCCTGAAGTTTTGCTGTCTTTTTTTCTGACCCATCCATCCACCAACCTCTGTCTGTATAACCGTCGCCGGGGCAACAATCTCCACAACCAGCACCCAAATCACACTGCACTGTATGTATGTATTAGTTAAGTAGTTATATTAGTTCATTAAGTATTTCATAATAAACTGTCCCGTCAAGGGAAACTGCATGGTTTATGAGTTTGACACTCCTACCAGATGCCAAGAATCTTCACTTTACTCAGACTGTGGTGCCTTCACTGACACTCTGATCATGTGACTGTCTTATCACAGTCTAAGAAGTTGTCCTAGATCTTCTGGACCATCCTAATCAGGCTCAATCTCACTTATCTCCGCAGACGTCCACTTAAGCACAGGTTTATTGCCAAACTAATGTCTTAAAATCACATGCTATCGTTCAAATGCTAAATCTATTAACACACGTGAGCTTGGAGCAGCTAACTTTGGTGCTAAACGCCGTCTTCTCCTAACAGCCAGTGAGACACAGCTGTGGGGCTGGAGCCAACACCAAACAATAACTGTGAAAAATGACGCTCGGCTGGTAGCGGGGCAGCCACCCTGTAATCAGCGTTTGACACGCTGAAGAAATTACAGGGCTCCAGAGTCATCAGAAGTGTGTCTGTGTGTGCGGCGTGTAGTGGGGGGGGGGCAAACGGAAACAAAGTGGAAAACACATGTTTTCAGATTAATGCACATCTGAATAAACAAAACCATCCAAAAAAAAAAAAAAAAATCTGACAAGTTGATGCTACGCTGCCCACCGGGAGAATGCAGTGAAACATTTTTGGTTTAGAGGCAAAAGAAGGAGTAATTAATGTGCACAGCCTGGAGCAGCAGTTGGTTTTTGTAGCAACATTAACGCCATTCTGTTCGCCTTGTTCGCATTAGCCGACAAAATCATGCCTTGCTCAAGTGACGGAATCTTCTAAATGTGTTCGTTTCATTTCATACCAAGAAGAAACAGCTGGGTTTTGTTGGGTTATTTTTATGTTGAGCATTTGTTCCGAGCTTTTCTGCCGCAGGAGCTGCAGCAAATGCTTTTATTATTAAAATGATTTTTTTTATGGAGTCAGAGAATTACTCCCCCTCTACCTAAAGGACCTGTGAGTGAACAGAAGCGCCATCTGGGTTATTCATCCTAATATAATGAGTTATATATATATTTAAAAAAAACGGTTTGAGTCCGAACTTCGTAGTTCATGCAAAATGTAAAAATCAAAGTTCATAGCGAGCGACGTAGACATTTTCATGCCACGAATTTCCTTGTAAACGTGAACAAAAGTGACTGCTGACGGTGATACTTTCTGCTCACCACACCTCGGTCCCCAAGAGGAGGCAGTATGGAGGCTCTCAAGGGCAGCCACTAGCCTCATTCAGTCGCTGGGGAGATGCTGCAGCATCAAACAGCGCAAATCAGGACTGCAGTGGCCCAGTGAGGCAAGAAGGTTCACAGGATGAATAATTCACTCCCCTGAGCCTGGATTTCTCTGCTCGAAGACTAATATTCAACAGCACCTGTGAGACTGAACAGTCCCCCCCTCCTCCTCCTCCTCCTCCCTTAGCCTCCCTACACCCCCTCCCTGCAGCCCACAGGTTCCTTTTCTCTGGGGACCATCTCAGCCCAGCTGTACCTCCTTTGGATTGTCAGCGTAGGACTTGCTGTGGCTGCAGTGCTGCGTATGGAGGACAGGAATGAACAGGCAAAATGAAGGTTGGTCCACAGAAGGCGGTCGTGTTCAGGAGTGGACGCAGCAGAACTGTGAAAAGTTGGAACACAATTAGGCCTCGGCCTAACACCTGAGGAGATGTAGTTGGTTCTCCTGACCTACAGCGAGAAGGTCATTGAATGAAGTGTGCATTCTATTAGACAGAAAAAAAAAACATTTAAAGTAAAACTGCAATGACTGCTGAGTGATATAAGGGTTTAAAATAATGGATCTCAACCTTTTTTCTACCTGTCCACCAGTATCAACCGTTACTGCTGGAAATGCCGTTAAAGGATTGCTAAATTTTCAAAATTAAACATCTTTTAGACTTTATTCTGATAGTATCAGAATCAAAATGATCTTTAGTTAAGAAACATCATCAGATTTAACTTTTGGAAAGAAGTAAACTAGTAAAACTGCCTCGTCCTCGTGTCACATGACCTGTGCACCTAGGATTGGGATCCAATAATGTCAATTAAACATCCTCAATTAAGAACTAGAAAAAACCCAACATTATATCTCCATAGGAACTTCAAAATAAGCTACTGGACATTGACTGAATTTTTTTTTTTTTTTGCAAAATCCAGATGTTTCCATGGCAAGACCTTCAACAAATGCCAGAAATCCTTGCAAATCCTCCTTTGTGTTTCTGACTTTCCTATTTCTCTGCAAAGCAGTTTTTTTTTTCCTACCATAATTGCATTCATTACACTTGAGAGCTTCTCTCTGACTCTCCTCTCTGCCGGTCTGCATGCCATCATCATCATCCAGCCTTGGTTTCTATAATTATCTATACAAAAGACACCACAGCACTGACAGGTCATCTGCAACAAACCTGCGTGTGTGGGAAGGTGTCGCTGCACACAAACACGCGGACAGTGTTTACAGTGTGCACATGTGTTTGTGGCGGTGTCGCTGTGCCGTGGTGCGTATGCACAATGTTTTCTCTTCATGTCTCAGCGTGTCAGGCAGCACAAACTATCTCAGCCTTATTACCGGGGATGTGACAGAGTGTGGAAGGCAGCAGCGCCAAAGCCTTAATGAAACCTGGACCCTGGCTAATTGGTGACACCGGAGCACCAGGGGATGAGACACAGGCAGTAAGTAGACTGGCAGGACCTGAGGAGTGGACAGCGGTTCAGGGTTCCTCACACCACAGAATTAAACCTGTCGTGTTCATTCACTAACACACAGACGGTGGAAATATCTTGGTGTTTTATCTCCATTCTGAAAGTCCAGGACTTCCTGGCGCTGGACTAAAGATAGACCTGGTAGAACATTTTCTCTACAGCAGTTCCCTGTCTTCTTACTCATTACCTCTTGTCAAGTCTTTCTCTCTGTTTCACACTTTGAAAAAGACTCAATTCTGATTGAGTGGGGGAAAAAAAATCCTTTCCTTTTCATGGCTACTGCTTATAACTTTCTACCTCAAAGAAGAAAATAAAAGGGTTTTGTAAAGATTATTTCCTCCTAATCTTTGCTTCGGAAGTAAAGGTGATTTATTTGAATATTTTCTTTTTCAGTATTGATTGCGATTGTCATTAGTTCCTTTAATGAAATGATAATTCTTTAAAATTATATTTTGTGTTGGCAAACATGATGTTTGAGATGTTGCTTTTTATGTATATATGCTGTGTATATATACAGTATATATGTGTGTATATATATATTTGTGTATATGTATATGTATATATATGTGTATACATATATGTATATATATGTGTATATATATATATATATATATATACTTTTTTGTCTTGGGAGTTACTTTTCACATGACAAGGCTGGAGTGATCTACCTAGATTGAACTCTAAATATATTTTAAATAGGTATATAAACTGGATATCTTATTTTCTACACTCCGCTATATATATATGTGATACTGTCTGACTCAATACCTATATGATTTTTGTGATTTTTAGTTTTAATTACTAATATTATTTGATGTTATTGCTCAGGAACTACCAATACTCCTTTGGAGATCTACTGGTAGATCCCACTCCACCTATTGGTCACCACTGCTG
>JAFBJS010004799.1:6135-23736 GCA_016785265.1 Paraplagusia blochii
GTATACAACATGAGAGGTGAAACGCCTTCAAGAAACCTACTATGTCCAGTTGCTCTCGAAGTAGAGCTGGGCGGTATGACCAAAAATTGATATCACGGTATTTTTAGAAATTATCACGGTATCACAGTATTTGAAGGTATTGTTTTTTTACATGGATGTTTTCGTGTTAACCCCAATTCCTAATTGTTTAGAAAATAATTATAATTATTAATAGTTATTAACCCTGGTTTCAATGGTCCCAGAAAATGTTGCTGTTCACCAAGAATTGAGTGTCAGGCACTCAATAATTACAATAATTGTATTGAGGTGCACAAATCAGAATGAATGACCCAGACAGTTGCAGTAAAATTACAGAATTCATTATTGCTCAACTTGAAAACCTCATTTAAAGATGACTGCAATGTAAGAGAGATGTGCCCCCTGTGACTGGAAAGTGAATATTTCATAAGCAACCACACCTTCTGAAACAAGATGCATCTATACAGACTTTATTGAGGTGTGAAGGCCTACAATTAAACAATTAATAAAAGTAAACAAAAAATATGAAAAATAGTATTGCTCGGATCCAGGAGCAGTGCACTGTATTCAAATATCAAAAACATAAATGCAACTTAGCTAGCAGGCTTATTCTGTACTATAAAAACAATACACAATTTTAAACGAATAATAAAAAGTAGATTTAAAGGCTGTGGCGCATGTCTTTGGCTAAGTGGAGTGTGATAGAGTTTGTGATATCATTCCACCGTTTGCTTTTCTTGTCAAAGACGACCGCTTTAGCAAACACGCCTACCAGGAACGTCTATGTAGTGCTTTGTGCTGCAGTGCCAACGTTACGCAGAGACTGGGGAGAAGATGCAGATTTTACTTTCATGCAATCTTTCTGGTCCAGGATATGATTGTGGCGGAGGTGGTGAAGCAAATTGCTTGTGTTTCCTCCTGCGGATAAAACAGTAGCTCGATAACATTTGCAGATCATGCGTATTTGGTCCGCGTCAGATTTCTCAAAACCAAAGTACCTCCACACGACAGACACCCCTCCTTTTTTTTGGAATAAGTGTGTTATCATTTTCTCCCTCCATTCTCTCCGGCCGCTCAACTCGCTGTACTGTCATCACTATTACCGCTCTCATGCACAGTTGGTTTGTTTGGTGCTACACTGTCACCCCACTCGATCTACCGCTCTGCAATGTTCCGCCGTTATGTGTCCCTGACATATGGGCACACACCGGTATGGGGGTAAATGCAAAATTCATATCACAAAAATAAAAATTACAGGTAAAACAGTGCAAACGGTATACCGCCCAGCCCTATCTCGAAGTAACTAATTTTGGATTGAATTACCTGGATGACTAAGAATCTACACAGACTTATATAACATGTAACAATGGAAGCTCTGCGTTCATCCCACCGAAAGTGTACTTGGGGCTTCTGCAGTCTTGGTTTGCAGTGGTGCTTGTTGCAGGGCTCCCAAAAGTGCTTCAATATCTGGTAAGTAATTATATTCAATAAACACAACACTATTGTTTGATATTGTTTTGTGCATACAGACATCATTATAAAACAGTTGTTCGCAGCATGTTTTTTTAGAGCAACCCTTTCTCACTCGAAACGAAAAAAATCTCACCCAGTAACACCCCTTGTTCTTCTGTTCGCACATACTTGGACAGCACTATTCCATCTTAAAAGAACTGCAATTCTTTTTTACTTCAGCTTTGTGAGTGGATATGCCACTGCCTGTTTGTTTCGCCAATAAGGGGTTAGCGCAGGGGTCGGGAACCTTTTTGACTGAGAGAGCCATAAACGCAAAATATTTTGAAATTTATTTCAGTGAGAGCCCTATAATATATTTTTAAGAATTAAATTAAGTTAAAATACGAGTAGATGTAAGTACAATAAGCCTTTATTCTTTTATTAATGTTGTCATTTAGTGGCAGTGGTTAAGTGTTAAGGAAGCGGACTTCGGTCCCAAAGGCTTAAGGTTCAAATCCTCGTACTATCAGGTTACCACTGAGATGCACTGAGCATGGCATCATCCAAGCACTGCTCCCTGGGCGCTGGCCGAAACAGCAGCCCACTCCTCACCTGTGATGATGGGTTAAATGCAGAGAATGAATTTCCCGAAGGAACTCCCAAGGGATTAATAAAATTTGAAAATTAAAAAAAATAAAATATTACCATTAATGTGACCTCTGGTGCTCCATGGATTTGCTAATTGCTTTGTAGTCTGGTTGGTACTTGGTGAGGTTGAGCTTCATGCAAGCATTGAGGCTTTCATCCGTTAAACGAGATCACAGGTTCATCTTGATGTTTTTAAGATGTGAGAATGACTGCTCACATGCATAGGTGGATCCAAACATGGTCAATACAGCAATACTCACACGCTGCAGTGTGTGGTATGTGACAGGAAGTGAGTTCCAACTTTTGATAATCAGCTGGTCTTCGGGTCGAAGTTTATTCATTTCTGTCCACTTGTGCTTGCTTGCCAAATCTGCTTTCTGTCGTGCCAGTCTTTCCAAATCTTCATTCAGTGTCTTGAACTTATTCACCCACATGTCTGAGGCCTTGAGGTCAGCAACTTCTGTTTCAAAATCTCTGTTGGACACACCAGGGTCGACTGTGTTAAGTAAACACTCGTTTGGATGGGTGATGAACTTAAAAAGTTGACTGTGCTCACGAATGACTGCAAGAGTCTGAATGTGAAGCCAGCCAGCTGCTGGAGATCAAAGCGTTGAGCGGGCTCACTTGCTGTGCATGCATCTTTAAATTGTCTTAGTTTTTCAAAATGCAGCAAACGACCTGTTTCAATATCCATGATAAAGAGCTCTAGCCTGTTTTCAAAAGCAAACACTGCTTGTTGAAGGGATAACACTATTTCCAATGCCCTGCATTGTAACATTAAGCTGGTTCAGATGTTCAGTGATATCAACAAGATAGTAAAACTTAAAGAGCCACTCAGTTTCTGCTAGCTCAGGATGCTCGACGCCTTTCATTCCAAGGAAAGTCCGGATTTCGTCCAGGCAAGCCGCAAAACGGCTAAGCACCTTCCCTCTCGACAATCAATAAATCAATTTTTATTTATATAGCCCACATTTACAAAACAAGTTTGTCACATAGGGCTTTACAGGGTTGGTTACCGAGGAAAAAACCCTTATAACAGGGAAAAAAACGGTAGAAACCTTAGGGAGAACCACAGGAGATGGATCCACTCCCTGGACGGACAGACAGTGCAATGGATGTTACCAGAGCATAAAAATACAATAAAATAAAACAAATACAAAAGATACAACAAATTAGTCAAAATTTTCAATTGTAGTCTTCCAGTAGCTGTTATGTCAGTAGGTGTAAGTCCGGTTATCCAACTGCTGATCCTCCTGGTGATCCTAGTTTTGGCATCGACCCATCCATCAGCAACCCACGCACATTGCTGTGCAAAAGCAGACTGTCATAGTTATTTCCAACTTCTACCAGCACTTCTTCGCCATCTCCATTGGAGGGTTAGTTTACCTACTTCGCAGACTGATTAAAAAGTGGGCGGTTACCTATTTACCTAGCAATGACCGATATAGGCTATTATTGGCCGATTAAAACAACGGACAGTTGATACAGCCAACTGCAGCCCTGAACAGGACAGGATCAGTGGAAAATGCATGGATTAAAAATATATATTTATTGATCAGAGAGAAAAATTTCGTGGGTGGGAAGCTCCTGGCACTAAAACCACCAAAACGTTCTTTCAATCAAACTGGGCTTCAGCCCTATCTTACGTTTATTTTATGATTGATTGGCGAGCCATATGTAGTCATCAAAAGAGCCATATATGGCCATACGTTCCCATGGCCATACGGGTTCCCATGGCCATACGGGTTAGCACAACGTCGATCCGAGTTTATCTGTCTTCATCGTCTATTTACATTCAGCCGCCCTGTCAGCTACATGCTAACCTACAAAACAGTGGCACGTAGGCATAGAGCGCTGTTAATGACATTGATTGGCTGGGTATGTAAACACGTGTAAACCGCATCATATTATATTGTTTTACTAAAGTACCACCGTTAGTGAGTTGCATTACAAAAAACGAATTATTTAGTGAACCTATTGGCTTATTTCATTTACAGTTCAGCTTGGATTTTTTTCCTGCGCTGCGTAGATTTGCTGTGCGCAGAGGACATGGAGCAGTGCGCAATTGTGCAGGCCTGCAGCTTAGAGGGAACGTTGCCACAGTTTATTGCTTTCATTATTAGAATCAACTTGAACCTTGGTCTAAAATATACCCCATTCAGTGTTAAACACATCCCAATGAACAAGATACACTTTTATTTATGTAATCTTTATTTACACTTGAAGCTATTACTATTCCAAGAAAATTGATCAGACAACACATTTGAAGTTAATTCTTTTCAAAACTGACCATTTCTCTGCAAACAAAAATTACTTACTTCACCAAGCTAGTTATAACAGCAGACTCCAAATATAAATGTGGTAACATTCCCATCTAGTGGCAATTTCAGGTATCAACACAACCAGAGCATCGTTGACTGTTGGAATAAATTTGAACCTTGGTGTAAAATATAATACACACTTTTTTACATAATCTTCAGGAACCTTTCACGTAATGCTTCAAAGAAGTAGTTTTCATGCCTCATAGGAAAAATAAATCTTTCCAGTACAACACATATGAGTTGTACTCATAACCTATAAGCTATATGCACATATAAGCAATTACTATTCCCAGAACGATGATCAGAAAAAGTATTTGAAATTTATCCTTTCTAAAATTTACCCTCTCTTCAAATGAATCATAATATATAATATTTCATACATAATATATATTTCATACAAAGCATTGCGTAAAAATAAGAAAACTTAAAGGAAAATACATTAGAATAATAATAGCTTCATTTTGAATAATCATAGTGTGAGAAATGAGAAAATTATTTACAAATGATTTACTTTGCTATAACTATTGTGTTTTGGTTTCGTGGATTTTATTAACTTACCAGCCGAGAAATGATTCGCTGTATCCTTGCAACCACAGCCACAACAACCACACTGCAGCCACCCATAGTGCACTCTCCAAATGCTTACCTTACCATTTCGTATTGATATTAATAATTCAAATACATTTTCACAATATAGTGTCGTAAAATGAACGTTTCTTGACAAAAAAGCTAATCTCTTTATATATGTTTTCTTTGATTAGGTAATAACTGTATGTTGTTGTAGGTATTTTCTATGTCTTCGGCTTATTCAGTGTGCCGCCTTTCAAAATGTGTTTTCTAGCATTTATACAAATAAATATTGCAAACAATAACTTAATTTTTTTAAATTTGATTTATCTTGTAAAAGTAATAACTTTATGTTGAATTGATTGCAGTGTTCCAAAATGTTCCTCTCTTGGTCTGAAAAGAACGATTCCGACACTGCACCATTTCAGAGGTATTTGGCTTGTACAGTGTGCCCGCCTTTCAGAATGTGTTTTCTAGCATCTATTCAAGTAAATATTGCAAACATTATCTGATAAAATATGTTTCTTTACTATTAACATGTATTATTAATAACTCTATGTTGAATTGATTCCAGTGTTCCGAAATGGCCTTCTCTCGGTCTTAAAGGTTACGATTCTGACACTACATCATTTCAGAGGTATTTTCTTTGTTTTCGGCTTATTCATTGGTACTGGCTTTAAAAATGGTTTTCCTGCTTGATATTGTTAAACATTAACTAAGAAATATCTTTCTATGTTTTACTTTGTAAAAGTAATAACTCCACATGTTGAATTGATTGCAGTATTCGGAAATGTGTTTCTCTTGTCCTGGAAAGCACGATTCCGACAGTACATCATTTCAGAGGTATTTTTTATGTTTTCGGCTTATATATTATGTTGACTTCCCAAATGTGTTTTCTAGCATATATACAAATAAATATATTAGGCAATAACTGCAAAATATTTTTTTTTATTCTATCATGGAAAAGTAACAATTTTATGTTGAATAGATTCCAGTACTCCGAAATGGCCTACCCTCGGTCTGAAAAGCACGATTCTGACACTGCATCATTTCAGAGGTATTTTTTATTTTCTCGGCTTGAATATTGTGTTCCCAAAATGTGTTTTCTAGCAAATGTACAAATTAATATAGCAGGCAATAACTGTATAAATATACTTTTTTATTTTATCATGGAAAAGTACTTTATGTTGAATTGATTCCAGTGTTCCGAAATGGACTTCTCACGGTTTATTAAGACTGATTCCGACACTGCATCATTTCAAATGTATTATTTTTTGTTTTGGGCTAATTCATTGTGCCAACTTCCAAAATGTTTTGTTAGCATATGAAATATTAATTTTATAAACAACATCTGAAAATATTATATTTATGTTAACGTTTTAAAAGTAATAACTCTATGTTGAATTGTTTCCAGTGTTCCGAAATGGCCTTCTTTATTCATTGTTCCGTCTTTCAAAATGTGTCTTCAAGCATATGTACAAATAAATATTGCAAACAATAACTGAAAAACATCTTTATTTGTTTTAAAAATGAAAAAGTAACAACTTTGTGTTGAATGGTTTCCAGTTTTCCGAAATGGGCTTCTCTCGGTCTGAAAAGAACGATTCCGACACTGCATCATTTCAGAGGTATTTGATTACTACAGTGTTGCCTGCCTTCTAGCAGATAACTGAAATAACAGATAACAATAACTGAAAAATGCCTTTGATTGTTTAACCTTTTAAAAGTGATAACTTTATGTTGAATTGATACCAGTGTTCCGAAATGGCCTTCTCATGGTTTATAAAGCCTGATTCCGAGACTGCAATATTACAAAGGTATATTTTTATGTCTTGGGCTAATTCACTGTTCCAACTTTCAAAATGTTTCGGTAGCATATGAAATATTTATTTAACAAGCAACATCTGAAAATAATAACTTTAGGTTAACGTTTTAAATGTAATAACTTTATATTAACCCTTGTATTATGTTGCAAAAAAATGACGTTGTTTATGTTGCGGGTCATTTTGACCCTTACTGTATAAATCCACTAAAAACAGTAAAAAAACAGATTAAACCAATAATAACGTTATTTTAGATTATATCAACACTTATGTAGATTATATAAACACTTAATAGCAATAACAATACATTTTTATTTCAACACTATGTTTAAAAAATATTTTGAACTAACTAAGTTTTACCTTCTCCATGTACTGTTTTTCATTCAACCTGCGCCATTTTCTTACATTTTCATGTTCAACATTTTCAAAGCTCTCCACATGATGGACAGAATGTAATTGTATGCTTTCTGCAGATGTATTTCTTGCATTTCACACAAGAGGTACTTGTTTTATTGTCCTCTTGGGCGGGGCAGACCTGGCATCCTCAAAGATGCATCTGTGTGCACTGTGCATCATAACAGGAATATTCTTGTTTGCTGCTTTCTCAGTGAAAACAAACATTGAGGAATGCACAGGTCTGCCCTGCATGTTCAGAATTTCACTGGGAAGTTCTGGCTTATTCCTTCTGATAGTTCCCAACATCAACAGTCAGCTTTCTCTTCTGCAGTTCTTCTCCAAGATGGTACGATGTAAAGAAGTTGTCACATGTAATATTGGCCTTGCAACCCTTCACTCATTTCCAGCACCACACACATCCCCTGGTTCTTTTCAGATGCTCCACCAGGTAGCTTTCCAGTATAGACTTCAATATTCCATGCATAGCTGGATTTTGCATCCCAAGCTACCCACATTTTGATGCCATACTTGTCAGGCTTGTTGGGCATGTACTGTCTGAAAGGACATCACTATCCCAGTTCAAAATCTGTGATAAAGCTTCTTCAACTGTAAATTTTCTGGAGCTCATTTTTGGTGTGCTTCTCGAACAGGTGTCAAGGACCAGGGGAAAAAATGCATCCTTGACACACTCTTGGGTCTCTGGCATTTCAATTACAATTAGTCAAAACAAATTATATCAAAGAGGCAGTTTATTTTTCATCTGACCCACATAAAAGGGTCCGGGTCAAAATGACCCGCAACATCATATTTGTATACAAACTCTGCACAGATGCTACACTACACATCTAAGTGTCCAGATGTTACACACCAGTTCATGACCTTATATGAGGAAAAGTCACAAAATTTCAAGGAGAAAAAGGAAGGATAACCCATACTTTGGTCAACACAAAAACCCATACGGGTCAAATTGACCCGTAACATAATATAAGGGTTAAATCGTTTCCATTGTTTCATTGTTCCGTCTTTCAAAATGTGTCTTCAAGCATATGTACAAATAAATATTGCAAACAATAACTGAGCAAATATGTTTCTTAACTATTATTGTGTATTATTAATAACTCTATGTTGAATAGATTCCAGTGTTCCGAAATGGCCTTCTCTCGGTCTTAAAAGCACGATTCTGACACTACATCATTTCAGAGGTATTTTCTTTATTTTCGGCTTATTCATTGTACTACCTTTAAAATGGTTTTTTTGCTTGATATTATTAAACATTAACTGAAAAATATCCTTCTATATTTTACTTTGTAAAAGTAATAACTCCATGTTGAATGGTTTCCAGTTTTCCGAAATGGGCTTCTCTCGGTCTGAAAAGCACGATTCTGACACTGCTTATTTATGGTTCCGCCTTTCAAAAACTTTTTTCTAGCATATATTCAAATAAATATTGCAAACAGTAACTGAAAAATATCTTCATTTGTTTTACCTTGTAAAGTAATTTTGTGTTGAATTGTAACTTTATGTTGAATATCGTGTTTTTTCAGTGTTCCGAAATGGTCTTCTCTCTGGAGGAAGTGGAGGAAGACGGAAGTTTGGGCTTCCCTCCTCCAAATGATGCCCCCGCTCCCCGGCTCAGAAATAAGTCATGTGTTTTAAGGTTTAAACTTTTTAGAACGAATAGATATTTTCAAAAGTGTAATTATATTACGGCTAGAAAAACACAAAAGGTGGCGCAATGTATAAGCCGAAAACAGAAAATACCACTGAAATGATGCAGTGTCGGAATCGTTCTTTTCAGACCGAGAGAAGCCCATTTCGGAAAACTGGAAACAAATCAACATAAAGTTGGTACTTTTACAAGTTAAAACGAGATGTTTTTCAATTTTTCTTTTTTTTTTTTCAAAAAAAGATGTTTTTCAATTATTGTCTGTAACATTTAATTGAACATATGTAAAATAACACATATTAAAAGACTGCAGTATAAACTGAAAACATAGAAAATATCTCTGACTTCTTTTACGGCGTATAAAATAAAAACACATTTCCCAGTTATTATTTGTACTATTAAACTATATCTGATCCCGTGTCGTGTTTTTGTTGACCGAGAGAAGCCCATTTCGGAACACTGGAATGGATTCAACATAGAGTTATTAATTGCAATTATTATTATTATTTGCAAGGTAAAAGTAATAACACATTTCCCGGTTCATTTTTGTATTATTTGTCGGCTAGAAAAACACAATTTGAAAGGCAGTACACTGTATAAACCGAACACAGAAAATACCGAAATGCAGCCTCAAAATCGTGCTTTCCAGACTAACAGAAGAACTTTTCGTACCACTGGAATCATTTCAACATAAAGTGATTAATTTGAAATCAAATGAAAGAAAAACATTTTTCAGTTTTGTCTGCAATATGTAATTGTATATGTTCTAGACAACACATGTTGAAAGGCAGCGCTCTGTATAAGCCTAAAACATTGAAAATACCTTTGAAATGATGCATATATCTGTATCCTGAATTTCACACAAAGAGAAGCCAATTCCGGAACACGGGAATCAATTCAACATAAAGTAACACTATTCAAGTTAAATAAGTAGATATATTCCATATTTCAATTGCTTTTTCTTATTATTATTCTGGGCATAGTAATAGCTTAAAGTGTAAATAATGAGAGATGGTCAGAATTTAGTGTCTGCAACACACACTCAAGTAGTAAAATCCATCCAATGCAAACAACTGTTTTATAATGATGTGTGGATGCACAAAACAATACCAAACAATTGTGTTGTGTTTATTCAATATAATTACTTACCAGATATGCAAGCACTTTTCGAGCCTTCCAACAGAACCACCGCAAACCAAGACTGCAGCGGCCCCAAGTACACTTACGGTGGGCTGAACGCAAGTGACAAGCTTCCATTGCTTCTTGAATCCCCTGATGGAAACTGTAAGAAATGAATAGCCCACAATGAGATATGACTAGTTCTGAGCTTGACTCAAAATAAAACTGTTGTGGCTTTTTGTATATTTAAGCATTGTTTAGGATACTTGAGATGCATTCAGTAGCCATGCAACCAGGTTGAAAATTACGCATCAAGTGCCCCAATGTGCACTCTCCGTTGCCATAGGACAGTGCCATGTGACCCGTAGATCTCATGATTCTGTAAATACATTGGTATTGTGTCAGAAAACAGGCTCTATTGCACAATTTCGGCCACCGCAGTAACTTTTTATATATTGTTTATAAATCCACCGATATGTGTTGTACTGAAAAGATTTATTTTACTTATAAGGCATTCAAACTACTTTTGATGCATTATGTGAAAGGTTCCCCTAGATTACATAAATATATATATATATCTTGTTGATTATTGTTGATTATTATTGTGATATTTTTTTACACTGAATGGGGTAAATTTTACAACAAGGTTCAAAGTGATCCCAACAATCTCTGTGTTTTGTTGTTACCTGAAATTGCCACTAGATGGTAGAGTTACCAATTTTTATTTGGAGTCTGCTGTTATAATAACCAGCTTGGGGAAGTAAGTAATTTCTGTCTGCAGAGATATGATTAATTGTGAATAAAATTAACTTCAAATGCATTTTCTGATCAATTTTTTGGAATTTTAGTCTCTTCAAGTGTAAATAATCAGAGGTTGTCAGAAATTAGTGGCTAAGGCTGTTATACACACAAGTCTAACGATAATAAAATCCATGCAACGCAAACAACTGTTTTATAATGATGTGTGTATGTACAAAACAACATTAAACAATTGTGTTGTGTTTATTGAATATAATTACTTACAAGATATGTAAACATTTTTCGAGCCTTCCAACCAGAAACACCGCAAACCATTGCAGAGGCCCCAAGTGGCTCAAGTGCAGAGGCTTTCAGTGGGCTGAACGCAGTGACAAGCTCACATTGCTTCTTGAATCTCCTGATCGAAACTGTAAAAAATGAATAGCCCACAGTGAGATGACTAGTTCTTGAGCTTGATTCAAAATAAAACTGTTGTCTTTTTGTACATTTAAGCGTTGTTTAGGATACTTAAGTGTTTTGAATTCATAGGATTTATTCACTTTGTTAAGAATGGTTGAGCTCAGTATCCAAGAGTCATAACTGAGGGATAATAAAAAATTTAAGAAGTGAAATGAGCAAATGTTTATTGTTGTTTTATGATGATGATGGTTAAAATGATGTAACAGAAAAATAATGTTATGAATAATATGATGATTTATAAAAAAATGGTGAAATGATCAAATGACTATTGTTGTTTAAGGTGCTAACGGTTGTTTATCGTTATAATAGAAAAATATGTGAGAGGCATGAAACAGGTTGAGACATGTCCAGGAGCGTAATGGTCCCCTAGAGGAGGGGAGAGATCTGGAGGACAGGGCATGGAAAAAAAACCAACATGGCCTGATGGTGGAATGACCAATAAGCGATGGTAACGTAAAATGAAAAAGAGAAAGAGAGTGAGAGAGAGGAGAGAAACTTCAGTACGTGCATCGCCCAGTCCCTGGACGAAGGATGGACTCACATCCCGGAATCAGCACGCTGCTCACCCTCGACTGTCATCTCCCTTAGTAAGTTTAGATAAAAAGAATTGACTGACTCAGAGAAAGTTAGACTGGAAGAAGGAAAGAAGACAAAGAAGATGAAGAAAAGACTTCCATCCACCTGTGAAGAGGACCCTCACTTCTCTTCAGTTTAGATAGGAAGGATTGGATGACCCAGAGATAGTTAGACTAGAGGTATAGGAAAGAGGACCAAGAAGAAGAAGAAAGACTTCTATCCACCTGTGAGCTTGTGCACAGTAAAAGCTGTCAGTTACTATCAGCGCGTCTCGTTTGGGGAGACGCTTCTGCAAAGGGTGGTGGGGCGGGTGGGGGGGTTGTTCTGTTGTTCCCGTTTTTTTGTTGCCTTTCGTTGTTATTTTTGTGTTATTAGGTCACCTCACTTTAACTTTTGTGATTGCTATTTATTTGTCAATGCGTTTTTATGTACTCATATTTATTTTATGATCAGTGCGTGTCATGACTCGTGGCATGAATAATCAGCTCTGTCAGACCGGGAGAAAGCTAAGACATATAAGCTGGAACTGTAGGGGTCTTAATCATCCGATTAAGCGCAGTAAAGTACTCCACCATCTTCATCATTTAGGAGGGGATGTTATCTTTCTTCAGGAGACTCATTTAAAAGTTTCTGACCATTCTAAACTGCGCTGTAGGTGAGTCGGTCAAATGTTTCATTCATCTTTCCAGAGTAAAGCCAGAGGGGTCGCAATCCCGATTCGGAAGTCTGTTGATTTCACCTGTTCTGACATAATTTCTGACACTAACGGAAGATATTTAATCGTTACTGGGCAATTATGTAATTCTCCTGTTGCTCTCATTAACATATATGGCCCCAATTGGGATGACGAGGCCTTCTTCCATGCCCTCATACCGCCCTATACCTGGAGGTGATTTTAACTGCTGTATCAATCCAACGTTAGATCGCTCTTCCACCAGAAATGTATCTACTTCAAAATTAGCCAAAGTCATTAAATCCTTTATGGATGAATTTTCCATGTCAGATCCCTGGCGCTTCTTCAATCCTACAAAGAGAGCATATTCTTTCTTTTCTAATGTGCACCACACCTTTACACGAATTGATTACTTCTTGTTAGACAGCCATCTTTTATCATCTGTACATTCATGCTCTTACGATGCTATTGTTATATCGGATCATGCACCCGTTATTTTAGAACTCCTTTTTGAAGTCTACAATGCTGCACGTCTTCCTTGGCGTCTTAATACACGGCTGCTGTCCAATGAAAGTTTTGTTAACTCTATCTCACAGCAAATTGACTATTTTCTATCACTCAATACAACCCCGGATGTCTCCAAGTCTGTAATTTGGGAGACCCTAAAGGCCTTTTTAAGGGGGGAAATTATTTCGTTTTCAAGCTATGAAAGTCTAACAATAGTAAAATCCATCCAATGCAAACAACTGTTTTATAATGATGTGTGTATGCACAAAACAGTACCAAACAATTGTGTTGTGTTTATTCAATATAATTACTTACCAGATATGCAAGCACTTTTCGAGCCTTCCAACAGAACCACCACAAACCAAGACTACAGAAGCACCAAGCACACCTTCTGAGGGCTGAACGCAATGACAAGCCTCCGTTTCTTCTTGAATCTCCTCATGGAAACTGTATGAAACGAATAGTCCACAGTTAGATATGACTAGTTCTGAGCTTGATTCAAAATAAAACTGTTGTCTTTTTGTATCTTTAAGCATTGTTTAAGGATACTTTAGTGTTTTGTGTTTATAGAATTTATTCTTATCAGAGATGCATTCAATAGCCATGCAACCAGGACGAAGATTACGCATCAAGTGCCCCAATGTGCACTCTCCCTTGCCATAGGACAGTGCCCTCTAACCCGTGGATCTCATGAATTTGTAAATAAATCAGTATTTTGTCAGAAAACAAGATCTTTCCCACTATTTCGGCAGATTACAGTGTGAACAGGAGGGGGCTCAGCACACCATCCCAGGGGGGAGCGAGTGCAGAGCTTGATGAAGGAAGAGGAGATGCCATTGATCTTAACAGACTGTCACTTTGGATGTTTTAGGGATAGGAATGATGGTGGCAGTCTTGTGGCAGCTGGGGACCTGCGCCTGCCGGAGGGAGGTGTTAAAGATGTCGGTCAGCACCTCCATCAGCTCGTTTGCGCAGCCCTTCAGTAGCCGTCCAGGGATGTTGTTGGGACCAGCAGCTTTGAGTGGGTTGATCCTCAGAAGGGTCCTCCTCACTTCTGCTGTGGTCACACTGGGTGGCTCTTCTCCTGGTGGTGGGATAAGTCTGGTGCTGCGGGGGGTGTTCGGATCCTCAAAGCGGGCGTAGAACCTGTTGAGAGAGTCGGGCAGAGAGGGATCAGTGGGGCATTGTGCATTCCTGGTGTTGTAGTCGGTGATGAACTTGACTCCCCCCCACATGCTCCGAGGATCGTTGGACATGAAATGTCCCTGGATCCTTTCGGCATATGCAGTCTTGGCCCTCCTTTCGCCGGCGTTCAACTCTGTTCTGGCCGCTCTGAGTGCCACTCTGTCACCGGTCCTGAAAACAGCATCCCTGGCCTTCAGCAGAGACCTCACCTCTGCATTCAGCCAGGGTTTCTGGTTAGGTTGGACAGTTATTGTTTTGGTGACAGTAACATCATCATCACACTTACCTATGTACTCAAGGACCGCAGATTTGTACTTTTCCAGGTCCACCTCCCCTTCATGGACAGCTGCTTCTCTGAAGACTTGCCGGTCTGTGGAGAGGAAGCAGTCCTGGAGTTGGGGGACAGCGTCACTGGGCCACATTGTGATGGTCCTCTGGGTCGGCTTCTGGTCTTTGAGCAGGGGTCTATACATGGGCACCAGCATGATGGAGAGATGGTCGGAGAAACCCAGGTGGGGGTGGGGGACGGCTCTGTACGCGTCCTTCTGTTGGTGTATACCCGGTCCAGTGTGTTGTCCCCCCGTGTCGGTATGTCGACATGCTGGTAGAATTTAGGTAGGACGTCTGTCAGGTTTACGTGGTTGAAATCCTCCACAACCATGTGAAACACTTCCGGGTGCTTGTGCTGCAGCGAGCTGATGTTGTTGTGCAGCTCAGTCAGCGCTTCCTTAGCTTTAGCGCCTTTAGCATTCGGTGGAACGTAAACAGCCATGACAAACACTGCCGTAAACTCACGTGGGAGGTAGTGTGGCCGGCACTTGATGGTCATAAATTCAATGGCCTCTGAGCAGTGACTGCTGTTTGTACACCAACCTTTATGGATGTAGACGAACAGTCCTCCTTCAACTGTTTTTGCCGACTGCTGGTTGCGGTCTGCCCTGTACATAACCCGTCAATGTGGAAAGCTGAGTCCGGCATGTTGTCCTTCAGCCAGGTTTCCGTCAGACAAAGTACTGCACAGTTCTTCATCTCACGGTAGACTCCCAGCCTCAGTCGGAGCAGATCCATCTTATTGTCCAGTGAGCGAACATTCGATAGAAAAAGAGACGGGATCAGTGGCCGACCGGCGTAAGCTTTTAGCCTAGCCTGTAGTCCTCCGCACTTCCCCCTCTTCTGCTTCCGAGCACACCGCTTCCGCTTCCCCTCTGCACGGCATACTCTGCTACGCCAGTCCGGTGTCCTCAGGAGGTGGAGTTGCCCAACAGGGCCCTGAGTCCGGTCGCCACAGCTGTAGTTGTTGTTGTTGTTGTTGTCGTCGTTACAGATGTTAAAGTTCAGTTATCAGCCGAACCTTCCCGCATATTGAGCAGTTCGGTTCGATGGTAACTTACCCTCACACTCCCAGGAGCGAATTTGTCAAAGTTGGCCTGAGGGCCAACTGAGAAAGTTCGAGAATAGTGTCCCAATCCATGAGCCTGAGAAGCCGCTGCGCTACTGCTAATACTATAGAACTGGCTTGTAATTGGTTAATACTTTGGTGCTGGTCTGTGATTGGTCTATGTCAACTAAGCTTACCAATGATTGGTCAAACCTTGGAGCTGGTCTGTGATTGGTCTATGTCTACTGAGCTGGGCTGTGATTGGTAAATACGATGGAGCTCACATGTGTTTTGTCAATGTTTACTGAGCTTCCCTGGTATTGGTCAAAAAAGACTAATCTGCCCTGTGAGTGGTCAAAGATTAAAGAGCTTACCTGTGATTGGTTAAATGCTATGGGACTGGCCTTTGATTGGTCAATACTTCCAGCTGGTCCCTGATTGGACTAGGGCCAATGAGTTTAGTGAGCTTGCCTTTCATTGGTCGAGATGGACTATTCTACTCTGTGATTTGTCAAAGATTGTAGAGCTGGCCTTTGATTGGTTAAATAATATGTAACTGGCCTGTGATTGGTCATCATTTGGAGCTGGTCTGTGAATGGTCTATGTCTACTGAGCTAGCTCCTATGATTGGTCAAAATAGACTAATCTGCCCTGTGATTTGTCAAATACTATAGAGCTGACCTGTGATTGGATAATTGCCATGAAAGTGGCCTAGGATTACTCTATACATTGGTGCTGGTCTCTGATTGTTCTACGTCCATTGAGCTGGCCTGTGATTGGTCAATACAATGGAACTGGCTTGTGATTGATCAATGTTCACTGAGCTTATGCTTGATCAATGTTCACTGAGCTTATCTGTGATTGGCCAAAGTAGACTAATATGGCCTCTGATTGGTCAAAGATTGTAGAGCTGGCTTGTGATTGGTCTAATAATATTAAGCTAAAACTATGGAGCTGGCCTGTGATTGGTCAAAGTAGACTAATATGGCCTGTGATTGGTCAAAGATTGTAGAGCTGGACTATGATTCGTCTAAAACTATGGAGCTGGCCTGTGATTGGTTAAATACTATTGAACTAACCTGTAATTGGTCAATACTTTGGAGCTAGTCTGTCATTCGTCTATTTCCTCTAAGCTGGCTTGTATTGGTGAAAACTTTGGAGCTGGTCTGTCTTTAAGATGGAGCTGCCCCGTGATTGGTCAATGTTCACTGAGCTTGCCTGTGATTGGTCAAAGATTGTAAAGCTGACATATGATTGGTCTTATACTGTGGAGCTGGCCTGTGAAATGTTAAATACTATAGAACTGGCGTGTGATTGGTCAATACTTTGGAGCTGGTCTGTGATTGGTCTATGTCAACTAAGCTTACCAATGAGTGGTCAAAACCTTGGAGCTGGTCTGTTATTGGTCTATGTCTAATGAGCTGGGCTGTGATTGGTCAAAGATTATAGAGCTGGCCTGTGAATGGTTTATTACTTTAGAGCTTGTCTGTGATTGGTTAATACTTTAAGCTGGACTTTATTTTACCATGTCCACTGAGCTTTGCTGTGAGTTTTCAATACCATGGAGCTTTTGTGTGATTGGTCAATTATCAGTGAGGTATCCTTTCATTGGTCAAAATAGACTAATCTACTCTGTAAATGGTCAAAGTTTGTAGAGCTGGCAAGTGATTGGTCTATGTTCTCTAATCTGGCCGGTAATTAGTGAATACTTTACAGCTGCTCTGTGATTCGTCATTAAGATGCTGCTGGCCTTTGATTGGTCAATGATCACTGAGCTGGCCTGTGATGGGTTAAATACTATAGAACTGGCTTGTAATTGGTTAATACTTTGAAGCTGGTCTGTGATTGGTCTATGTCAACTAAGCTTACCAATGAGTGGTCAAAACCTTGGAGCTGGTCTGTTATTGGTCTATGTCTAATGAGCTGGGCTGTGATTGGTAATTACGATGGAGCACACATGTGTTTTGTCAATGTTTACTGAGCTTCCCTGTCATTGGTCAAAAAAGACTAATCTGCCCTGTGAGTGGTCAAAGATTAAAGAGCTTACCTGTGAT
>JAFBJS010004799.1:23752-38505 GCA_016785265.1 Paraplagusia blochii
TATGGAACTGGCCTTTGATTGGTCAATACTTCCAGCTGGTCTCTGATTGGACTACGGCCACTGAGTTTAGTGAGCTTGCCTTTCATTGGTCGAGATGGACGATTCTACTCTGTGATTTGTCAAAGATTGTAGAGCTGGCCTGTGATTGGTTAAATAATATGTAACTGGCCTGTGATTGGTCATCATTTGGAGCTGGTCTTCGATTGGTCTATGTCTACTGAGCCAGCTCGTATGATTGGTCAAAATAGACTAATCTACCCTGTGATTTGTCAAGCTGACCTGTGATTGGATAATTGCCATTAAAGTGGCCTGGGATTACTCAATACATTGGTGCTGGTCTCTGATTGGTCTGTCCAATGATGTCCAATGAGCTGGCCCGTGATTGGTCAATACAATGGAACTGGCTTGTAATTGATCAATGTTCACTGATCTTGTCTGTGATTGGTCAATGTAGACTAATATGGCCTGTGATTGGTCAAAGATTGTAGAGCTGGACTATGATTGGTCTAAAACTATGGAGCTGGCCTGTGATCGGTTAAATACTATTGAACTAACCTGTAATTGGTCTATACTTTGGAGCTAGTCTGTCATTAAGATGGAGCTGCCCTGTGATTGGTCAATGTTCACTGAGCTTGCCTGTGATTGGTCAAAGATTGTAAAGCTGACATATGATTGGTCTTATACTGTGGAGCTGGCCTGTGAAATGTTAAATACTATAGAACTGGCGTGTGATTGGTCAATACTTTGGAGCTGGTCTGTGATTGGTCTATGTTAACTAATATATCAAATAATTGTGTTGTGTTTATTGAATATAATTACTTACAAGATATGCAAGCACTTTTCGAGCCTTCCAACCCGAACCACCGCAAACCAAGATTGCAGAGGCCCCAAGTGGCTCAAGTTACAGAGGCTTTCAGTGGGCTGAAGGCAGTGACAAGCTTACATTGCTTCTTGAAAAAATGAATAGCCCACAGTGAGATATGACTAGTTCTGAGCTTGATTCAAAATAAAACTGTTGTCTTTTTGTACATTTAAGCATTGTTTAGGATACTTAAGTATTTTGAATTCATAGGATTTATTCACTTTGTTAAGAATGGTTGAGCTCAGTATCCAAAAGTCATAACTGAGGGATAATAAAAAGTTAAAGAAATGAAATGATCAAATGTTTATTGTTGTTTTATGATGATGATGGTTAAAATGATGTAACAGAAAAATAATGTTATGAAAAATATGATGATTTATAAAAAATGGTGAAATGATAAAATGACTATAGTTGTTTAAGGTGCTGATGGTTGTTTATCGTTATAATAGAAAAATATGTGAGAGGCATGAAACAGGTTGAGACATGTCCAGGAGCGTAATGGTCCCCTAGAGGAGGGGAGAGATCTGGAGGACAGGGCTTGACGGGAAGAACGGAGGTAAGAAAACTCTTGTTTATTATCAGAGATGGGTGTGGTCGCATAGTGCACCAGGGTTACTTGGGCTACTCACTGCGGTGTGGTAGTGACGGCAGTGGGGCGGACACCCACAGGGGCGACAGTTAGAGGCCGGAGCGAATAACCTCACCCACTGAGGGAGGTCAAGAAGGAGCGAAGTGAAGAGCGCTCCCCTTGTACTAGACGAGAGGGGGGGCGGACTTGAGATAATTAAATAGGGAAACAAGAGATTAAGTGGCTTCACAAGATAAAACAGCACGAGACCCAGTGGCTGCCAGTGAAGATATCTTGGAGGGATTCCCTGAAGCTGTGACATCCCAGGAGAGGACAGCAGCAGGAAGCCAAGAGAGTGGCTGGGAGCGAGTTCTACTGAGGTCATTTTAACCTAGAGTTGAATCGTAACTCACAGCAACCGCAGAGGCGGGTGAATTTAGATAGTTGCACAGATCACAGAGAAGGAGAACACACAGAGGTGAGAACCCACACAGATGTGAGTGCAGAGTAAGCCAGAAGAGTCTAAGAACCTCACGTACCTGAGCGCGCCAAAGGCATTGGAACTTAGACAACCCGATATCATAAATCATGCAGGCTGCAACATCATTACCAGAGTCCATAGATGGCGCCAAAGAAATTGGGGAAGCAACAGAGAGATGTCCCATATTGGTAATGGAAGACGGAAAAGAGATGAACTGTATAATAGTCCCATTAGGGCCAGGTTACCAAACATGGTCAAAAATGCTGAAGGATGTAGTCGGTTCGATGTATCATGAAGAAGACAGACCCAAGGCCAGGCAAATATTAGTAGAATGGGAGAAGAAAGAAAGTGATTGCACGGGTTTCTATGTCGGGACCTAGAACGGAAGAGCCCTCACAGTCATAAGAAGCCCCAAGATGGACAAGGTGAAGAACTCTGATGGTGAAGAGTGAATGAGATGGTGGACAGATATTTTGAAAAAGTATTCTGGACAAATAGATGGGTTATACAGTCCTAGAGCAGAATATGATGCAGTTGTAAAATTGATGGCCAAAGTATCAGGTGTGAATGTGAATATATATCTGTATACATATGTATACCTGACAAATCCAAGCACAAGAGCAACACAGCCCACAGAGAGAATGAATGAGAATTGCAGCTCTGGAATATAAAGAAGCACGGGGAGACGAAATAGATTAGTAGTGTAGTAGAACTACAGTCCCGGTTCAGTGAGCAAGACGAAGAAGATCAGGAGGAAGAAGAAGCCAAAGATGACCCAGAAGAAGGAATGTCAAGAAAGAAGAAACATGAACCGCTGGAAGGGACTGAAAGGCTTAATCCAGGTCAACCTTATGCACTCAGATCAGTATCATCACCATAATCCATAGCGATGTAACTATGTATACACCGGTGGCAACTAAAAAATGAAATCCAGAGAAAGGAAGAGAGCACTATTCTGACTTAGAACAGATGAGACAGCGATAGGGGGGACAAAACTGTTAGTCTGATAGTGTAGACACACAGGTTGGAGAAAAAAAGAAAAAGAAAACATGCAGAAGGCCCAAGGACAACGAGGAGGAAGAATGGAGGCCTGCTCTAACGCCGATGCTAAATGTTAAAAAAATAACTGAACAGGGGATCTATCATCTAGAGGGAGAGTTAGAAGACGCCCTGATAGCTTTCGCTAATAGTATGTGGAAGATTCATAATACAAAATTCACAAACGAACTGAAAAAAAGCGGCTGGAAGAAACTGGGAAGATGGGGAAAGAAGATGTTAAAATAAATCTGGCTAAGGGAGAAGTAGTAAAATTGCCATTTTGAGTATGGAAAAACATAATCTGGTTGATTGAACCCTATGATCTAATAACACCTAAAGACTTCAATGAAATACATGGAAGAACTAATAATTCCCTGCGCTGGGAGTGGAAAGCTTGAAAAGCAGCAAGGTGTGTCTGACTAAACCTTTACAATCACAACAGCATAGAGAGTGATCTTTCTCACCCAGGGAAAATCGGACTTAGAAAAATAATGGAAGCAACTTATCTGGCACATTTTAAGAACAACTATGGAGACTTAGGCCCCAAATGGAAATGGCATGGAAAAGATGAGGTTGATCGCTATGTGCAGCAGCAACGTATCATCCTCGTTTATATCGGGAAAGGGGACAGTACTGTACACCTAAAGGCAAGGTGGTCCCAGAAGGAGCCGTGGTGAGGTAGAGGAGGCTGTGCGCGAGGACCTAGGACAGGGGTATTCAACTAAAACGCCAAGAGGTCCATTTCTCATCTTCTTCTGCTTGTCCGTTGTCGGGTCGCAGGGGTGGCGCCAAGGGCAGTTGACGCGACCCAAATCACATTGCACCACATTGTGGGCCTTCCTGTGGGTGGTGAGCCCACAAGAAGTGATGTGGGTTGGAACGGCGGTATGGCAACCTGGCAACCTCAGTGGCAACCTGGCAGCTGGTGGATTCGAACCGGGGACCTTGCAGACCCAAGTCCGCTTCCTTAACCACGAGGCCACCACTGCCACTATATATATATATATTGTAGTAGTTGTAGTAGTATTAACATCTTCAAATAAAGCTCTTAACTTAAGAGAAATCAGGTGTAGCAACAGCTTATATAATTTTTCTTTAACACACCTTGTCACAACAATCTCATCCAATTTAACAATACAAATCATAACAAATCAACAATTAACAATTAAACACTTTTAGTTTCTCTGAACCCACTTCCCTTTTCTCCCTTGACTCTCTCCACGTCTGTGTCTGTGGCGGCTGTTTCTCTCCCTCTCACTCTGTCTGCCGCTGTTAACTGCCGAGAATGCAGAGAGTTGATTGGCTGAAAAGCACCACGTGGGATAATTCAACCTGTACACGATTGGTCAGTTTATTTCCTGATACCGGCGCAGCTTTTCCTGTGTTTACAATGGTGTTGGCCGTAAACACTGAAAAGCTGCGCACCTAAAAACTGTCCCGTTAAATTCATCTGCCGTATAAATAGATTATAGATCCGGGTCCGTACAGGATTACCCCTGAGTCTGGACCCGGACCGCGGCCCGACAGTTAGGCTAGGTTCACACTGCGCCCTGAAACGACCCATATCCGATTTGTTCAGAAATCCGATTTTTTTCGTAGGTCGTTCACATTTTCCACTTATGTGGACTTGTATGCGATCTCCAATATGAACGGGAAACGACTCAAATGAGTCCCGCATACACAAATTGACAGGTATAAGCGCGTCTACGTAATACATAAACAAAGCTGGAGCAAGTTTGCAAAGTTGTAAAGCATGGAGATGAGACGGTACCTCGCGATGTGGTTTCTGTGGCGGCGGAACTCAGTCAACAACCTGGTATTGGAGGAGATTAAGCAGGAGAGTAAGGGCTTCTGGCGCTGTGTGGGGCAACAACAGCAACATCCATTGAAAGGGTTATATGGACGCAGAGCCGCAGCCAGGAGTGGTGGGATGTTGATGTGCAGCGCTTCTCAACAACTTCAGCTCACGAGAAACACCTTCACCAACCTCTGTGAGCGACTGCGTTGATGCCATTCTCTCGGGAGGACACGCAACTTCGGCAGTAGTTTATGTAACAGCTGTGACTGTTACATTCATTTCAATATATGAAAAAATGTTGCCCAGCCATAATATGTAGTGCCTTAAATAAAGTATATTTAAGGATAGGATAGAGTCAGTGTTATTAGTATTCCCCGGCTTCACTTCTCCATAACGGTGGTGATGCTACAGATATGACGGCTGTTTTTTCACATACAAACACACGCGTGTGTGTGTGTACGCAACGTAAACATGCGCCCCGCTGCGTCAGCTGTTGCGGCTCTTCCTAAATTCTGATGGAAACTAGATGAACGTCAGTTGCGGTGACAAACAGCCCGAGACCCGGGAGTCACATCACACGGCACCAGATGTGTATAAGAGACAGGGTCGCATGAATGCGACTCAGCCGTTCAGACTGCAGTAGCATGTGAAAATGACGGATATAAATCGGAATTAGGACCACATCTCGAAGCGACCCGAGTCGCATGTGAAAAAATCGGATCTGTGTCGTTCATATTGTCAATAACAAATCGGATAGAGGTCGCATATTGGCGAAAAAATCGGATTTGGGTCGTTTCAGGGTGCAGTGTGAACCTAGCCTTAGTGACCCCTGACCTAGGACATGCTGGCTCCTCACCTACACGGCGGGGATTGGAAGAGCTGGGGGTTTGGATCCCTGAAAGGGTTTGTAAAGTCATGACAGACTACATAATAGGTGTAAAATATAGTGCAGATAGAAAAGCAAAGAGAACACCGGGAGAAATACTGAAATTATGAGCTGATCAGCATCGTACAAGAAATCCTAGGTGAGGACACTGTAGGATTAAAAAGAAGAGGGATCCAAGGAGTGGAACAGCTTAAACCAATTCAAGTATAGATGACCAAGTACCAGAATGACCAGCAGAGAACCAGACAAGAAAACCAGACAAGAAAATTAAGTCTCAAACCAGTGAAGGTGGTAGACTGCAACGTCTGTGGAAGGTGTAGACTACACTAGGCCCCAAGAATGGTTTTCATAGCCTACTGGGATTTCAGACCAGATGACAAAGAATGTCAGGCCTGTAAATGTGTTTGGAATGAAAATAGATTAATCGAGTGTTTGCCATGCATGACCGCTTTGGCAACGGCTCAAATGATCAGATTTATATGATCAGATTCATTGTGACAGTGCGTATGCTCATGGTGCCGTAAAGAGGCATATTCTCACTGGGAGCAGAAGTGGCAGCACTCTCATATGGAGAAGGAGAGAGAGCAGCCAGAAAGTGACACTGGAGGGGGAAGAGAAGCTAATAACAAAACAGCTGATAGAGCGGCTGCAGCTGACAGAGGGGAAAGAACTAAGTATATGTTTTCTTTCTGCAGGAGAGCCACAGACAGCTAAGAAGAGAGGAAGATGCCAGAGGCAGATCCTCTTGCTCAAAGACCTGTTGCACAACAAAAATACCAAAAATATCGACGAAGATATGCCCCAATTAGTTTATGCTGATGATGCTGCTCAACTTCCTCGCTACAGAGCGAATGGGCAGAAATTTCCAGCATTAACAGGTGACTTAAAATTCTATTACTGTGACCATGAGAGGAGGTGGGAAAGAGAAGAACCAGGCTTGAAATACACTTCATACAACGATGGAGGCCCCTTTAAGACACCTCCCATACTATATCAATACCCTTTTATCTTCAATGTTTTGTATGTCAAAGTGCACGGGATACTGATGAAAGTCAGGTGGGCTCCACATTATTACAATAATGCAAAAATGGTCTACGTGAAGATGATGATCGGGGGCTATCTGATCTGGACTAACAGCAAACGTATGTATGACTGGGTGAAGGGATGTGAACTTGACCCAGATCGCTTCATAATAGACAACCAAACTCTACCCATCAGAATAGACTGAACAGCTTCAAAAACTCTTGCTGTACCTAGTCACCTAGAAGACTGGATTCACCACCTACAGGTACAGCGAGGGGGAGTGACAACACATGCAGTAATGATTTCGAGCCCAGCCGGAGTGCTGTATCAGAGATATGCAGTTATCACAGAAATAACACGTAACGAAGAGTTAGAAGCATGGAGTCCACTTTTTGAGGCCTCTCATTCCCCACACAGCAAGAAAGGGCCAAGAGATATTTCAGCATTCTAAGTTTGTAGGAATAAAAATCAGAGATTGGCAAATGTCCCACTTGTTCTACGACACAGGAGAATGTCTGGTGTGGCCCACGGAAGAGGTCAAGATCAAGGAAGGACCACTACCCCACTCTTGTCCTTGGCTAAGAGTCCAGAGCTGGGATTGGGCATGGCATGGACTCCTCCCAGAGAAAGGGTACCGGCCCACTCCCATCCTTTTCGAAATAAAGACCCAGCAAGTGCAACGCAGTGGTAGTGGAGAATACACCGCGACACCAACACTACCTCCAGTCGAGGGGCCAAAGAAAAGAAAAGTGAATCGAGCCTGGAGAAGGCATCGAGAAAAAAGGATATGGAGTTACAGCCCTGTCAAAGGCTGGACCTGGTGTCGGAGAGAAAAATCCCATACAACCCAATGAGATCAAGATGTGCAGAGGAACAAGCCAGAGAACATAACAACAAGGATTCTGAAACAAGCCATTAATGACACCAGAACCAGCAATCGAGACTGTCACCCTTGTGAGGTACCCAACATATTGGGAACCACCTATGAAAAGTGTGGCAAAGGCAGTCAGCCACTATATCGATGCCGCCTCTGGTATGTGAATCGCCAACTATTATGTGACTCCTGTTGCCAAGAGAATTACGGGGCCCACAATGCAGAGGGCCTCTTCTGTCCAGGTGGCATAATTGGCGAGCATCCAGTCCCAGCTATTAAGCATGTGTATTAAGCAGGTGTATACTACCCTATGAGGAGGAAGGTGTGGTTTCTCTGTGGTGGTGAACGAGATGAGCCTGCTTCTCCCTTGGTGCCACCTGACCTCTCCCTGCAGAACCTGGTGGAGAATATCATTGACCTGGATGGTGGCAGTCGGCCCCAATGGGCAGCTGAAGTAACCTTGACTGAACCCGAGATGGGCCATCCAGGGCTGGTGGTAACCCACCCAGGAGCCTTGTTCCCAGGTCTGGAGGGAAGTCGAGGGGCCATGGAAGCTGCCATGGCAGACGTCGCTCAGGAACTCCAGGAGGTCATTCAGAAAATATATAGGAAGACATCCCAGCAAAAAGAAGGAAGAAGTGCCTTGGAGTTGCCCAGTGAGGAGGGCTTCCTGTTAGAGATGATGGAAACCTTTCCGCCAGAACAAGTGAATAGGCTAGAGATTGTGGAAACGTCCCAGCTGGAAGAGAGGGATGGTGCCCAGAAGTTACTTGAAGAGGAGGAACCACAACCACCAGCGGAGGAGCCCATCCTGTCTACGGATGAGCTCTTAGGGCTGAGTTTAATGAGGTCACCGCCTATATCGCGTGATTCTATGTTGGTTATCGACTCCTGGGAGGCATCGCCTTCACCTCCCCTATCTCCCCACACAGCCCATATCTGGAGGACGTCCTGTATCTTTACCCATCTGATGACAACCTCTTCTAATCCCACTTTTGCTTGAGGGTTCAGTGATGTATGTAAGCGTATACGTGCTAACCTCTAGGAGGGGGTGTTGTGAAAGGTGGGATATAGGTAATAAAGAGCTCAGAACATATACAGAGAGGGGAAGGGGTAGATACTGATCTCAAGGAGGGGGTGTCAAGAATGGTTGAGCTCAGTATCCAAAAGTCATAACTGAGGGATAATAGTAGGCGATAAATAAAGTTATATGAATGAAAAAATGTTCCTTTTTAAGCTGAAGACGGAAGAGATATGTGGGTGACATGTTATTAGAACACACTGAGGCATGTCCTTCATGCTGGGTAAAAAGTACAACGTGATTAACAGCTGTGACGTGGAAATGCATAACTGTGAAAGCCGAGAGTGTATTAAATCAATGAGTAATTTTCAGAAATATGATTATTATAAGAATGAAATATATGATTTGATTCCTTTTTGATGATGAAATGTTTTCACATATATGTTTGTGTCTGAACAGATTGATATGATGATTCATAAAAAAAGGTGAAATGATCAAATGTTTATTGTTGTTTTATGATGACGATGGTTGTTTATCATTATAATAGAAAAATATGTGAGAGGCATAAAACAGGTTGAGACATGTCCAGGAACATAATGGTAACCCAAAGCGAGGCCTAGAGGAGGGGAGAGATCTGCGGGACAGGGCATGGAAAAAACCCAACATGGCCTGGTGGGGGAATGACCAATAAGCGATGGTAACGTAAAATGAAAGAGAGAAAGAGAGGGAGAGAGATAAGAGAAAAGGCATAAATATAGGTGTAAGAGTCTGGAAAACTTCAGTTTGTGCATCGCCCAGTCCCCAGACTGACAGAATCAGGACACTGCTCACCTTCGGAGAACACTGTAATCTCCCTTACTCAGTGTAGATAGAAAGAATTGGACGACTCAGAGAAAGTTAGACTGGGGGAAGGAAAGAAGACAAAGAAGATGAAGAAAAGACTTCCATCCACCTGTGAAGAGGACCCGCACTTCTCTTCAGTTTAGATAGGAAGGATTGGATGACCCAGAGATAGTTAGACTAGAGGTAGGAAAGAAGACCAAGAAGAAGAAGAAAAGACTTCTATCCTCCTGTGAAGGGCACTCTTATTTTTCTTCAGACTAGATAGTGATTGGACCATATAAATAGTTTGGTTGACGGGAAGAACAGAGGTAAGAAAACTCTTTTATTATCAGAGATGACTTGTGTCTGACCTAGAAAAATTAGATAGAAAGAATTCTACAGGAGTAGTTAGGTTGAAGGATAGAAAAGAAGACGAAGAAAACTTTCATCCACCCTCGGAGAAGACCCTTCTCTAGCTTAGGTAGTCGGAAGGATAGATAAGAAAACGAAGAGAACTTTCGTCCACCCATGGAGAAGACTCCCATCTCTCTTAGAGGAGATAGAGATAATTAAACGGGATGGAATAGTTAGACAGGAGGAAAGAAAAGAAGACAAAGAAAACTTTTATCCACCATCGAAGAAGACTCCAATTTAGCGTAGGAAAATTAGACAGAATGCAATGAACAGAATAGAAATAGTTAGTCGGAAGGAAAGAAGAGGAGAAGAACAGGTCTTTTATCCACCCTTGTAAAAGACTCTTATTTGTCTTAGAAAAATTAGACAAAAGGAATTGAACGGAGCAGGAAAAGTTAGATCGAGGGAAGGGAGAGAAAACAGGTATTATTAGACGGATAAGAAGAGGATTGTGGATTGCAACGGGCAGAAGAAGAAAACAACCTCTCATTCATCTTTGAAGCAAAGAGAGTCCCAGCCGGAATCAGTTAATCGTTAAATAGTAAGGGAAAAAAGAATTGGAATTGCGCTCTCTCCCTCACTTCTGCTGGACAAGCTAAGGAGAACGGCCCTGTTGAGGGCCGAGAAGGGAGCGTCTGACTCGGCCGCAGCCGTGAAGCTAAACCAAGTACAGGTGTATGCAGAAAACAACATCAAACAATTGCATTGAGTTTATTAAATATATTTACTTACCAGGTAGGAAAGCACTTTCTTGAGCCTTGCAACCAGCACCACCGCAAACCAAGACTACAGATGCCCCAAGTACACTTTCTGAGGGCTGAACGCAATGACAAGCCTCCGTTTCTTCTTGAATCTCCTCATGGAAACTGTAAAAAATGAATAGTCCACAGTTAGATATGACTAGTTCTGAGCTTGATTCAAAATAAAACTGTTGTCTTTTTGTATCTTTAAGCATTGTTTAAGGATACTTTAGTGTTTTGTTGTTTATAGAATTTATTCTCATCAGAGATGCATTCAATAGTCATGCAACCAGGACGAAAATTAGGCATCAAGTGCCCCAATGTGCACTCTCCCTTGCCATAGGACAGTGCCCTCTGACCAGTGGATCTCATGAATCTGTAAATAAATCAGTATTTTGTCAGAAAACAGGCTCTTTCCCACTATTTTGGCCACCACAGAAATCTTTTATATATTGTTTATATTCACACTCAGATGGGTTGTGCTTAAAAAAAATCTCAAAAGGCAAGCAAACTACTTTTTGAAGCATTTCGTAAAAGGTTCTGGAATTTATTGATTGGGATATGTTCAACACTGAATGGGGTAAAATTTACAACAAGGGTTCTAACAATAGAAGAAATATGCTGTTGTGTTGTTACCTGAATTTGCAAGTAGATAGCAATGTTATTAATTTTTATATTTGGAGTCTGTTGTTCTAACCAGCTCAGGGGAGTTAGTTATCTGATTATATATTTTGAGTGTTTTAGGTAAAGCAATTTATTACAGTGAGCAAATAGATTATCTATTTGCTCATACAGTAAACAAATGGTTGTTGAGTATCACTCAACTCGGTGTCGGCAGTGGTAGAACTCATTAAGCACCAGAAACCTTAATGGATCAGTCATGTGATTTTTTTTAAGTTTGGGGCTTACACACATAAATGCCTTTCTTGCAATTCTGCTAGGACTACCTGGAAAGCTATTTTTTAAATAATAATATAGAATAGAAATCACTAAAAAGTGTTGTGTCACAGTAGGATTCTGTCCTTTGCCAACACCTATTTGAGTGGGTTATATTCTGCCTGAAATGAAGGAAAAAATGAAAAGGGGAGAAGACTAAAACCTTTCATTAGTCTGGGAGTAATTGGAATCATCTCCATACAATGTTATATAAAGTTTCAAATACATGAAAATGAAAAAAATATTTGAATAGAAAAATATTCAACAGATTATTATTATACAATATTGAACAGAAAAACCAACAATAGGATCATATAATTTGTAAAACATTATGTGTGCAGAAGCTGTGCACACATTCAGGATAAGATATTGGGTGAAAAAAAACATTTGAGCCTGTATTTTTAAGAGCACCATGATCAGAAGCACCATGGTCAGAAGATTTAAGCCAGAGTTTGCTTGGAATCTATTACAGCATCTGTTTTGACAAAACAAGAAATTAAAGCATGAAAGGGGCATTTCTTTACGAAACATATTTTTCCTTGAGTGAACTTATTTTACCGTAGGCAATGCAATTTAATATGACCACGTTATAACACTCTTCTTATTCTAAACAGCATGCCAAGCGTGCCAAGTACATATTTGACCAAGTACATATTTGAATTCATTCAGGTGGCCAACACTATGGAATCTCCGTGGGTACTTTGAACCAGACACCGACGTTATCGGCATACATGTACTTTTCATATTAACCATCATCATTGTAAAGAAAGACACTAAAAAGAAATTCATTTTCAACAGTTCAGTTTTCTATATAGGCTTCCTCCCGAATGCTGCTCGGTTGCTGGTGTCTTTTGTAAAAATTATATTTTAAGAAAAATTAATTAATGCAATCATACATAGATTAATCAATAATAAAACAATTCCACAAAAGGGGTGCCATCATAGTCAAACTACCAACACTTATTTAAATGTCTTTACCCTACATTTGCCACTAAATGTTAGCATTATTCAAAAAAAGATACATTAATGGAATATTACATTTCTATGGAGTCAAGTTATCTGTTTTTTTGCAATAAAAGTGGATTGTAATTAAAAATAAAAAACAATAATCTAAAAAGGTCTTTTACTTACGCGTTCAAAGTCCGTTTTTCATCGACGTTAATCTCTATTGTGTTCTGTTCTCCAGTCTGTGGCAAAATGGCGGACCCTTGAAAAAGTAGATGAGTCCTTTGAATGTTCAAGAGGTGAACACGTGTAATGATTGGACAACACGCACAGTGAGGCATGGTAATGGGATCGGATGCATCTGAATTAAGCTTTCTGATTGGTCGTCCGTGAATGCTAATTGATGATTGGCTGCTGTACCCAATGACGAATACATTGCTAGAACGTTCCTCTACTATCTAACATAAGCAAGTCTAAACAGGTCAGCCATCTTGTCAAAGGGAGAGAGCGCGATAAAGAAGACAGACAAAATGTGGAATTTGAAAAAAGCAAAAACATGGTAATCTCTTACATTTTTTCTGCATAAATAAATTGACGTTCATAATTACTTTTTTATGTACTTGTTAAGTTGACTCTTAATCAGAAATTCAATCTATTTAATTCATAAACAAGGTAACAAGTTTAGGGCTGTGGAGGGGGTGGCAGAAGATAACCATTAATAAATATGTTTTGAGAAAGAACAACTTGAACAATAATAAATAGCTTTTAAAAGTTTTCTGTTGGTATTAGCTAATAATAACACACTTTTGTCCAGGCTTTACATAGTATAGATTTTGCACTGTATACGTGTAATACACAGGGTATAAAAGCAACTTGTATTCAGTCCAGTGACTAAACTAATTTGGAAAATCCCATTTATTTTTTTCTCTGCAGCAAATAATTTAACAAAAAATCAAGAGACACCATCAGCCAATCAGATATCAATAACAACTAAATAGGCAACCTGATTTCCACAATTGTGTTGCGTTTTCAATTGCTTAATCATAGTAATAACCAAGTTATTTAAACACTGTTGTGTGTGTTTGTGTTTTTGAAAATAAGTGTTATTATAGATTTCTGCTTATACTATGTTGTCCCATTAAATGAAATATTTTAATATACTACATTTTCTGGACAATCCTGATGCTGTAGCTATTTCTTTACTATACCTTATGTATCATATACAGGAGATTTTCACCCACAAGGAGTGCTGAGCAAATACCAGCAGGAACTTAAATATGTACAGTGGTACCACATACACATATCCATCAGCATTCTCTGTGGGTGCTAGTGCATCTCAAATTCTGTATACAGTGCATGTCCTCCAGGTCAAAATGACCTGTCTTCAGTAAATTCCCAATTCAAGAAGCTTATGAGATTTTTTCACACATTTTTATATAGCTTAAAGAAACAACTACGTAGTAATTTCCCAGAAAATGTGTGAATACCCAAGTTTGTACTCCTTATCTGTCTTCCTATAGCCTATAAAGAAAATGTGCAAAAGGGGGTTTTGTATGCATTATTATTCATCCCAATGAGTTTCTTTTGATTTTTTCCTTGCAGTCTTTGAGAAGGCCACCTGTTTTGTTTTCTTTACATCTGCTACTGATTGATCTCAGACAGAACTAAAACATCCTCAAATTCTGTGTTGTGTAAATAACTCTGTGACCTGGAATTCAATTAAATTCCTTGTGGAACAGTTTGGACACCCCTGCTGTAGCGTCATGGTGACCCAAAGACAACCTTGGCTTTTTGTACAGCATGCATGGGAATGTGGATAAATGGAACAATCAACTTTGTCTGATGTTGGGGTCAATGAGTCATAAATTTTAAGATTTTTACGATGAAAAATATTGTTAAAGGGATTTTTTAGGGGGGTTTAACACAGTGATGGGTAAATTTGACCCGAGGAAAACAGGAAGGTGAACAGTGAACAGCTATTCTAATATTAAATTTACTGTACGTACTTTATTTTCTGTAATAAAGTAATTACTCTGTAATCCTTAGTAAAACCAAATGTACTTTTCATGCATTAATACTAAATTCTTTCGTAAATACTGAGATCTTTTGCTAATAGCTTTTGCATTCGCTTATACCTTATATAGCTTATACATACATGTATATATATATATATATATATATATATATGTGTGTGTGTGTGTTGGGGTATACAGTTCCAGTGGCAAATTACAGTGCCAGCTGATGATTACAGTTACAGGTTTCCACCAGAATTCAACAGTCTAACAGCTTCATGATGTTAGGACTGAGCTCCCCAGTCCGGTATGCCTCAGCCTCCTGAGGAAGTA
>JAFBJS010004804.1:0-53802 GCA_016785265.1 Paraplagusia blochii
AGAAAGAAATATATATGTGTGTTTGCTTGTCCCCAAGAACCAGTTTGTCATTGTCCTCTATGCAGTTTTCTCTTCAATATTTTTCTGGGCCCATTGTGTGCCAAAGTGTGAGGTTCAAATCCCTGTTCTTGTGCCTTTATCAAACATAAGTATAATTTTTTTTGTTAGAAGAACAAATGTACAATGACATCATTAACATGTGATTGGTGTATTTCTAGTTCTAAGCCTGTGTATTGGCAAAAACAATGCGTATCACAATATGATACTGTGATACTTAATTAGATCAGAGTGATTTTTGTTGCTACAGAAGAAATGAAAGAAGAAAAAGAAAATGTGTCATGAATTGACTGTCAAAACCAACCCAGTGCTGTAAAGAGAATTGATACAATATTGTGGAACAAAGTATTGCAATGTTTCAGCATCGTACTCCAAAGTCTCCAGTTCTTGTGCAGTAATCTTCCCCAGAACTGTCATGTCAGGTCTTAATTTGTAATAACATTTGAAGATTTTTATATGAACTTTTAGTGATTTGTCACTACACTGTTCTACATCATCTAAAAAAAAAAATGACAACAATTTTTTTCTGTGAATAATTTGAAATTGTGGAAACAAGAATTGTCCCAAAATGAGTGAATCAGACAACAAACACAGCACCAACATGACAGTGAAGTACACATTAATATATTTATCCTGTTGGACCTGTGTTTTCCAATGAAATGTAGTATAACCTAAATGTTACAAGCACAACCGTACCATCAGCTCTAAGTTTTTATACACAGTGATAACAGATAAATCTTCTTGTGTATTTGTTTAGTCTTATCTGTGAATCATGACACTGGTTATGTTTATTTGACTTAAAATAGTCGGGATGTATATTCTTTACAGGGTTTACTTCATTTTTTTTAATTATTTATCAAGCAAGATATTGAATACGCAGCTCCCTGGACAGTGTACAGACAAGTATTGATTAATATAAATAGAATGGAAGTGAAAATTAAGATTATTTTACTGCATCTTCAGCATGACATCATATTGTATCATTAAATGTTTTTATATAGCTATGGTTGGTGTCATAATTTTGCCAAGTCCGCCAAGTAATAATAATTAAACATAAGAACACTAGTATTATTTGCTTTATATTAAATTAATTTTTGACAAGTATCTGCACTCAAGTCTTTTGGCAATGTCAGCAATTTGCATCTGCTATCAGTTGCTTGAAATCTCTACATTTTACTTTTTTTACTTTATATTTTTTCAAATTTTTTTTACATTTCTTTTTTCTGCAAAAAAGTAATGCTCAAAATGAGTACTCTCTGGTTGACCCAGAATGCATTTACCAACAAATCAACCGTATATTTTAGTCACGGTATTTGCAGTATTTCATATACTATATTTCCGAGGACTCACTCATGTGATCAGCGTATTACGTGACAACTTTTTAGCTTCTGCAAACATGGATTCTGGAAGAAACAAATCGTCTTTGAAGAGGAACTGCAGTTTGGTTCATCAAAATCAGACTTTTCTTCTCGTTTGTGTCGGTTCACAGAGATGAGAACGCTGAATCTCAACTTCACTTCCTTCTTTTGTCCAATCTAATGTTTGCTGTCCAACTGTTATGTAACAAAGGCTTCTTTTAGCCCAGTTTCTAAGATGGAGTAACTTTCCCAGAGACTGGTCTGTGCTGCTTCTGTTGTGAATTACAATGAATGGACTTTAATTCTCCTAGACTTGAGTTTCTGCCCCCAAGACACAACCACCCCCACTCAGACCCCAGGACTCCATTCAAGAAAATGTGAACCAGAATAAAAAATCTGGACCAAAATAAAAAAACAAGTTTAACTAAAATAAACCACCATTCTGTGACTATATCATCACCAGACCAGACTATATCGTATTAAGTTGGATTTGGTCAGATGGGCGTTAATGATCTCATCAGTTGGTCACATGATAAAACAATGTGACAGTGACAGAATCATGGGCTTCTTTTGTGTTGATGACAAAAGCATTTTAAAGTCTTCAGACAGACTGAGTGGAAACAGTTTTACTGTGTCTTCCTGACTGCCTGGCCGTGTCTGTCCGTCTTCACTGAGACAACCTTCACCTCATGAACCTTGTCACAGTGACCTTCACCGTGTTGTGTCATCAACTCGACGGCAACGCAGATAAAGTTCAAGGAGCAACGTCGTCTGAGTCATTTCTGCAACAACTCATCAATCAATCAAAACGACTGTTCACGCTGGTACTTTACTTTTTACATTATTTATTGCATAAATATTAGATATTTAATGTTAACATTTCTATAATTATTTCAAAACATGAATGTGACTGAACTCTACGGAACTTTTACCTCCTTAATTTTTAGCTTTACAATTAAACGGTGTGTAAGTGTGTGTGTGTGTGTGTTAATATACATTTTTCATTTCATTTTTTTAATGTAAACTCTTCATTGTTGAGCTCCAAGATTTTTTTATTGCACTGTCAGCATTACTGATAACAGTGGGTGGAGCAGACTATTGTCCTATTTGCTTTGATAAATCTTCCTGACAGTTTCACAGTTTTGAACTTTAGACTAAAATGATTCTTGAAAGGCAAGATATTAAAAAAGATTCTCTTTCCTTTCTCTTAACTTATATTTATAAAGTTTTATACAAAAGGCTATTGCATTAGTGTTTAAATAATGATTGAACTTGTTTAATATCCAGTAGGGGGCAATCTGGCTGATCTGGGGAGGTGAGACTGCTACTCCGTTTAATATTAATATTATTATTATTATCACTGATCATATACTGTAAATGCGTAACATTAATAAAAAGAAAGAGCTTCAGACTTATTTCCCTGTGAAAATAAATATAAAAATAATAAAAAGACATGCTATTTTGTTTAAAGAAATATTTAAAATTAGTTAATATTAGGGAAAATAGTTTTAATAAGAGAATTTTTTTTCCATGTTTCCTGGTTGGCTTTAAAACCAGAGACAGTGCCACCTACCGGGCACTTTATCGTAAATCATACAGTACAATTAGCAGTTTTTCTTTTCTTTTTAACCAAATTCAGGGTTAAAAAAAAACAGTCAGGATGATTATTGTACCAGTGCTGGTCACCACCTCCTCTCGGTGGGAGGACCAGTCTGTGCTGGAGCAGCCAATGACGGTGCTTCTCACCGCGGCTCTGTTTACTGTTGTGCAACTCCACACAGAGCAGTGAAGAGAGGAGCTGTAGCCCCAGTCATCTCAACCTTCTCTCCACCATGGCAGCTCCAAGCAGAGTCTGCATCATCGGCTCTGGAAACTGGTGAGTTTCCTCGGTGTGACCGTAGTAAACACACCCGGGGGATTTAACCCCGTCTACGGCTTATATCCGTGCAGGCGATGCGATCCCGATGGCTAGCACCGTAACCAGGAATCAATGGGACACAGTCGGCTAATATTGACCAGCAGCGGCTTTACACTAAAAACACCTTTATTTACACTACTCTCCGATATTACACCTCGTCAGTGAAGTCGTTTTATGTTATTATTTGTTCTGAGGTCCCGCCCTGCCGCCTGTCAGTCACGACATTTGTCAGATTGTTGTGTAAAAAAAAATTAAATGACAGTAAATGCGTTCGTCAGTTGTTTACATCCACAACAAACTGTTTCTTGAACCGCCATGAATCGATGTCAAACAGTAACAGAGCAGCTTCAGGTCCATGGACCTCAGACATGGAGTCCATGGTAACAGCAGTTGTGTTTTTAATAACATCTTTCACTTCATTGTTTGCAGCAGTGACGTGTCGTAAGCTCCGTGGACTCAGAACTCACGACAACAGCATATTTACAGCTTATTTACTGCTGGTACAATGGTTACTGGTAACCAGACACACAAACAAGCAACCACTGTGTGTTAGCTTAACAATGTATGGCGACAGATGTGACGTACACAGAGGAATTAGGACGTAATTCGGTTTATAAACAGAGGAAAGTTTTTTCTTACCTTTGTTTATGTTGATTGATGGCCTACACTGGACACACGAGGGCGCTGTTGTTGCTTTCCGAGCCTCCAGTCCAGAGTCAGTGTTAGTCCGTATCTTGGTAAGAAGGATTTAAAAACTCGATCAGTTGTATCGTACGACATTCAAAAAACACAACGCGTTTTACATTTATTCCAGAATGTTCTTCACGAAACTCAATTACTTCCTTGTTGCTATTATCTTTTCCTTCTCAAATGTCATTCACACGAATACGTTTTGTTGTTACTTCGGTGTAAAATGTTTAAAAACGATCGCTTAAGTCACTGTGCACTTGACTTCCTGTTCATCATATTGGCGCCATAAGTCGACCATAGGTACCAGTCTGGCTCACGTCCGCCCTCCTCCGGTGTGGCGTCTTTTCGATGGCGTTTCTGATACAGCGATATAGCAACGAACTGGACGGGCCAACGCTAGTGCAATGTTCCGGCTATCCGCTATTATGCTATTGCTACACTACCATAATAAAAGCCAGACATTAACAGAGTCTGTTCATCGTATGCTAGTTTGTATCTTTAATAATAATTATTATAGCAATTATTATTAATAATAATTATATTGTTGTTATATAATGGCGTATAACCGGAAGCACTGCATGCTGCCGAAATTAGACAACGGTAAAACCACTACTTACCATATGCTAATTTCGGCTGAATGTATTGCATTATTTCTAGCTTTTACAATAATGTATAATGTATTTTTTTAAATTAATGTTACAATAAATGCTTCAAGAACCAGTAATAAAAAGCAATGAAATGAGTTTTTGTTCAAAGGTGATTTGGTTTGTAGGGTGGAAGGGGTTTTTAGCTCCGTGCCCAGGTTTGCCTTCTACTCTGTTTTGATAAAACTAATTACTCACATTTTGCTGTACAGACCTGTCAAATATATCAGCAGTTAATCAGCAGCTGTCAACTTTATTGCTGAAAGAAAAGAAAAGTGTTATGTTTTTTCTCTTTGGACTTTGTTTCGTTTACGTAAGAGGCAAATGCAAAAACCAGTGTCCACAAAATGACACCAGTGTCCAGTCCACCGCTGGTTCACTACCATTAGCACACAGTAGAGCTTTTATTAACCTTTTCTTCCAACACTGTACAATTGTGACTCCTGTTGGACCTTATGAATACATGTTCATGATTCAGATTTTTACTTTATGATGTGTCTGAATGTAAACTATACCATATAAGTTTAACTGGTTGATTAAGTCATTCTTTGTGACCTGTCTGAACACAGGGGTTCAGCTATCGCTAAGATAGTTGGAGCCAACGCAGCCCAGAACTCCAAATTTGACAGCACTGTAAAAATGTGGGTGTTTGAGGAGATGGTGGACGGACGCAAGTTGACGGAAATCATCAACACTGAGCATGAAAATGTCCGTTACCTGCCTGGACACAAGATCCCTGCAAACGTGGTGAGACTCTGCTCCTGCCTCAGTTGGTGGCCAGTCTGGACGTCTCTCCTGCTCTGAAGGTTTTTTATTTCTACAATTAAAGTTGCATTTCTATCCCCAACCTAACGCTCCTTGCTCCTTATCTACCTCCACCTCCAGTTGGCTGTTCCTGACCTGGTGGAGGCAGCCAAAGATGCAGACATCTTGGTCTTTGTGATTCCACATCAGTTTGTTGGGGGAGCGTGCAACACCTTGAAGGGGAAGATCAAAAGTGATGCTGTAGGGATTTCCCTCATAAAGGTTTGATCTTTTCTCTTTGATCTCTCTGAAATCTCATTGTTAAAAAAAATTAAAATAGCGGTAAAGAACGTGTTGTTTAATTCCCCTTAGGACAGTACAGATAGATTCTCCTTTCAAGTTCATATGGGACATCCCTCTTGATTGTGTTCACATGTTTGTTCCACCAGGGGGTGGATGAAGGACCTGACGGACTCAAACTCATCTCAGATGTGATCCAGGAGAAGTTGGATATCACCATGAGTGTACTGATGGGGGCCAATATTGCCAATGAGGTTGCGGAGGAGAAGTTTTGTGAGACCACCATCGGTAAAACCTGATTTATTTTTCCCCCCAATTTTTGCTTACCGTCATAACAGATTTCTAAAGCGGCCGTCCGGAAGTTTCTCCAGTTTTAGACTGGCCGAACATTTCATTGCTCATCCACTAGGTGGCAGCACAAATAAATTTTTTTTAGTATTTCTTCTTGTAGGAAAGTTGGTGGTTAAACTGTTAAAAAAGATTCTAGAGTTAAGCAGTTTCTCTGTTTTGTGTCAAGGATGTAAAAATAAAAGTCACGGCGCTCTCCTGAAGGAACTGATGCAAACTGACAACTTCAGAGTGACCGTAGTGGAGGAGTCTGACGTGGTGGAAATATGTGGCGCCCTCAAGGTGAGAGGTCTCAATAAAAATGTATTCATTTAACACTTGTGTTCTACATGAGAGTTTTCAACCCTCCGCTCCTCAGAACATTGTGGCCGTGGGGGCAGGTTTCTGTGACGGTCTGGGTTTTGGGGACAACACCAAGGCTGCAGTGATCAGACTGGGTTTGATGGAGATGATCGCCTTCGCTCGTATTTTTTGCACGGCCGGGACTGTGTCCTCCGCCACCTTCCTGGAGAGCTGCGGCGTGGCCGACCTCATCACCACCTGCTACGGAGGACGTAATCGAAAAGTTGCCGAGGCATTTGTCAAGACGGGAAAGGTGAGGAGTGAGATGCTTTATTTATTTGCAAACCAACTTTGAGTTACAAAAATATAAGTATAGTATTTATGTCAAACTTCTCTCCTGTCTGTTAGACCATCGCACAGCTGGAGCAGGAGATGCTGAAGGGCCAGAAGCTGCAGGGCCCGGCCACTGCAGCTGAGGTCCACCTCATCCTGAAGCACAAAAACCTGGTGGACAAGTATGTCTTGGAGTTTATATTTATACATACAATAGGTCTATACTGTGAGATGAGTGACATGGTCATTTATTATCTAGCGGTTTTCACCATGTGGGTAATTAACGTCTCTCTGCCTCTGTCTCCGTCTCTCCAGGTTCCCCCTGTTCAACGCTGTCTATAAGATCTGCTACGAGAACCATCCAGTCACGGATTTCATAACCTGTTTGCAGAACCACCCAGAACACATGTGAACGACCAGCGTAACCTCACCAAGTGCCTTCTACAGAAGATCTTCTCAAACCAATCACCTGTCGTCCATCATCCTCATCTCATCAAACGCCCCCTGCTGACCGTGAGCCAACATTACTGTGTTACTAAGTTTGTTGATCCACAGGCCCTTTGTTCTAAACATTCACTTTCATATCATTTGAAAAGAACAATTTAATTTTAATTTTTTTATTTTAATTTTAACTAAAAAGCTGAAGAATCATAGACCAACTGATGTCTAATGTCGGTGTCTGCGCCAACCACTAAATTACAAATTTATAAAAAAAAATCTAGGTAGGTATCTCCGATAAAATCAGCTGACCAATGTTATCGTCCTGATATGAGCATAACATTATTCCCCTGAAAATTACCACCTGATAAAGCATTGCCAGGGTTTCACCAAATGCCAGCCCTAAAATGTGTTTTGGGGAAAAACGGCTGTATATTAAAGTGCAAGTCACTAGATGGCAGCATTGCAGCTCAGTTAATTAATATCATACTTATCCAGTGGTTAGTATACTGTAGATAAGTAATTACTTCCAGTTCTATATCTGTATCTATTGATTTTGGATTTGTAAACTATATATCGGATATCAGCAAAAATCAAACCTCAGGATTCCCTGGAAAAATTCCGACCTTGTTTTAACAGAATCATCAGGATGTATAATACAAGTATGTTCTTTTAATCCCGGGTTGTCCAGGTACTAAAACCAAACTGACCTCAGTTTGGCTGTGACATGTGACAGGCCGTCACCCATTCACAAACCAATCACAGCACTGGGTTTGTGGCCCTTTATCTATGAAGCCATGCTGCCGTCCAGAATAAGGCTACGTCCACTGAGCACTTCATGTAGAGATATATACATGTAATACCTCACGTCTCGTTTCCTGTGTTGTACTGTAAAAAAAATAATGAAAAACAAATACTGTCAATCGCACAATAATCCTTTCAGCAAAAAACATGTGAGTGCCTTTAAATGCATGGTTTAAAACTAACTGTTGCCATCTTTGTTTTTGTTGTCAAACCAAAGATTTGACCAGTTCACTTCCATTATGACCAGCCCTGTCTGTTGTCCATGTCTGTGTTGCTGCTGCATGTTAACAAAGATGTCAACATTTGTCTGAATAAAATAGTTCTCATCATAATATTGTTTTTACAGTTGTTTAATTAGAAATAACAACTTCAACAAAGTGAGGTCATAAATAATTTCTCCTATGAAAAATTAAATATTGTCATAATTCAATGTATCAATATTTTTCCAGTTTCTCTTCACTGCAGCTCTTGATAAGAATTCCAATTAAATTATGAATCAGATTTTCAGCACAGATCAGTGTTTTTGAAGTTTCCATAAAACATTCCAAACCAACACACCAATTAAACGGTTTATTACAGTTTGTGAAAGTCTAGTAAACAACAGAACCTAGTTTATTTTTTTTAAGATACAAATGACAAAACTCTGTGACCTGTTTCAGACTTACTGCCGTTACTACAGTAACAGTAACAAAAATGTGTCAATAAACTTGATGGGAGGGGTTAGTGGGAGGCAACAGAATGAACACAGTCAATGATTCTCAGCAGGGAGAGATTTTTAAGACTGTTGCAGTGTAAATGCACTGGAGTGAGAAGTCACTGCAGTACCAGGAGCAGCCACTGTTTCCTTGGTCCCAGACTTGGACAAACATCGGAGGATAAGACGTCGGCCTCGGTTCGGTTCTACGGCTGAGATGTAGTCAAAGCTAAAGCTGGAGTTACGCGTAATGTTCACTAGGGGGACACATAAGTGCTGGGTGCCGGTTCCACCATCAGGCAGTACTCAGTGCTGGGTCTGTCCATGTACCGTCCTAAAGTTTAAGACCTAGTTTACGATGATGGGCACACGGAGCTAGTTCAGGAAATCCTTCCCCCACATTCCCTGTCAAAGTTGGTCCAAGTGCTTTAAGTAAAGGAGGCTGAAAGAAACAATATGTCCGTGAAAAAAAAAAAAAAAGCTCATTATTGGGTGTGTGTTGATCCATCAGTTCCACCAACGTCCATCAGAACCTGAAGCTCCTTCCTTTTTCACCAGAACGACTATTGGACTCACCGCCCCTGCTGCTCTCCGCCTCCCACCTACTCTAGCTCTACGCCTGCATCTCACCACCGTTCACAGCCTGTGAGGGTTGACCCACTTGTACGTGCCGGCGTAGTGAAAACCCACTCTCTTCGAAAGGTCGTCGGCTTCGGTCGGGCCGCGGCTGAAAAACAACAGACAACATTTGAAAGTCGAAATTCTCCTCACCCGCTCACTTACTCACAGACAGAGGACGCCCTACCTTCCGTATTTGTATGGAATGGGTTTTGGTTTTTCCTCATCTATCTGGTGGAGAAGTGGTGTGAAGATCCTCCAGGCTTCCCGTAGTTCATCGCTGCAAGAACAAACAATTGAAGCTTCAGTGAAGTTCATGGAATAATGCTTACATCATGGACTATACAGTGATGATCGACCTGCCGCTAGGAGAGAAAAAAAAAACTACACTGTGGTGCCATCTAGTGTACAGGGTTACATGACAACATTTAAAACACAGTGAGGTAGAGGTTGAGGAAGGAGTGTCTCACCTGCGAACGAAGTGCATCTGGCTGCCACAGAAGACGTCCAGGATCAGACGCTCGTAGGCGTCGGGAAGTTTCACATCCTGAATATAAGAAAATCAGAAAACAGACAATATCGGGACATCAGATGCTGGGAACCAACAATCAACCAACGAAACTAATCAACCCATCAGTAAAACCCAGATCACACCTTATATCTGCTCTTGTAGGTGAGGTCCAGTTCTGTCTCCTCTGGGTGGAAGTAAACTCCAGGTTTTTTGCTCATCATCTTGGCGTAGACGGCCTCGTTGGGCTGCACCCTCACCACCAGTTCGTTTCTGCGACACTGTTTTCCAAAAATGTCTCCTGGAACGTCAGTGAACTGTAACCGCACTTCAGCTTTCCTCTCGTTCAGCGCTTTCCCACAGCGGAGGATGAAAGGGACACCTGAATAAAAGGACATTCAGGAATTAGTTGAAAAAAAGATTTGAATCATTTTTTTAAATTTGTTTTAATCAAGTCTAACACGAACCCACCGTCCCAGCGTTCATTTTGCACATAGAGAACAGCAGTGGCGTAGGTGGCCTGAGTCGATCCTTCAGGAACGGTGGGGTCGTCCAGGTAACCCAGCTTGGCGTCGCCCTCACCATCTGGGTTCCCAACGTACTGACCCAGAACCACGTCTGACAAGGACACAGGGGAGATGCACTTCAGTACCTTTACCTGGAAAAAATGAAATGAAAAAATATTTAACCAGATGTTAAGACACATCAGATCTTAAAACACCGAGCTTTTACATAGGAAACCTACTATTACAACAATATATAATCGTAATAAGATTCTAACCCTGGCAGCAGGTGTGGTTAGTAATTAGGGAAGCAGACTTGGGCCTGGAAGGCTTTAGGTTCGATTCCACCAGCTGCCTTGTCACCACTGAGGTGCCCTGACCAACCTGCATAACTTCCAGTGGACTCACCACCCACAGGAAGTCTCATCCTCGTCCTCTTATCTGTTACCATGGGGAAGGCAGTCTTCACGAATGCCACATAAATCACACTTCACTATTACCAGCCCCTCATGAACCTTCCTCCAGGTGGTGGTCCCACCAGAAGGTGCCAACAATTGACAGAGACTGTAGGAGATCATGAGGGCCGGGTCGCTGACCTACCTTTTCATCTCTGACGTCATCCGAACTGGTTGACGCTGGTTTCTCCATGGCAACCAAAGACAGCATTTGAAGTAAGTGGTTCTGCATGACATCACTGACAAAGAGAACAGGGAACATTAGGGTTCCACATTGACAACTAATAAAATTGATGTACAGAATACACTCTGATATCAAGTGAGATGTATCCTGTTTAATCTGAAGTAACCAAATCACCACAAGAGAAAAGTGCGAAAACAAAGGCCTTTGTCGCCCTCTTGTGGAATTCTAAACAAATGTGTGAAGTGCCATGTATCTCGTCCAACAGTTGTCAGTGTGTTCCACTGTTTCCACTGTCCTTCGTTTACCGTATGATGCCAAAGTCATTGAAGTATCCTCCTCTCCCCTGAGTGCCGAACGGTTCCTTGAAGGTGAGGACCACACAGGCCACGCTGTCTCTGTTCCAGATTGGACCAAAGATCCTGTTTCCAAACCTGCAGCAAACATGGGGAATGAATATTCATCAGTTAGCAGCAGCATCAACAACAGCAGCAGCAGCAGCAGAGGGAGACAGCTGCAGGTGACATCATCAACAAGACTGTGATGATGTCAGAACCCAGTCTGAACAGGGAAACAGCTGAAAGTGATGTTTTAACAATCGACTCCAAGGCCAATAATCTTCATGGAAAAGCTGACCTTATAATGTTAATTAATAAAAACAACAATTTAAGGTCTCTAAACAATCACAACTATCTTCAGTCTGTATTTCAAACTAGTGATTTCCCATCGATGTCATGATGTAAAGATATGATATTATCATTTTATGTGTTTAACGAAAACATAAAATGTGTTTAACGAAAACTTGAAAACGCAGTGTCTGGATTCAGACCCTAAAACCCTAATTTGTGCCCTAAAAGTAGTTTCGAAGATAAACAGCTGTACATTAAAGCCACTAGATGGCAGCATTGCAGTGAATTAATCTCATACTCTACAGCAGTTTGTCCAAATAAATAACCATGTTGGATATGGGCAGAAATGTAAAACTGTACATCCCTTCTTCAAAAACATTTCTTATAGGTAAATTTAGCCTAAAAGACATCCTCATTATGAAGAAAAAAGTATCACTGAGTTCTCCTACCTGAGCACCATGAGGTTCTGCACCATTTCTTTGCCCAGGTAGTGATCGATGCGGTAGATCTGGTCCTCGGTGAAGAGAGAGGAGAGGTGAGCAGAGAGTTCCTCAGAGCTCTTCAGGTCATGTCCAAAAGGTTTCTCCACTATCACCCTGTTCCAACCTCTGCACAGAGGGAGGAGAGTGATTCCATACGGAGTCACAGAAGAGACAGAGAATTAGACAATTGTCAGGGGCCACAGACGGAGACAGAGACGTTTCACACTGACTTTGAGCTCATGCAGTGGAGACTGATGTTTTTGGTGACATCGTGGTAGACGGTGGGGGGCAGAGCCAGGTAAAAGAGACGGTTGGCCTCGGCCCCTCCAGGCAGGGACAGGACGTGCGAGTTGAGTTTGGCGAAAGAACTCTCTTCGTTGTATTTGCCGCTGATGTACGTGTTCCTGCTGAAAAAGGCTGACAATCGCTCCGCCTCGGTGTCGGTCGCCTATAGTCACCAGATAGAGAAATAAATATTAACAAAAAATTAAAACTGTTTATTTTTCAAATGCTTCTGAAGACAAACACTGTTGAGTTATTTAATGGGTTGCCAAAAGTGTGAGTATTGTCCAAACACTTAATTACAGATTCTGATATCAATTCATACAGATACATACAGATGGTTATATGTATTTATCTTTACGAATCACTGTATGAGTATAAGATTCATACATTAAGCTACAATGCTGCCATCTAGTGACTTCCATATCACTTTTAAATACAGCCATTTAGCCCACAAACATTTTTTAGAACACACATGGGCTTTTCATTATCTGAGGAAAAAGAGTATAATGATTCTTAACGATATGACATAATCTGCTCATATTTTGCTAACTATTTCTGTCGGCCAATATTATCAGACACCTCGTTCCTCTCAGGAAACAGGATGCATTACATAACAAGTGCACAAAGGGTTAACACCACTTCGGTCTCACCTTCAGGTACTTCAGACACGAAGCTCTGATGGCGTCAACGGTCAACACGGATCGAGCGAAGCCTACGAAATAGGTCTGTTCGGGGAGGAGGCCGTCTCTGAAGAGCCACCTGGATGACAGGGGTGAAAGCTCTGTCACACGTCGCCCTCTAAAGTGACTGAGTGCAAACAACAGTCAGGTAAAAGTTCATGTGTCCATATACAGAGGTTCACTCACCACAGTGTAGGGTAGATCTTCTTCTTGGCCAGATCCCCCTGCAGGGACAAACAGGAAATACACCCTCATTAATTCTTTATTCATTTTAGTTGAATTTTTTTTATCCAATCTTCCTCGTCTTGGTTCATTTTCTTTTTCTTTTCTAGTCCTTCCTTTTGAATCTGATCATTGAATCAGAGTCAAAACAAAGTGAATAATTTATCCACAACGGAACAAAAAAATAAACGTGTCATCAAATCAATATCCAATAGTTCTGCCATTGGCCTGTAGTAAACTCTGTAGGTGACGAAAATCTGTTTGATAAGTTTAAAGTCCTTTCAATTTTAAACAGACATATCATTCATTCATTTATTCATTCATTCATTCATTCACAGCTTATTACATCTGCCTAGAATTTAGTCCATGTTTGCAAAATTATAGGAGCATTCAGCTGTGGCTACAATGACATGATATGAAAAGAACAGGTGAAATGAACACACACACACACACACCCCGGGCAATAACAAAGAACTGCATACACACACAGACACATATACACACACCTCAGGGCTTAACAAAGAGCCTCCCACACACACACAGTCACACACACACACACCCAGCAGCTCTTCCTCCTGTGTATCAGGTGAAAGCGCTGACGGCTGGTGACGCTGCAGAATTCAGGCAGGAAATAGAGTAACAATGAGGAAGCTGTGGACTTTATTAAAATGTGTTCCGGAACGTTCTGTTTCAATGAACTTAACTTCCTCGTTTTTTTTTTCTTTTTGTTATTTAAGTTTTAGTTCTTTTGTTGTATTTTTGGTGAAAAACATCTTACATCAGATGTTAATTTACTGATATTTCAATTTTGCAGAGTTCTGTGCTTCATTAAAATGATAATAAAGAAGTAAGAAGGTGAGGAGGAAAATGCCTGACAAAGAGGAAGCTCTGGTGTCTCCACTCAGGACTTGTGAAAGCCCAGATTGTTCAGCTCTGTGTAATCGCCTCACATTTCCTTCTGTCCAGGTGCAGACCTCCTTAAATCTGTTCCGGAAAAGTCCACTCTGATACATTTGTGTCAAACTCACCGACGCTCCCAAGATGAAGAAGATGTGAACGTCAGACTGATGGAACTCTTCATCGTCGTACAGCTCCTTCCTCAGCTCCCCGAACACCTCAGAGCGAGACAGGGGGATGGCGCTCATTTTCTCTGGGGAAAAGAGGAAAACAATGGTTTAGAACTGGCAACCATGATTTCTAAATTTGATTTGTAAAATGTAATTAGATGCCTGGACTGGAAAGACAGAAGCTGAGACACTTCAGAGGCCGAAAGGACGCCATGGACAAAATACCACAAATCATGAAAAAACATTTCCTGTATTAGATTATATATCTATCTATAAATATATATTTATAGATTACAGAGATTGTAGATTACAGTATTTATTCTAATTCTATGTACAATGTAATTATCCATCCATCAGGCTGGATCAGACATTGTCAAACCTTTTGATTTATTGGTCCTTGAATTAGAAAAGTCATGCATGAACTGTGCAGTGCAGAGAAAATGCAGAATATAATCAAGATACAAACCCTTTATATACTTTTGATACATTTGATGGGCTTGACTACAAGGCTGAACGGGCCGCATGGGACCCACGGGCCTTAGTTTGCTCATGCTTGAGCTACCTAATTGTTGGCAGGTTAGCTTTCTTTAGTTACATAATAATAACAAATAAAATTTTTAAAAAAATCATGTTCTTTTTTTTTTTCTTTTTTAACTTATAAAAGCTTAGTTTTTAATGTCCTTTAATTTTCGTCCTTTAATGTTTTAAAGGATTAAGTGTTTATTCCTAATTTCTAGACCAATTGACCATCGCAGTCACCACAGACGGATGTTTGGCTGGTTTTCTAAGGGGAAAAACTTTCTACAGCGTTACTTGATTTGATATTTAATGTAAATATATATTTTTAACATCCTTATCAACTCATTTACAAAGTATGAAGTTATTTTATCATCCAGGAAGTGTAATATATTGTCAAATTTAGCTAAAAACTTGGATACTATCGTTTACAACCTTTAATTTAACAATATTTCAACCTAATTCGGTCTCATTTTTAGGACATTTGTCTGGAAACAGGAGTTATGGTCGTACGTAGTTGGAAACGATGCCGGTGAACAGAGTAACGACATTAGTGAAATCCTCCGCTAAATCCTACGGTAAATACGGTAAAGCTGGATCTCCTCCGGCGACGCGGAGACTTCTTTGACGCTAACGGCTGAAAGTGTGACGACAACCGGAAGAAAGTCGTTCTCGTTCCGCCCTAAGTGTTATTATAATACTATCGGAACTGAGCGGTTTAATAGTATCGGAGCTGAGCTACTCGACCCGCTCGTGTGCGAGTCGCTCGTGGTTCTTTAGCTTCATTTATGACAACACGGCGAAGAAGACGATGCTAACGGCTACACCGGGGTGGAGAACGGAGATAAAGACTCGGATTATCGACTCACTGCCGCTGCTCCTCGCCTCAGATAGAGAAGATAACGCCGCAGCAGCTCCGTCTGTGTCAGTACGGGTCCCCGCTGCCCGACAGCCACATTTAACAGTGTGGCTTCTGCTTCACTTCCCTGTTTCTGTGACCACAGCGATTTGAGGGATTTTATTGGTTTGTCTGAAACTCACCAGCGCTCGCTCGAGTTCCCATCACTGTCGACTGCAGCCACGTCCACGCCCCCTGTTGGCGGGGCGTGGCTTTAAGCGTCCTTCACTGTGTTGACGGTGCAAGTCTGTCCCACAGCCCGAAATAACTCAATACTGTACTGGGCACATTTTAATAAAAAATACTTAAAAAAATTTAAGAAAAAATCATTTTATTTTTTATCTTTTAACTTGTTTATTTATTATATAACTTTCACATGTTTTATTTATATTTTATAACATTTACTAGACATTTCTTGTAATGTATTTATCAAGATTTTGCCAATTTTACCAAAATTTTGTACAGAAATGTGCAACTGCGGAAAAAAGAAACACACAAATTTTAAATGTTATGATTTATTCATTTAATTTTAAATAGAATTAAATAAAATAATTTTATTTATTGTAATTTTTATGGAAGCAGATCTGGTTAAGGAGGGGATCAAAAATGAGGTGATTAGAGGGACAACACAGACAGGAAGGTTTGGAGAAAAAGACTGAGATGGTTAGGACATGTTCAGAGGAGAGACAGTGGATACGTACGTTTTTCATTTGAGTCACTGTGTCCAGAGAATGAAGTAAATAATAAGTGGTTTTACAAACTGAACACCTGTGGGCCCTAAGAACAAAAGTATTGCTGTTTAAGAAGAGACTGGAATGAAGAAACAAAAAATTGCAATAATTTCCTTGTGAAACCAGGAAGTAGAGCAACCTGCAACAACAGTTGCTCCAGAGATTTTTGTAACCTTGGTTTCTGTTTTTTTCTACGTGTACTGAATAGAACATTTGAGGTACAACTCTGAAGTTGTACCTTTACCAGATATCTTAATCTGGTACAAGTCAGTCAAAACATACAGTGTGGAGGCCAAAACCAGCCCACTAGACCAGGCACCAGTGAAACCAGAGTGGCCCTGCATATAATATAATAGAAATGGTTGTCAAATAAATCCATGTCCACCAACACCACCATTTATATAGATATATTTTTATTTTTCTTCAGGGGGAAATGTTATTTTTCTCTTTGCCATTGTCCTCCATTCCTCCTCAACCCACAACAATTCCCACCTCTCCACTCTCCCAACTCAGGAAAATACAAAGAAAATAAAAACAAACACAGAAGGATTCATCAGGCCTGAGCAAAAAAACACTGTATCAGCAGTTTGAAGACAACCGTCCAGCCCTGGATTATTCCCCTGAAAACATCCCAGAAACTAACAAGCAAAACAGGTCTATGGACAGCCTATAGAAATGGAATACATACAATGAACACTTTTATAAACTGATGTCCTTCTGTAAATCTCTCCTCATTGGTCACAGTTCATGTGATCGTTGGTGATCTCCCTTACATGGTTGTGTGCACCACGCCTGAGGCCTGATGTCATTAATGTCATTGCATCAGTGGCTTTGCAGGAACAAGGCTGTGTTAACTGGCTTTGGTACAAACGGGATCAACTGTCGGTTGAATTGGGAGCGGCGCACGTGCTAACTAAGGCCGATACTTTGGGATGTACCAACACCAGTGGAGCGAACTGTCCAATCATCCGCCGTCCAGGCAGAGCAGCAGGCACACGTCCCATTTAGATTTAACAGGATTGGGTTAGTTGGTTGGTTGTTTTTTTTTTTCAACCTAAGGCATTTAATTTGAATGATCGGAAAGACAGAACGGAGGAAAGAGAGATGTGTGCAGGGCCACCTAGTGTTTACAGCAGGGATCTCCAATATTAACTTTTTGCCCATATATATATATTTATAAATATATATATTCATTTTTAGAAAAAAATCTAACCAATACTTCTATTTATATCAATACTTATATCAGACCAATAATATCCACCAAATGGTATCATCAGATACCACATCCATACTGTTTCTGTAAAAAAACTACTGTATGTTTTGCTGAAAATCAATTAAATGTGCTGCAATGCTGCCATCTAGTGACTTTCACTTTAATATATAGCTGTTTCTTTTCACACCGTTATCTGGTTTTAATAATCAAAAGAAAAAAATATATTTTACACATATATACTAATATCAGGTGAATAATATCGCTCGGCCAATATTATCGGACATCCCTAGTTAATAGTGACCAAAAGTAAACCCTTGGAAGGGTAGGTCACTACTTAGAATGCTGCTCTAGTGACATAAATGAACAAAAGCACAGTGGATAGTATGCAGATTTTTGTATTGCTGTGCGATCTACATGATCACACATATGTACCGCCCCGCGTACAAATTAAAATACTGTAGTGAACACCAAAATACAACTCACTGGCTGCAGTTGACCAGGTGGTACCAGTTAGAAACAGGTATTTCCCTAGGAAGCCTGCTGGTCTTTGATCCTTTTCCAAAGGAATGAAATCATCACAATATTCATAAAAATGACTCTGAATCCTCCCTAAAGTCAGAACAACAGCTTTAAGAAAAATACAAACGATGGAGGCAGGAGTGGAACAAACCAAAGAGAAACAGGTTACCACGATCGGACATGCTTCAAAGCTGTGATGTCGGCAAGAAAAGCAGGTTTGTTGTCTCATAAAAACCTCACAGTGAAAATAGTTTTGCCCGTTCACAATTACAAAGCACAGTTTTCAGTCAAAATATGTTTGTTTGTTTGTTTGTTTTATCCCCTTCATTTATTTCTTCTTCATGGAAGAATTTGGCTTTATAGAACCACCAACCCCCGACACTCAACCCCAACCTGACCTCCACTGAGCAACACTATCGTCAAAATTCCTTCATTATTATGTGCACAAAAAATATATCTCTAAAGGCAAGGAGCTGTTGTCCAGTACCAACCACAACCCTGGTTGGTACTGACAGGTCCTTGGTATAAAAACAGTTGGAAAGTGCTGGTCTAGAACCCACTGGTTGTTCTAGATCAGGGGTCTCAAACTCAAATAAGTCGAGGGCCACCACCCACACTATCATAACACCAAAGGGCCGCGTCAGCTTTCAGTGTTAAATACAAAAGAAAACATTTAATAAAATACCATATTTCCATAGAGTCTGGAGTCTGTGCATCAGGGTTTGAGAACTATAGGATTTACCATAAAATATTATTATAAATTCAACTTTTACATCACGGTGGGGGCCACAAAATATTGTTCCACGGGCCACAAATGGCCCACGGGCCGCGAGTTTGAGACCCCTGTTCTAGATGACTAAATGTTGCCATGCAGGGACCGGGCGGTAGATGACAACCAGGTGATGTATACTGATGGTTGAGAGAATCAAACGTCTGACTGCTGCTGCCTAACCCCATCAGTCACATGACAAAGTAATACCTTATGGTTTCAAGGGTTTCGAGCTAATATCTTGCTGTTCCACGACAGCCAATAGAAATGATTTCACACTGCTGATTTTTAAATATCGATGCAGCCATTGGGCAGGAAAAAAAGGATGAAATTCCCAAAATCCAGGCCTGCTGCCTGATATAAAAGAGTCTGAAGTCAGTGCTGACTGGACTCGGAACTGACAGAACAGATCCACTCCACTTGCTTTTAGTAAATACATTAGTCTTTGGTCAATATACTCCTCCTCGGTTTATACATATAGTCATACACACACAAATATTCATGTACATACACAGTTATAAACGTGTACTTAACTGGATATTTGTGCACGTATGTGTTCACACTTTTTCATACAGGACCTTTTGCACAAAACATTGAGTTGAAAATAAATAGTTAATCCGTAAAGGAAACATAAGTACCTCTTCGTAACCATGTGGAAAAGAAGTCACAGGAAAAAAAATAAAAAAATCAACCCACAAAAGTCAAATGAAAGAATAGCCTTATGTACAGCGATAATCTTCTTTTGACACAGGCTAAAAGGCATTGTTTTCAAACAAACAGACTTTGCATCTTTCAAGAAGCCTGAGGGAGAGGCTAGACATGAGGAACACACTCGTCCGTCCGTCCGTCCTTCCACCTGCACCGGGGCCAAGGTGGCCGCCGAACGAGAACATTTTTCTTCTCTTTCATTTTTAAAGTCTTCAGAGTTTCGTTTTATCTGCCTGGGATTCAAGTGATGGCATTTCCGTTGTTCGGCCACTGCCTCCAACGTGAGTCCTCACTCACTCAGGGGTGTCTCCACAGGGCCTTCTAGAATCTGCTGCTGGTCCGAGTCTGCTAACTGTTAGGTGGTCCGTCGTTCAGAAAGTAGGTCGTCATTTCCCCTTTACCTTTGACTTTAACGACGCCCCGACACTCCAGAACGTAGCCTTTACTCGAAAGCACCCGACAGAGGTCGGCGGTCACCTGTCGGCACAGGAGGTGGAGAGTTCAGAGAAAAGAAAAGAAGTACAGCAAGTGGCAGCAGCCAGGTAGAGTGCCCTCTAGTGGCAGCCAGAAAGTAACAAGTATGTGAAATTGTATAATTTCACATATAAGTTGCACCTGAGTGTAAGTTGTAAAACCAGACAAAGGATAAAAAAAGGTGCAACTAATAGGAAATGTGATGACTCATTTGGGTTGGTACCTCGGGACCAGAACTATTTTGTTCATTTTTGTCCAATCTTCTGTGTTTGACCTCGACTAAGACCATCCAGTTCCTACCTGTATATGGTCCGGCAGACCTGTGCTGTCCATACGACTGGCCACGTTGACCGTGTTTCCCCAAATGTCATACTGAGGCTTCCGTGCCCCGATGACACCCGCTACCACAGGCCCAATGTTCAGACCTGGAGGAAGACGTGGACAAGTTTAATGACAAACATCACAAACACTGCGGGATGCCAACGCCATGTTTCCTCCATTACCGATCTTCATCTGAAAGTTGTTGAAAGAATGCTCGTTGATGTACTTCATCTGTTCCCTCAGTCTCATGGCGTAATCGGCCAACGCAGTAATATGGCTACGGCCCTCTTTGTCGTAGGTGGAATCGTTGAGACCTGAGGCCGCCATGTAGGTGGAGCCGATGGTCTTGATCTTCTCCAGCTGCCGGTACTTTTCTTCACTGATGATCTGTGGCCAGAAAGACAACTCCTGTAGCCAAATTGTAGTGAAACTAGTTCTGTGGTCTACTACAGTAGTCTACCACAGCAGTCTACCAAAGTGGTCTACTGGGGGGGTTCTACCTCAGTATTCTACTACAGCAGTCTACTACAGTAGTCTACCTCAGTAATCGTAGTCAATTATAGTGGTCTACCTCAATAGTCTAGTACTGCAGTCTACTACAGTGGTCCACAACAACAGTCTATTAATGGGGCCTACCTCAGTAGGCTTCTACAGCAGTCTACTACAGTGTTCTATTACAGCAGTCCACAACAGTACAGTGGTCTCCTACAGCAGTTTACATTGGTCTACTACAGGAGTCTACCTCAATAATCTAGTACACAGGTCTACTACAATGATCTACCTCAGTAGTCTACTATCGTAGACTAGTACAGTGGTCTACTAGAGTGGTGTAATACTATGTGGTATATGTATACTATAATAATATGATCTACTACAGTAGTATACAACAGTAGTCATTTACAGTGGTCTACCTCAATAGTCTACTACAGCGGTATAATACTGCAGTTTTCCCTAGTGGTATACAACAGCAGTCTAACACATTGGTCTACTAGAGGGGACTACCTCAATAGTCTACGACAGTGTACTACACTAGTGTACTACAGAGGTCTATTATAGCTGTCCACTAGAGTATTCTAATCTATTCCCTGCAAATCATTTTTGTCACTGTGAGGCCACTAGCAGAAGAATTATTCATTTTGTTGCTCAACTAAATAGCCTCGAAAATCATAAGCATATGTTATATTTTATATTACATAAACTACAGGTGCTTCAACTTTACCTCATCAAAGTCAGCGATGATCTCGTTGAGCAGGCGGAGACATTCCACTCCCTCGTTGTTGGCCTCCAACTCCACGTAGAACTCCGAAAAGTTGCTGATTGAGGCAAACATCACAGCCACGCACTCACAGGATTGGTAGTAGAGCTCGTCATTACGCCGCTCACGGGCCAGAAAGTGAGCGGCCACGTCTTTTGGCAAGATGTTATGGAGAAGTCGACGGTTGTAGGCCTGCAGCTCCTCCATCTCCTCCTTCTCCTCAGTGGCCTGGGAAGAAGAATGTTATTCATCACTGAGCTTAAAGTTGTTTAAATATTAACGTAAAAATATTGCTTCTATGTGGCATGAAGCTGTACATACCTGTAACTTCCACAGGAAGTCCAGGCGAGCAGTTGACTCCACCTGCTGGGCGTGCAGGTATAATGCCAGGACAAAGACGGTGAGAATGACTGGAGTCATGACCCTCAGAGACACTTTGGTCACGAAAACTGGGCTGCAGGTGGACAGAAGGGGACGTTCGGTCACGTCATCGATTGTTGTTAAAATTATGACATTACACAAAAAGATGTTTGCAAGATCAAAATGAAATAACAGAGAAGAAGGATTAGAATGACCATGATCTTACCACTGGGTGGCGGTGTCATTAAAACTGGACCTAAAAGCACAAAAATAAAAGCTATCTTTAGAATAAACACAGAAAATGAATAATTGTCCCCAACAATCTCCCAGAGTGAACTCAGTAATCTGTTACAACCTACGTCTACACTATGTTAAACGGACTACTAGTTGTACTTGGACTCCCTCTTGTGGTACAAACAATAAAGGACAGGTTTAAAATGAATAAAGGTACTGAAAAAGTATTTAAAACAGGTCACAGTTGAAGAATTACTTTTTTATACGGTATGTCTCAAAAAATCTATTAGTCACAGCATATATATAACAGCAGTACTCAGAAAAATACATTCATGGTATTACATGTTCATGGTATTGAATTAAAATGACTTACCAGTTAGTTCTAGTATCATTCAAATCACTGCAAACAAGAAAAACAAAAACCATTACAAGAATTGATTATTAGTCTGGAGGAAGTTAAAGAATACAGGTAGCTGTGATTCTTTTGTAATTCCTGCAATATAAGTCAATCTTGTGACCTCTAGAGGCTGTTGGTGTAAAAATAAAAAAACCTTGAAATTTTATATTTTTATATATGAGTCACACCAAAGCTTAAGTCAAAAACCGAGGCAGAGAATGAAAAAAATGTGACTTATATTCCAGGAAATATGGTACTTCATCCTGCTGAGTCATGGAAGCATGAAGTCTATTTCACAGATTAACCTCCAGTCCAGAGGAACAGGTTGCTGCCGGTTCTGTCTGTGTCACTTACATAGCATTAGAGGTGACGAAGAGGTCCGCGTTGTCAAAAAGTGCTACTTGTGGCCACTCCACCAGCAGTAGAAAGATGAGCTGGATGAGCAGCATGAGGGCCAGCTTCCCGATGCTGCTGATCTGCAGGAACACCGAGCAGGCTAGCAGCGTCAGCAGCACACTGTAGCTGAAATACTGCACCAGAGAGGGCGCTGATCAACACCACGCAGCTCAGGAAGTCGCAGAATACAGAAGTCATCAACGCTGAACCTACAACCTACTTACCTCGGGGAAGGGGCAGGAGGGACCGTGGCTGGGGCAGATCTCAAGGCCGCCCTCTATGGACACATTCAAGCTGCGGATCAGACACGGCGTCACCAGAGCGGCCGAGGTGTTGAGCTGCGACGCCACGCAGGCTGCCAGGCTCGTCGTGTCACAGGAAAACTGCAGTAGTGCAATGTAAAGACGTGTAAAAACAGGAATTCAGTACTTCAGCTTTGGATTGAATATGACCATTGAATTATCCACTGATCCCAGACCAGTATAAGTTGAATTCATACTGGTTCACAAAATAAATAAATAAATTATTATGAATTATGAAAATCACTGTCCCAATAAATAATTCCCAGGGGGAAAATTTCAACCGGAAGCCATTTTTAATCTGATTAATCACAAAGAAGCTGTTTCTGGAATATAAGAAGCACCAGTGCCCTCTAGTTGCTGTCAGTGATAACATGTTATGTAACATATTTCAATATATACTGCAAGTCTACCAGAGAATAAGTCAAACCCCGCCTAAGGATGATAAGATGTGCGACTTATAGTCCAGAAATGATGGTACTCATGATTGACGGTGAATACTAAAGCATAACTGTTGTCAAACGTCTGGTCTCATGACCAACGTCCACTTTACTTTGTCCACTTCAAGAGCTAGCTAGTAATGTAAGTAAAGAGGAACAAAATTAAAAAGATATTTCCAGATCAAGCGTGTGTCTGTGATGCGTTTCGTCTCGTACCATATTAACAAAAGCAGAGATGAAGACGAGGATGATGGTGAACACTCCCACCAGGGTGCTGTTAGTGCGGGACTGGACGATCTTCTTTGACACGGTCTGCATCGGACCTGGGAAGACCTACACACAGCAAGACAGACAGGACAAACGGGTCACAGCCCACATTACAAGGTGACTTCAGGAGAAAAACAACCACGGTCGTACCTTGATGCAAGAGTAGATGGCACAGATGAAGAGGATGTTGGCCAGGATGAAGAAGATGGTGATGTAGATCCCCAGCATGACCGGCGTGCTGCAGTAAGAAAGAGAGAATCGTCAGGTGACAACGAAAGTTGGTCAAAAACGTGGCAACTAAGCAGGGTTTATTTCAGATTATTTGTGAAATGTCCAAGTACTCACTGAGGAAAGACGACAATCTGTATGAAGGATATGAAGCAGAAGACCAACAAAGTACAAGCAACGTAGCCTCCAAAACGATCGTCCACCTTCTTCGAATACTATAACACAACAAAGGGAAGAAGAAGGGTTTTAGAAGGAGCAGGACCAAAAAAGTCACTGATGGACTTCAACAAGAACCTTTTTCTCCAGGCTGGGGGTCTGGAAGGTGAGCAGGAACTTCTTCACGTGATCTTTCCTCAGCTGGTCAATGCTCCGAGCATCAATGGCTCGACCAAGAAATTCATCCACCTCATCCTCTGGATTTAAGGCCTCTTGAACACCACGGCTGCAAAGAACAGGAGCAGATCTCAAGTCAGATGGAGGTTCTTCTCCATGTTTTTTTTTTTAAACAGAGTTCGTACTCACTTGTCTTTACTGGACGTCTCATCAATCCCCTGGACAAGAAGGAATCAAGACGTTAATAAAGGGTCTTAGGAAAGGTCTCTCCAGGTGAATCATGAGTCTCACCATTTGCCTAAAGACTTTGGAGTCTTTGGTCCTGGAGAAGGTCCTGTCAGGGACCCAGCGTGGCACAAGCCCCTCGTTGGAGTTAGTTCTGGTCCTCTGCATCTTAGCCATCATGGCCTTCTCCTCCTTCTGTTCTCAGGGACAAATATTCAGATGGTTATTTTCATCAGCACATCATCAGATTATTATCATCTTGGGGTTTTTGTTTTTTTTTTTTTACTGACCCGCTTCTGGCTGCATCCAAGGACCAGGAAGGTCTCAATGCTGTTCTCCTTGAGATACGCGTTCCTCTCACCCCCAAAACCAGGCTCCACTTCATAATCTCCGTTAAGATACTGCAGAGTGGCCTTCGTGATGTGGATCCGTCTGCAAAAAAAAAAAAAGACCAACAAGAATGAGAAATCGATAGAACACAGAATAAACTCAAACTCAACACTGCCCCCAAGTGGATGTATTGCTTAACAACCATGCTGAACATAAGGCAAAATGTAGGTGGACAGTGACATTTCAAAAATTCCACAAAAAAACATTTAACTGATTAATTAAAAAGAGAGAACAAGGTAATAGCAGACCCTGCCCCCTTGTGGCGCAACAGAAAAATTCACATCTCTCTCTGTTCTCTCACCCTGCTTTTCCTCCCGCCTCCATATGATTGGCCAGTGTGACATCATTTGACCACACGTCAAACTGCCATTTCCTGAGTCCCAGCACGCCGCAGTGCACGCGCCCGCTGTGTATGCCCACCCGCATGTTGACGTTGACCCCCGTGACTTCACGCACCAACCTGTACACAAACATGAGGATCAGTGGACAGAGGTTTGAAAAAGTTCCGGAACAAATGGCACTGGTACTCACGAGATGGCCTCGATCATGTCCACACCCATCTCCACGCAGCAGTGGGCGTGGTCAGCCCGAGGTTCAGGCAAGCCCGAAACACAATAGTAACAATCCCCTAAAATTTTTATACGTAAACAGTGGTTTTCCTTGAAGAAACAAAAGAGGGAAGAAGGAAAACAGGTTAGGAATGTACATGAGCTTGTGACAGCACATAACCACACAGGGCCGGTCAAAGTGCCAAATGTGGCCCAGGGACTCAGGGGCCCCCTGGTCTGTTCATTTTATCCAAAGTCAAATTAAATCTGGTATTTAGTACAAACATAAACTGTGAGTTCTTACTGAGGCCAGCTTGTCGAAGCGGGCGAAAAGTTCATTCAGTGTCATGACCAGCTCCTGAGCTGTGCACTGAGAGGCCAGACTGGTGAAGCCCTCAATGTCTGCAAACAGAATACTGTGGACGTAAAGAGAGAGAGGGGGTGAGGGGACAAAGAAGGTGAACAAAAAGATTTTCCAAACCCGCAAATCAAATATTCAGAACCTGATAACGTACAGTGGGGCTTCAAGGGTACGAGTTACTAAAAAATAATTTTCAAAATTATGAGTAAGCAACATTTGTCATAATTTCTGTTACCATAAGGTCACAGCTGAGGAGAAATTTGACATTTGTCCAAGCCTTGGGACTCTATCAGAACTTGCACCTTGATGAATCGGATGGAGCGCTTTCAGAGGAGGAGACTAAGATGTCTTCTCTCTTTATGCGGCTATATGCGCTACAATAATGTAAGTGGTAAAAAGGCTTGATTACGTATTGCTGTTATTTAGTTATTTTGTATATTTGACAAAACTGAACTGGTATCCTCCTCTGTAGGGGTTGCTGTCCCCTCCCTCAATCATTGCAGCATTAGTACACTTCTGTCCAGCCTGTCATGTTACATTAGAAGCCCCTCAAGACCCCTCTGGCACCTCACTGTGTCCCTGACCCACTATTTGAGAAGCACTGGGTTGATCACAGATTTTATTAACATCTGCAGAGGTTCAGAGTTTGACCCTGTGTGGTAGATCTGAGTGTGTGTGTGTGTGTGTGTGAGTCTAGTGTCAGGTTTTGCCCAGTACTGTAATTGAAAGTGTGCTGCTGCTCTCCATCTGTGGGGATTATCTTGACTTGGCTACTGATGATAAAGTATTCCCTCGCCGATGCTAATTACCCTCCCTCTGCTGTACTGCAGGAATACACACAAATATATGTGGATGTGTGGGAGTTTTTGTTTGTTCAATTGTTGTTTTTTTTTTGCAAGAAACAGAACAGAACAGAACAAAACAAAAACCTAAATTCATATTTTTGTTCCAATACGAAAAAAATATGCACTGAGGTTTTGAACAGTGACCACACAAAGATAAAAATATTATTAATCATTAATGTTTTTGTGAAGTATAATTATCAGTGAGACAAATATGAAATGTAGTGATATCCGATATTAATGGCCGCTTGATTGTGTATTATCTGTAATTGATATTGGTGGTTCCTCCGATAATGCATGTACTAAAAAAGGATTGGGGTAAAACTGTTGTAAGGTAAAGTGACAGACACTAGATGGCGGCATTGCAGCTTTTTTTATTATTCTAAGTCAATAATTTGGGGATTGAATGCAGGATGCTGGTACTTGCAATTCAAACAATGAAATGCACAGATAAATAAACATATGTTAACAGGTCTTTGGCAGTTTCCTTAATATATGAATTGGAAATTAGGTGTCTGGACAATATTGCCATATTGGATACTGGTAAAATGTTAGGACGAGAAAGTTTTGTCAAACCTTCTAAAGGAAAAATAACTCATCAGATGTGATTGTTCTCAGCTGAAAAAAGTCTGAAATCAGAATGACAGTGTTTGTCCCTGATGCCTGTGCTGCTCAACTTTTATTATTATTTAATCATTTGTCCAATTATAAAACTACTCAAATATTTGCAAGGATGTAGGTGAAAGGTGATCACGGCAGCAGATGTCCAACGACGCTGTGACTCATGTGAATTACAGTGAATTATAACAACAGTTAAGAAATGAAGGGAAACTATGGACGTTCTCACATTTCCATAACAGTAAAAATGCTGCTAAAATATGTGGAAATTATCAAATATTTTCTGTAGTTTGTTGTGAGATTGTGAGGTCAAAAACATATTGACAAAAAGTGTCCTGACTGACCTGACATTGTCATGTTTCTGGATATAGATCTTATGAAACATCATGTCTTCCTTCTTGGCATTGATGTCAGCCTTCATCTCCATGGCAACATGCCTTGGTAACACTGACAGCAACAGACGTTCCTGCAAAAAACAGGGAAAAAAATGTTTTGTCATTTTGTCAATGAAAAATCTCTTAGTGTCGATGTCTGTTTAAGGCATTTATATTTACTCCATTATCGATATTTAATATATATATTTTATGGACACCTTTATTTTATTCCTGACAGAGTCCAGGCTCACATCTAACTGACAGGATGTCAAAAAAAACACAAAAAAATAACAGGAGTAAATGTTAGAAAAAAATTAAGGAGTAAAAAAAAAACTGAAGTATAGAGTACACGCCGAGTATAATGTATATCTAGGTTTACTTCTGGAGGCAATATTTATACATATATATATATATAGTCATAGATTTATATATACATATATATATATATATGTATACATATATACATGAGGGCCAAGACACCTTGTATCAATTTTTTTATTTTTTTTTTACACAGCATTGAGCAATATTTGTTTCTTTAATAAATACTTATTAACTGCAGTACTACAGATTAATATGTTATAGAGGAGTTACGTCTATAGAGTCTTTTATTTTCAATCGGCCACGGAAATTGTATTGTTGATGTGGTAAAAAATGAGTTTAGCTCATGCAGCCATCAAACAGTGGCAGTTTGAGAAAACGTAAGGACTCAAACCAGCAACCCAAACTAAAACACAGGCTGCTTCACAGCCAGACATTGGTAACGATCAACTTCAGGATGAGGTTGAAGGAAATGTCCTCACTAAACACAAGAACAGGTACCTGTGTGTGTGTGTGCTTGAGTGTGTGGTTGTACCTGTTGTTGGTTCTCCCTCTGCAGATGAAGTCTGGCCTGTATGTAGCCTCTGGTCTCCTGAAAGGCCTGTCTCTGGGAGACCTCTGCAGGATAGTGGGTGCAGATTCCAATGATGTTGGTGCAGAGGAAGATCAGGACGTTAGCGCTCACCTGAAAAACAGGAGGGGAGGGGTCAAGATGAGCGGTCGCAAAAAAATACACTATATACGCAATATTTTAGACACAACAATATATTTTTCAGTTTTTTCAGCATATAACTGTAACTGTAGTCCATGTGTCCTCACAGTGAGGACTCTGCTGAAAAAGAACATCAGCTCAGGTCATCATGTTGTAGTAGCAAAAACATGGAGGTTCCTGCAGGAACGGTTCTTTATTTGTCACAGCAGGAAGTGCTGGTGGAATTGTACATTATTATCGTGACTTCCTTCCAGGTTCATCGCACTTGTATATTTCACAGGAAGACCAGGAGGAAACAGACTTTATTTGTGTCTAATCTATACTTCAGAAGACGTGCAGAGACACGCTTCCTCTGCCAGGAAGCAGTTCTGTCGTACACTGTCCACTGACCGACTGGTTACTTCAACAATGAACTGCTGTTCTGTTTGGCTGCTTCATCCTGTCCAAAAACCTCAGTGTCCAGTATGTTTTACACTTCATCCCATATGTTTTACTAGAGGTTTCTATTGTCACCATGTCATTTAACACTGACTAAACCCTGTAGACTACTATCACAGCTGGTCTGTGATGTGTCCATGAAGACTTGTCATTGAAAAATATGAAAGGATGAACAGAACTGGGAGGTCGCAGTTTAAAATAACAACAAAGCCTCAAGAAAAGAAAGAGAAGCGATGGGAAAGGAAAGAAGAAAAGGAGAGGGAAGATGAGGAGAGAAGGAAAGAAGAGATGAGGAGAGGAGAGGAAAAGAAAGAGGAAGGAAGTAAAAGAGAGAAGAGCGGAAAGTCTTCCAGGATGCCTGTGTCCTATTTTCATAAAAAACAGTTTTCTTTGGGAAAAAAACATTAGAATATGTCTTTGTACATTGGTCGTCATTAAACTTATTACCATTTCAAAATAATGTGACACTGTAAATCTTTGGATGTGATGCTGTCAATACAGGAAGTCCCCTAGAATTGGATAAACATTTCAAAATTATTATTATCGAAGAAAAACTGTTGCCAAGGAGGCACTAATGTCATCTTTACCCAGAAGAACGCAGACCTGGTGCTGGTCTCCACTTGCCAAAGTTACCCTGGTTCTGACTCGCTCCACGAGCTGTGGTATAAACTCTAACTCTTAGAGAGTATAGTGAAGTAAAGTGTACTACATGTTGTGCAGTAAAGTTCAGAAAAAAACAGTAGAGTACAGTGATACTACAGTAAATATAGTAGACTGAAGTATTTGTCATCTAGTTCATGGAGTAAAGTGAAACCAAACAGGAACAGTATAGTATAGTAAATACAGCAAAGTACGATGTACAGTGTAGTACAGTGTAGTACTCTTCATCCAGTACACAACAACCAGAGAAGAGAACCTGAAGCACCTGAAGCAGCTGATTGTTGTCAGATGGTTGATGTTGTCCTACTCAGGGTGAAGCTGCACCATCAGCCCAGTGTGTATATTTGGAGGAACTGTGTTGTCAGGTTTTTATCATCTAAAATATAACTGATAAGATAAGGAAGCTAATGCTAATATCAGTGAGTTCTAGGGATGTAGTTCTACCTGAACTACATTCCTATTCCTGAGTATTTAGATGATTAAAGTGTGAACCAGATCTCAAGGAAAAAAGAAAAAAAAAGAAAAAAAATGGACAGTAGACGTATAGGAGGCGGAGCTTAAATGTGAGTGTAGCGCAGCAGACAGATGAAGAGCACAGTGACATGAGGCAGATGGCTCACAGTTTAGCTCTGTTTACATTAGCCTCACTGTCCAAGCACAACTAGCCACGAGACAAAAGTGAAACCTGAAGACGTTAGCAGGTGACTGTCTGCTGCCGACGCCCCCTCCTGTCTATTTGTCTGTCTGACGGGACAGATGTTTTTTTTTCTGGTTGGACCCGGAGTTGGGCTGCCCCAGGAATTTAACCGATGTCTTTCTGGTGAAATGTGTAACACACTCTCACAGGATCAAACTAATTGCTTTTGTCAAGAGGGTAAGGGCTCAAAGGTTTGCTGAGAAAACAGTGAGGCCCCGCGTTTGAACAACAGCTCAACTAAACCTGCTACCTGTGCCACGCTACCACACGGTGGACAGAAGCCACTACAGCTGCCCAGGTCACCTGATCTGAAGCCTGTTTTTCACCAGGGCCGTCAAACTCAGATTCACACTGGGCCAAAACTAAAAACTGGGACCAAGTCAAAAAAAAACTCAATAATTATACATTTCTTAGCATGTTTTCCCTTTTCTCCAGGCCAGGTCTCAAACTCGTGGCCCGTGGGCCATTTTTGGCCCATGAAACGATATTTTGCGGCCCCCAGTTGAATTTACGTTAACATTTTAGATTTGTTCTCCACATTTTGTGGTAAATCCTATAGTTATACTGTATTTAACATCCAGAAAGCTCACTGTGCAGTGTGATTTTGGTGGCGTCATCTGCCCCTGCAACTTGGCAACAGAGATGAAGATGAATGAATGAATAAATCATATATATGTAATATATATAATATAAATATTTTAACTCATACCTATTAGTACTTGTGAGACATGTTAAATTAAACATTATTATTAAAGGTCAACACAAGCTCATGACAAAAATCTCTCTCTTTGTTCCCAGTCCTGTGACGGTTCTACTCTTCACTGGCCTCAGACTCACACCTGTGGCAGCACAGCTTTCATTTAGCAGCTATTACTCACATTCTACAGCCTCCCTCCAAAGAGTGGCAGCCCAACACCCAGGACCGGGGGTAGCTGAGGAGACGTGTGGGGCTGAGAAGGTGGGTTGAGGTAGTGGGTGTGGAATAATCATATCTTTGTCTGACATCTATTACACTCACATACCATAAAAGGAACATATAGAATTTGCCACTAGTTTGCAGTAAAAAAGAAATACTGACCTCAAACTTTATAAGGAAAAAACTTTATGAACTCCAACAATGTTAAGAAGTTCGGAGATGCAAGGTGAAAAATCTGTCTCCTGTTTTTAATGTGTTTTTTTTCCAAATGTAAGTCGATTTTTTTACATTCAATATGAACTCTTTGACATTTCTTATTCTTTTAATTAAGGGCTGGAATGTTCACCAATTATCAGGGAATGTAAGTTGGCCTTATCACCTTGCAGAACAAGTTCATCACCTCGTTACGATGATGTTGCTGTAGTAAATTAAAGCTCAGTGTTTAAGAACGGGTATTTACTTTAGGCGGTTTGTATGTGATCGCTGACGTCCAAGTACAAACCTACTTCTCTAACCATGTATTTACAGTTACAGTTTCTTTCTTTTCCAAGGTCCCAGTGATTAGTCATCAAATCAACAGAGGTTTTGATGGTGAGAGTCTGGAGAAACAATACGTAACACAATACATCGGCTACAATGCCATATATTGCAATACTATTAGCACGACAATAAAGACTTTTCAAAAATAAACCGAAATTTAACCGATTATTCCTAATGAATGAACCTTACAATTTAATATTGCGATATTTCAGTGTATTTATATTTTTAAACCCCTGCAAATCAATGCACTTTTATCCATGATTAGATCATTCGCTACAGGTCTGGAGGTGCTGCTAGAAATTTGACCAAATTCCCACTGGCAAGAAATAAATCGTTAAGCTGCACTGCCCTCAAAGTTTACACAGAGGGAGCTACTGAATTTATAGGACCCTCTTTCCAGAGGGAGAGAGAGGGAGCAGTGACTGATGGGATACTGTTTTTGATACTGGGCCAGCCAGAGTACAGGAGGAACATCTGGAAATCCTTAGGAGAACCTCGTTAGGTCAGCCTCACACACCAAACCAAATAACAGGGCTGAACCCTGTCCCTCCAGCAGGGGTCCCTGTCTTATCTCCAATAGTGAAATGCAGGTTTTGACTTTTAATCTTCATATAGTTACATATACATACATACAGTATATAGTTCCTGTGTCCTTGCCCTCCTGGTGAAGCTACACTGGTGGGGCTTTGTTTCACCAATGGTTTTACAGAGGATGAAAATTGAATTAGGATTAGATTAGAGTAAGGTTTAGGATTAAGACTGTTTTAACAGTTCATGTTAGGGTAAAGGTTTGGGGAATGCATTATGTCTAAGTGCTCACATAGCACATAAACCAGTGTGTGTGTGTGTGTGTGTGTTTTGCCACCCAGCTGCCGTGTTTGTGTACTCAGCCTGAGCCTTATGTCTGTACACTGTTTGCAACACACTTATCTGAAATGACCAGAGCAGATAAAGAGTGCAGCTCCACCTGTTCATGCTGCTCAACAACTCTGTCTCCACCAACAAAATCGAAGCAGAGGGTTATTTTATTAACTTTGCACCATTCGATTTTGAGTTTTTTCCCACAAACTTGAGTCTTTATAATCTCAAAATTAAGAGAAAATAGGATTCACAGGCAGATGATTTTCTGTTCCTCATGAATGGATTTGTAACAATAGGGGACCTCCCTGAAAAGTCTGGCCTCACAGTCACAGGGATCATAGTGAAATGAATGTCTCATCAAAGGACATGATTATTTTAAGGCATGTCCAATAATATTGGCTGACCAATATAAGCATAGTTATGTAATAACAGGAAGCCAATATCCTGGAATCACTTCTTGTACATTGCTTGTTTGTGGAGGCCTCTAGTGGGGCCTCACGATAAAAGTAGGTCATGTGTTAACACTCTGACCAGAGAGATAGAATGGAATGGAATAGGATAGAATGATGTGATGCGAGTGTTGTGAGCTAAAATATTTGGTTTGGGGTAAAAATAGTTGCATGTATCGTTATTGGTTGATATAGAAGTCATAAAATGCTAAGACAACCGACTAACACTGCCGACTTTCTTTGCTTTTGTGCAGTCTACAGCGTCGAGGTTTTGAATCAAGTTCTGTTTTCTTTTTTTTTTTACTGACACCGCATTCTCAGCTTCCCTGCCTTTTCCCAGGATTCTGCCTACTCTGTGACATCTTGCTGTGGAACCAAGGCTAGTAGGAATGAGCTAATGTTGGCCACATCAAGGTTGAGGCGTACTTGGTTTCCAGGGGGTGTAATTATCGTGGCTTGCGCTCGCGTTCTGCTGCAAGGGTATTTTTGGTATTCATTCAAGCTGAAGCGGTTTTAATTCAAGTTTTATTCAAACGCTGAGGTGGGTTTCAATCCCGTGTAACAGACAGCAAAAGCTGCTGCTCAATGTAGAGAAGAGGAAGGAGATAAACCAGGAGAACCTCCCAACATGTGCAGTCAGAATAAGGCAACCCCTGATAAATATCCATGGAACCTTCAACCACGTACTGTAGGTTCTCGGTGAATTCTTGAATGTAGACTTGAAGCTCAAGTTCTCAGGTAGAAGAAGGAAAAACGCAGAAATCAATTTTGACCTAATTTTTTTTCACTTCCAGCTACAGTTACCCAACTGAAGTGGGTCTCTGCTCAAGTTGTATTTGTTTCCATAGCAACCACTGGGCCAGCTGAGCCCAGTGGTGAGGAGAGAAACACATCAACGTTTTCTTTTTTTTTCCCTTATTTTTTCTTGAAGTGATGCTAAAGTAATCGAGGTTCCATCGTCCTGACAGACCTGGACGACTGTATTTTATAATAACACTGTAACCTCCTGTACGACTGTAGTGACATTGGGAGTGTGACATCTTTTTTTCAACCCCTGAGTGATGCTGCTGCTTTGATTTAACGTGGAGGAACAGACTTCAACAATGTAACTCTAACTTGGATGTGGTTGGTCCATTGGCCGAAACTGACCGCAGTAAAAGTACTACAGTGGGAAGACGTTTGAGCTGTTGGATAATTAACATGATTAATTATTATTAATTGATTTGATTGATGATCACTGACATACAGGCAGGGCTCCATAGCTCAGCGGTAAGAGCACTGGTCTTGTAAACCAGGGGTCGTGAGTTCAATTCTCACTGGGGCCAAAAACTGAAAGGTTGTTGGTTCAAATTAAAACTTTCATTTACGACATTAGCTTATATCGATACAGTATGAAGACATAACTTCCCCAACAGGCCATATATTTACTTATTTATCTTTAAAAAAATACTCTATGAGTATGAGATTAATGGAATGAGCTGCAATGCTGCCACCTAGTGACCCTCGCTTTAAAATGCAGTGGCTTACGATTGCGTTTTCCAAATTACAAGTCATCAACTTTTTCTAGATTTTTTTCATGATACCAGAAAACATCAGATGAGTGACAAAGGTGGTCATATCAACATTTTGGAAATTCTAAATATATTGTATATATATATATATATACGTATATAAGTGAGTCAAATGAAAATATACAAACCAACAGTGGTTACAATTATCACTGTGTTTCAAAGTTTTAATTTGTTCATTATAGCAACATCTATCTCCTTTTCTTGATCTTCAGTATCTGAGGAGATATTTGACATTGGTGAAAGCCTTGGAGGTCTGTCAGATCCTGTACTCTAAAGAGCACTTCCAGAGGAGGAGACGTCTGACGCTATACAATGTTTTCTTATTAACTATAACTTTTTATACTATCCAAATGGTTATATCTATGTTTTTGGTGTGAAATAAAATAAATGATTTTATTTCATTTTGTAATTTCACATCATTAATATTGCATTTCTGCAGGCCTTGAACTAATTAATTGTATTTTAATGGGATATTTTGAGGAAAATGTAATAGAGATAAGACTGAACACCTTGGTTAGCAAAGACCAAGCATTGCGTTATCAGGTTTTCATTGTCAGAGGAAAAACCAATAACGATTCTTACGGATATCACATAGTTATGTTAATATTGTGTTGATAATCACTCTCTCTTTCTCTCTCTCAGTATTGGGTATTCGTGTGTGTGTGCATGTGTGTCAGAGCGCAGGAGCAAGTGTACATGTGACAGGTATCCTCGTTAAAATGCTGCTACTGCGTTAAATGCACAAATTATTTATGGAGAGCGCAGTGGAAGGAGTGTGTGGTGAGAATATCAGATTTTCTCCTCCTCTTTCTCACCTCCTCTGCTCATACAGGGCTGTCTCATTCTATAGCTGCGGCCTGGAACAGACAGCTGCCACTACATTTACATTTACATACAGTGAGAGATCATCAGTCACGGAGATTAAACCCTACTGTACCAGCAGGTGCTGCTCATGTTCCTGTTCAAATGTATGGCTTCTGTATACATCAGGAAACAATAACATCGACATATATATTTATTTGAATGTACAGTACATATTAAAGACAAAAGTATATAAAAATTATGTAAATGTTTACGTATATATATATATACACCAGTGTTGAACTGTGGACTTAGATCCTGAGCCTTTACTGCAACCAATAAACAATGTCATCCTACGAACCGATGATGTGCATTTATTGCATGCATGTACTGAACCAAGAACTTTGAGAGGAGACGTCTGAGTTTCCTCCTCTGAAAGTGCTTATTCATTCACTCTGCAGCAGCAGACCGTGCATTCTCTATCAAGTGGATGTGCTGTGGTGTTGGCGCTATGATAATGTGCAAACAATAAAGAATTATTACTGGGGTTTATATACTGACTGAATGGAAAATACTGAAAATAATATTAGTTAAACAAAAGTTCTTTCAATATACTGTATTTTACTGGCCCTTCACAGAATACCCTGAAGGCCCTGAGGTTTCTGCTCTGATAGATATATGTAAATATAAACACATACACACAAACATGCAGAGTGTATATACATTAACCTTAACATACTGTATATGTAGACATATATATTGTTGCTCTAATAAAAACTAAGTACACAGTATTATTTCCACTGTGAGGTTAAAGATTTTTTTCACAAAGCACCTGAATCTGGTTTGGTTACAGTGATGGTATTCTGGAATACAAGCCTTTCAATCTTTTGCCCCAACCAGGGAAACATTGGTTGATCACTGTAGCAGCAGCAGCAATACTATCTCTTTGCCTCTGTCTTTCTTCCAGAAAAATAATTACTGGCTAACCACACCATTGGCACCGCTGGAAAAATCAAAAACGAACTCACTTCTCTTCACAACCACAATAACACTCAGTTATAGTTGTAGCTATTAAAGTGTTTCCCTGGTTTTTGTGATGATAACATAATTAAGTTTTCAAGTTTCTAAAGTATCTCGACACAAAGAGCAACGACTTTGGTCACAAAAGAAGATCTGCTTTGAAATTCAGCAATCCCAGCATGCAGTGCGAGAGATGGAAAGATGGAAGAGAAAGAGAGGGAGAGAGTGGAAGTGTTGGTCCATTGAGTGGGACAAACAAGCCCGCTTGTTGCTCTGACGTAGGCCCTGATAAGACTGTTCCATGTGACGCAACTGTTGGTGTGAAACCCCACAGGCTGGGTATTTTTAGGAGCCTGTCTTTAACCTCTCACAGCGCGTGTTGACAACAACCGCACAACAACACTGGTCATTGTTGACACCGTAGAACAAACAAACACGGAGAGGAGCCCATCATGGAGAAAGACCTCAAGGAGTCAACTTCTCAACATGTACAGATGTCATGTACAGATGTCCATCCAAATCACACAACTGCGCTTGTTATTTATCCGGACTGGAAGTTAACATCACATGACAGCATTGCAATGATGGCTGCACTGAGACTCTTGTGACAGTGGACGCACAACGTTACTTCACAGTAAAAGCAGCTACAGTTATTTTAACTAACATTCAAGGGCAGAGGCGTCGGCCAGAACAAAGACTGGGTGGCATGTGTATGTGGGTGTGAGAGTTTGGGGGAAGGGGAGAGGAGGGAGTGGGGAGACTGGGTGGATCTCACACACACACAAATGTGTACCGAGCTTTGGCTAATTGATTTCAGCTGAGGAGTCGGAGAAGAAGTGACGCTGGCAAAGGATCAAAGGATTTAGATCAAACGTGCTAATAGTCAGTTAGTGTCATTATTAAGTACAACACTCTTTACGTTAGCTCCAACATTCCTGGTACAGATACCAGCACTAACATTGGCAACAACAACTTGGTTTGGCCGCCTAAGAGCTCATTAGCTCCAACATTCCTGGTAGAGATACGTCTATAGATAGGACCTCATTAATTGGGCAGTGGTCGACCTGGTGGTTAAAGAACTGGACTTGAGTTCCAGGTTCGAATCCAACAACAGCCACAGCAGAGCACCTACATATCCCCACTCGCTGCTCCCCAGTGGTCAATGCTGCCCACTGTTCATTTCGGTGATGGGTTAAATGCACAGGTTGTGTGCAGTGGCGTGGATCACATGACAAGGAGCTTGCATTCCTTCCTTCCTCAATCCTTCTGGAGAACCCTCTGGAAAATTATGGGATGTGGTACACAACAGAACTGGTGCAGATGCCAGAGCTAACATTAGCCGCATCAGTTTGGTTTGGTCGTCTGAGTATGTGTTAGCTCGAACAGTCCTGGTACATCCACCACAGCTAAGATCCACTAAGGCCAATAGAACTAACATTAGCCAAAATAGTGCTGGTACAGATGCAAAAGCTAATATTAGCTTCAAGCCACTAGAGCCAGAGCTAATGATAGCTACAACAGTGTTAATAAATAAACAGAGTTGATATGAACTACAAGTATAGAGTATAGATAAGCCACAATGGTTCTGACACATCCACCCCAGCTAGTGTTAGCTACAATAGTTTACAGATACCAGAGCTAACATTAGCTACATCACTGAGTATCATATACTGTACTGAAACATTAAACTACTAATCTGTAAACAGAGTTGCAAATATTCTTGGCAGCCTTTAATACTGCATACTCTTTCAATGTATTGTACAATACATAGTGAAAGACACAGGGCGCAATCCGAGCCCTGCAGGCCCATTTTCAATCAAGCTTAACAAAGGTTAGGTTTATGATTTCCACAAGATCATTCTAAGAGCATTTCTTCACCAACTTCAACTTAGCAATGCTCACAGCTCTATTGCTCAGTACTTCAATTATTCTCATTATCACTAGTTCACTAATAATGGGCAGGACCAACCAGTTTTAACCAGTTCTTAGTAGGAAGCTGAGAAAATGGGTTAGTTGGCATCATCTGCCAACAAACAAGAAACAATAATTACAAATCTAAAAATATATTAAACATTGCAACGCAACATCTCCGTCGGTATAAAAGATTTATCCATAATTTATTAACCGTCAACGTTTTGGGTCCAATGTCAATAAAATATTAATAAAAAATTCCACTTAAAGATACAAACAACACTGCGGCTGATCTCACAATCCTGGACTTGGTTGATTAGATCAGATACCTTTACAAATTAATGTAGGCTTTAACATGAAGACGAAGATGAAATGTACTATTCCTGCAGAAGTTAGTTGGGTTGAGATGAAGCTATGCTCACAGCACCACAGCGGCAACTTGTGGATTCAAACCTGAAGCTTTCGGACCCAAGTTCACTTCCTCAATGACTAGAACAGCAGCATATATGGTATTGGTTACTGTCAGAATAAAAGAAAATGACAAATAGACAACAAATGTTCTTCTAATTCCATAATAACCAAATTTGTAGGTATAGTTAAATTATAAGCCACATCCTACAATAATATTTGACAATCTTTACATGTTGTTCCCCTAAATTCAGATAATCGTAACATGTAAGAGGCGCAGGATGTTTACATCACAGCTCTTGGACATGATACGTATCAGCAGTCATCAACTGGAACCTCACAAAGGGTTAATGAGTTACTAGAGAAAAAGGAAATACTCGGACACGACCATGAGGCTGTGATTGATGATGCAGTTTTACTGTGTCACACTGCACACAGACGACCTTAGGAATACACGGCATCGCTGCGCTGCGGCTATCTCATGACATCCATTCACCAAACGATGGCAAACAATGTAGGAGCCTGTGATGGATTGTACTCTGGTAGAACATGCATGGAAGGACGCGGTTCCCATGAATCCTGAAACAAGACCTGGGCTTATAATGTTAACAAATAAGCTGTTCTGAGACATATCATATTCACTTCTTTCTCTTGTCATTATAACTTTTACCAAGGCTTCCGAGTAGCAGCCAACACTATGTGTCAACCAGCCCCCCACCACTGCTCCCCCGGCCATATTGGTCCATCACCCCACCCTTGAGGGAGAGTACAAAGAGTCTCTTGTGTGACAGCACAGAGATGTGAGTGATACTGCTTCATATCATGGTATTCTCCCACTGTCGAACAACAACAACACAGCAAGCTGGCTCATGTAGCCCACTGACCTTCAGCGAGCCCCTTGGTCCTTGGCATCGCAAACACACGCTTAAACACACACACACACACACATACACACACAGCCAGAGCTACAATTAGCCTTGTGATAAATATACATTAAAAATAGGACAGGTTAACATGAAATGATATAAGTTTAGTGTTTCTTTATGATAAAAACTACTCTAAACCAAGGAAACATTGACTACGACTCATCCGAGCTCCTGATCCCAGGTCAGCCGTCAACTCCATTCTCTGTCTCACTCTTTTAGTGACATGAGTGATTAAGATTAAGACTAGAATGACTAAGGTGGTCATTTTAAAGGTTGGTGAAATCATATGCCAAATAAAAAAAAATACAATCCAAAAGATGCCACAATGATCGCTGTGGATAATGCACAGTGAATGTTGCAATTTCATCTCTACAGCTATATCTATCTCATTTTTTTTAAAGAGTTTGGTTGACATCAGGCCTACATCAGTCAGTAATATGGCACGAAAGTTGGAAAGAAGGTAACTGGACTGGACCTGTGTGATGAGAACTATATTTTATGGAAAAATTAGACTCAGAAGTATCTATAATACAGTCGTATAATATCAATTATTCCATAATAGGTAATGACAAAATTACATCAGTCCATGTGACACAAGTGTCACTAACCATCAGTTTAAAATCCATCTGAATATAGAAGAAATTGTGCAAACACATTTGTTGTGGGGCTTTTTTGGTGTATTATGGTAATCCTGTACCTTACCTTCTTTAGGAATTTAATTCATAAAGATGTAGATAAACTTAGACTTATTGAAAATGTTTGAGAAAAATCTTGCCGTCTTTGTCAGAAGAACTGAATAAATTAAAATATCCAAGATATTAGGAGGACAGAAGATCACTCCCTATTAAGGATGTCCGATATATTTGTCCAAATATAATAATATCACAAGATCGTAATTGGGTTGTGAAAATCTGATAGCACAATGGGTTGGTTTTGCCAAATTTTCTGGGGCGACACAGAGGGGACTTGATATGTTTACCTCAGTTTTGGAGGGAAATGGTTCTATATATTCATATTGGTCGATATCACAATTAGCAATTGAGTGGACAATAATGGCAAAAGTAAAAATCTGACATGGGTTTGATATGGCAATAAGACAATATTGGCAAAATTGGATGTTCATATCGGACATCCCTACTCCTCGTCTTGTCTGTCATGGGAGACACAAAAGCCGTCCTCACCTGTTTCCACAGGAACTCGTCTTCCTGGTTAATCTGCCACGTGGTGACCACATGGATGACAGACAGCACGACTCCACTTAGCACCGCCGCTCTCATCCTCACAGGCAGCAGAGTATAGATGATGTAGATGAAGAACACGGACCACCAGATGCCCTCGGAGGCACTCCTCGGCGCCACCATGATCACTCCAAACACCTGCACTGACACCAGGACTCCAATCACCAGGTAGCTGACCATCCACATGTAGTCCTGGTGGAAGCCGTTGCGATTGCAGATCACCATGAGAGCCAGGAATAAAGCCATGGCCACAGAGAGTGCAGATGAGTAGGCCACATGAGGAGCGGCGTGGACACAGTGGAAGGTCAGCATGATGCCGCACACTAACACCAGCACCCCCATGAGCATCGTGAGTGAGCTCTGGTTCAGCCGAAAGAAGTAACGCTGGTAAAGGCGCTCCAGTTTCCGGGACTGGAATTTTTTGGACTGGAAAACCCGTACTACCCTCAGCCAGCAGTCTGCAGCCGTTACCACCCCGGACGCACCGTTGGCACCCTCGTTGGCTACGTCCCCGCTTCCTCCGTTGCAACCGCCTTTTCTTCCCTTCAGCTCACCATCCTCGAAGCCCAAGTTGACTGATTTTAGCCCCACGCCTTCCCTTGAGGTTCCTCCACTCTTGCCGTAGTGATCCTCCTGCCAACCGCAACGCACACCAAAGTTGCCTCCGCCGCCTACAGCCCCTGCCACCCCTCCACGGTGGTGCTGATGGAGGGGGGCTCCACAGGGGGGCTCCATAGCATCTGGATCCCGCAGACAACTCATGTAACGCGGGTTGCAGAGAGATGACCCTCCCTTCCGTTTGGACTTCTTGCCATTTCGCTCCCCCCAGGCGGTCTTTCGGTCATCTACTCTGGCAACTAGGAAACCACTGAACCAGGACATTCTGTGGAAGCAGACAAAGTGTCAGAAGAAGAAGACAGAGTGTCAGCTGACCTCAGCTGGTAGGAGGCTCAGTGTTGCTCCTACCTGTTTGGGTTCTGGTACATGTCCCAGACCTTTTCCTTGCAGCCGGTTCACACATTTATTCTCCTAAATGACGTGTTGAAGAGGTGAGGTGGGCGGTGGAGAGGCCACACAGTAGCACTGCAGTTTGGGTAAAGATGAACACCAGTCTCTTCACAGCTCCAGATGCTTGAACCAGAGCCCAGAGTCAAGAGTCAGAGTTAATGGAAAAAGTCCTCAGTGACTGGACTTTCTCCACAACTTCTCCTGGGTCTGGGAGAGAACGTCAAAGAAAACAGGTTAGGAAGGAAAACACAGAGCTGTGACAGCACTAATGGGACCAATGTAAGTGTTATGAGACAAATCACTGCATCATAAAAATGTTGACTGTGTGGTGATAAGAAGGGAAGTCAGAAACCTCTCAGGTAAATTAAAAGAAAATTTCTCCTGCTCCTCCATGTTTCAGTCTTCTCTCGTCTTTATTGGTGTTTACATCAGAGAATCCTGGAGAACGTCTTTGGAAAAGAAAAGAAAAATCTAATTTCTTGATCAATCCCTGTTGCCCTGTCAAAGCTCAGCGACTCGTGAGGGAAATATCTTGACGTGTGGTCTGTGAAGATTCTCTCTCCATGTCTGTTTCCAAAGATCTCAGTTGTCACCAACAGGACTTCTTCTTGAGATTGAAAGACGTTTCTTTCCTCAACTGAAGAACTTCACCATGTTCTAGTGATTATAAACGCTCACTTCTGACTGAAGACTTTTGGACTTTTAGATATATATGTATGCTATGTATGTATATATGCTAAGTTGACACAGACAGATATCTATAACCTTTTTTTATTGATCTAATCTCATATATTTTGTTAATAGTGGAAAACCACCCCAAATATTTGGAATGTCAAGTTTAAATATTTCAAGCAATCATAACAAAATAAATTTAATCCTGTTATGGATGTGGGGATAAAGACGAATGAATAAATATTTAGCAGATACTTTTATCTAAGGCAACAGAGTTCTTATCAAGTACGTGGTTCCCTGGGAATCAAACTAACGACCCTCTGCTTCTCTGGCGTTCATGCATGTTCATCACACAGAGAAGTTAACAGCTAATTCCAAAGTAGTTTATCAGCGCCACCTGTCATTAAATCTATACATTAAAATAACTTTTTTTTTTTATTTTATAATCCAAGATCCAATGTAATCATAATCCAGAGATTCCAATACCACCTGTGAAAGATTTATTCCATTCTCACAGTCACCCCCACAGTATATTCAAAGTGACAAATTAACGTCACGATGTCGTCTCATATGTCAAGGATTGAACCGCCAACCACCTGGATGTGAGGCAATACTATATAATAAATATCATCCTGCTCTACTGAACCAATATGAAACTGGGATTCGAGAAACAAAGGCTTTGAAAACGTGTTCTTCTAATAATAATTCTGTTCAGAGTATAATATAATGATTTAGCTAGAGAAGATAGATTACGATGGTTTGGAGATGTTCAGAGGAGGGACAGTGGATACATTGGTAGAAGAACGATTCTAGAGATGGAGCTACCAGGTAGGAGACAAAGAGGAGATTGATGGATGCAGTGAGGGAGGACATGGAGGTAGTTGGAGTGGATGATACAGAGGACAGGGGAGATGGAAAATGTTGACTTGCTGTGGAAACCCCTGAAAAGGGACAAGCCATGTTTTATGAAATGCGCTTTTTGAGCTCCACACAAATGACTTGGCGGGCTGGATTGGGTTCGCGAGCCTTAGGTTCAGCCAGGCTGGACCAGCAGCCGTCAACGGCTGGTCCAGCCTGGCCTCCTGACACCCCCAGAGAGACACGCAAACGCAACTCGGCCGCGTCTGCCGCTGCTGCAGGACGGACGCCGCCTCCTCCAGAACTGCTCTGGTTGTTGTAACTAAAATAGCACTCGGTCGCTGCTATCTCACGCCTGCCCGCATGGCCTCAATGGCACGTATCCGTCCCTCTCTCTCCACCTCCTCCTCCTCCCAGCTGGCAGCGGTTGGAGCACATTCAAGGAGAGCAGCCCAGCACCTCCACCTCTGCCTCTCTGGCTGCGTCCCCCTCTCCTGCACAAGGTCGACGGGAGTTATAACCCTGTGTGAACGCTGTTACATTGACATGGAGACTACAGTATATACTGTACATGATCCAGCAGCAGCAGCAGATGAGAAGAGACGGAGCGATGGGAAGGCGGGGAGAGGAAGGAGGAAAGAGCGGAGGTGACGGTGACGGTTCTTCAGGGACATTTCACACCGGACACCGATGTTACACTGTTGAACATGCTGCAGAACCACCCGCCGGAGCTACAGTCACACGGCTCCCCCTGCCTCCCTCCACATCCCCGGCTTATCAACCATTAGCTACGATCAAAATTAATCGATTATTCATTTACCGTACATGCCGCACCGTGAAAAAGTCTTTTTTCTGCCCAGAACGACGAAGCTGCTGATGATGTCCATAATAATAACGAGGATCCGCTGTGCAAATTTCATGCACATGCATATGCAGGCCGCGCAGGCGCGTGCGCGTACGCGAGGGCCCGCATTCAAACAGCATAGGCTTCTACTTCTTACATAACACCGTGGCCTGTGTACAGACCGGAGCGCAGCCGGAGAATCTTCCGGCCCGGCCGCTCGACTCCTCTCTCTGCGCGTGTGTTTGGACTCATCCGTATGTTTATTTACACACACACACAGTCTGACAAGGGCGAAGCAGAATTAGTGTGTGAAATAAACACACATGTAAACATGGAAGAGCTTCACATTCCTCAGCATCAGCGGCTCAAATAAAAAATATGACAGACGTTTCCCCATGAGCCCGGCCTCTCACACGTCTGTTTCCCTCCGTATTTATATAAAATACATGTATGTGTATGTAAATATGTGCGCGTGCACTGATGTCAGCGAGGATGAGCATCAGATGTGCGTAACTCTGTGCGTTAACATCATTCAAAGTCAAGTCGTGGGACACATGGGATGCAGCCCATCCTCCGTCCTTCATCTGGACCTAACAGGTATGGGCTGCTGCTGGACTGGACCACAGCTCCTGGACGTGCATCATGTCACTGTTCGTGGTGAGCGTGTGTGGGGGAGAGAGGAAGGGAGAGACAGGGTGAGGGAGAGAAGGCCGAGCTCCGAACTGTCTCCGGCTGTCATTCACTCCTGCACTGACAGACAAGTGGCAGAGCGGCCGCTGTGTGACACATAACCTATTTATTGTTGCCCTAATGGTGCGCGCTGGCGCGTGCATGTGAGTGAAGGGGATAGATCGAGAGAGGGAGAGCGATACTTCACATGAATACAGACAGAGTGAGGGAGAGAGAGGCGGACTCACCCTGACCATCTCCTCCTCGCTGGGATCCACGGCAGGACCGTCGGCAGCTGATGTTCAGAATGGACGCTGTCGTCGTCGTCAGCTCCGGCGGGGCGGAGCAGCGTTCAGTGTCCGTGGCTGCTGGAGGATGGTGTTCTCACATTAGTCATCCGCTGTGGTGGATCTCCTGCTGTCGTCTTCTCGCTCTACTCCCTTGCCTCTCCTCCCCCTGACCCTATCGCGGCTCGGAGCAGCACAGTTAAGACCAGGAGGGAAAGGCGAACACCACACTTCCGCTCTATGGCTTTTCAAAATAAAACACCCCCTTCAACTCGACAATGGATATCTGTTTGAAGTTTTGCAGAGCCTTTACAAGAGGTCTTAGAAAGAAGGTTTACGACCTCATGAGGTGCAAAGAGGTACTGCAGAGATGTTGTAACTTCGTGCTGTGTAGACTTATGGTTCTCAACAGGAACCATCAACAATTCAAATTTAATTTCTGTAACATTCAGTAACACCAAATATGACCCAACCCAACAGTACACGGTTGGATAAAATCAAGTCTTTTCAGTTTTATGAACAATTCCTAATTGTATTGAACAGAAAAGATCACAAAAGATCATTAAAAAAGATTAAAATATAAAAAATTACCTTTTTATGCATACTTCAGCAGTAAATACTAAAAAAGATTAACTTCTAAAATAGAATCAAACAGATACGTGCATTTTAACATATTTTAATAAAATGTGAATATGACACCCGACAACCATTGACAAGTCACATAGAGTTGACAAACATATTCATCAACTTCAATTTTGCCGGTATTGTCCAATAACTTCATTTTTTAAATTCTGACATCAACTAATACTAATATGTGCAGCAGTTTACTAAGGTGAACTATCTCGGGATATTACGTAATTCAACCAGAATGACATTATTATGCCAATATCTCCCCGATAATATGGGCCAACAAGTATCATAACTTGCAATACCCTTAGTGGGTAGTGAATTTTAAACAATGTCATGTTCAGAAAAACATAATTGCTATGTTAATTTTGCCAGCTAATATATTTCATATTAAATAATTTATATTTTAGTATCATATTGTTAGAATGATTTATATCGACATTTTTAGATAGTTTTTAAAAAACAGGAAGTTGCACCAATTCACAATGAATTGGTAAAAACAGTTGTTTTTACACCAAAGATCATCTAACGCCACAGGTTTGACATATCCCCAGGTTGGCTCTTTATAATCCCATATAATACTGCTAGGGGGCGCCCAAGTCCAAAAGGCAGTCGCACCGTAATTAAGAAACAACTGAACGTTGCTCTGTTGCTTTTTTTCTTTACCTTTAAAGTGTCATTTATGCCGCCTGTTGTTTTTTGCTATTATTTTGACACATATCACACGTAGTTCCGGTGTGCGGCGGTGGATTCTTTTTCGAATTTGACGTCTGTCCTCGGCCCTGGCACTCTCTCTGTGACACACACCCACATACATACACACTCTTTCAGTAAGTCGTGCCTCCCCTTCGTGGTGAATCCTGGAGCGAGATCAGCTGCTGAACCACCGCAAAGGCTGAGAGATATCAGTCCCGCAGGTAAAAACACGGAATGTGGACATCTTTGTTTCAAACCTGTTAACAGTACGGCGTCTACGACTTCCGGCAGGGAAAGTAACCTACGTAGTGACATAATTATCAATTTAGGATAGAGGAAAAAAAGGAACATCGAATCCAACATTTAAATTTTTCACTGGGTTCATAGATAAAACAATGAACCAGTATTGAAAGGTTTTAAACAAAAAACTGCCTACCCCTAGTGGCCATATGTGGCTATAGCAGCAGTGGGGACCTGGAACCATCTGTCGCTGCCACGGCTGCCTTCATAACCAACATATTATGGATACAAGCAATATGGAGACAATAAAACAACATTATTCGAGATTTCAATCCATAAATTCTCTATTTTCACCAAACATCTTTGGTTCAAAACCTGTGAACAGCACGGCGTTGTGAACTTCCGATGGAAAATTAGCTTTCGTACAGACTTACAGTATATACCAATTTAGGGTAGAAGAAAGTTATTAAACGACGGAATACAACACTCACACGTTTCACAACGATCCAGCTTTTGAAAAAAAGTGTCTTAGTCTGACATCTTGTGCTAACCAGTGTACCCCTACTGGACAGATGTGGCTATGGCGTCTGGCAGCTGGAACCATCATTGGTTCCCACTGCTGCTCTCCTAACGAATATAATATGGGTATAAACAATATGAAGACAATAAAACAACATATTTAATTTTTTATACATAAACGTTTCAATTATATACATATCTTTGTTTCAAATCTGTTAATGTCACAGCGTCTTCGACTTCCGGCGGGAAACTAGCCTTCGTACTGACCTAAATATCGATTTCGAGGTAAAAAATAATAATAACAATAATTTTGAAGAATTTATGAATTTATTTAAAGTAGACGTACTAAAACAATGACCCGTATTTAACTACTTTTATATCCCAAAAAGAGGTTTAGTGTGATACGTTAAGCTAATCACTACCTACCCCTAGTGGCCAGATGTGGGTATAGCTGCAGTGGACACCTGAAACCATCTGTAGCTGCCACTGCAGCCCCCTAACGAATATATTATGTATACTAACAGTATAACGATAATAAAACTATATTATTGCGACATTATAATTTATAAATCCAACATTTCAGTCACCCACATAACAAATACATGCCGTGCCGGTATAGCTTGAGACTGTAATATGTGAAGTAAATGTATTATTGCAGTGTTGGGTTAGTGGTTAAAGCCACACTGACACCCCCGGTACACACCGACTTAGTACAGACCTGTGCGGTTGCTCGAGCGATGACGTTTCAGTCCTGGCTAACGCTGTGTTTCAGCTCTGGTGTTTTTCCTGTTCGGTCAACATCTCAGACCTAAGACGTGATTTTTCTGCTACTCATTTCCACGGGACTATGGTGTCTCATTATCGCGGAGGTGGATTTTTGACTGCTCTGTGTTTCGCCTGTGGCCCGCGCTTTCTTCAGATTTCTCCCTGATTGAATGTGGATGTGTTTGCTTCCCCTCGGTCGCTCCGGTCTAAACCCATGTCTGTGTTCATCCCTCTGTGCTGCGGTCTCGATAGATGGTGCAAGTCAAAATGTCCAAGTCGCCCGTAGAGCCACTGTCTGCCATGGAAGCCGGTTCTCAGTCGCACTATTTCCAGGTAAATGTTCACCATTATTCGAGCATCCATCACCGCGGGAGGCAGACGGAGAAATCGAACGCCGCCAGTCGGTGTGTTTATATTTAAGGAATTTAAACGTCGCATGTTGGTGTGGATATGATTCTCTTCCTGTTATTTTTACGACATTCTTTCTTCAGTGAAATTGTACATTGATTTAGTGGCGCTGGACGAAGCCGTTGAAGCGTTAATGAAGTGGTGCGTTTAAGGAGGCACACGGGAGCAGAGGGCTCCATACAACGGGATTTGTTTTCTGCTGGAGATCAGGCCTTTACTCTGTAATGTGTGTTCATCCTGTCAGCGAATTTAATCATAAGTATTATTAACGGTAGTGTTGTTGTTGTTTTATCAGGTAAAACCGATGATTTCACTTTGTAAATAAAGTCCTAACACATTTGAAACCCTTTAATGGTCTTTTATACCTCATTGATTGAGGGTGCAGGTATTGGCAAACTAAGGCCCGCGGACCAGATGTGGCCTGTTCAGTTTTGTATTGCAGCCGCCGAACTTCTCCAAATAATATAGTTTGGATATTACATCTACTTTTTCACTGTCTATGTTTTCCATATTTGCAGTATAGGGAGTGCTGAATGCATTTTAGTCTTTAAAACGTTTTGCATCACTTTTATCTCACATAAACACTCTATCTCCCTGCTCCTGACCTGGGCCCCGTGTCCAATTTTAGGACTAATGTGGCCTGCAACCCAATGAATTGGCCAATATTATATATATTGAAGCTTCAAACTGGTTGTGCTTTTGTTTATGGTTCTGGTTCTGTCTCTTATACACATCTAGATGTGTATAAGAGACAGGTGGACATCTTTGTTTCAAACCTGTTAACAGTACGGCGTCTACGACTTCCGGCAGGGAAAGTAACCTACGTAGTGACATAATTATCAATTTAGGATAGAGGAAAAAAAGGAACATCGAATCCAACATTTAAATTTTTCACTGGGTTCATAGATAAAACAATGAACCAGTATTGAAAGGTTTTAAACAAAAAACTGCCTACCCCTAGTGGCCATATGTGGCTATAGCAGCAGTGGGGACCTGGAACCATCTGTCGCTGCCACGGCTGCCTTCATAACCAACATATTATGGATACAAGCAATATGAAGACAATAAAACAACATTATTCGAGATTTCAATCCATAAATTCTCTATTTTCACCAAACATCTTTGGTTCAAAACCTGTGAACAGCACGGCGTTGTGAACTTCCGATGGAAAATTAGCTTTCGTACAGACTTACAGTATATACCAATTTAGGGTAGAAGAAAGTTATTAAACGACGGAATACAACACTCACACGTTTCAGTAATGACAAAACTGCTAAATGCTCCTTGTCCTGTTACTTCATAGCCAGCTGCTCGTCCTTATGTCCTTCTAATATTTGTCCCTTTGTCGTCACAGTTGCCCAGGAAGTTGCCTAAACGGAAAAGTCGCTTCAAACGCTCAGATGGCAGCACCTCTTCTGACACAACATCCAGTTTCATCAAACGCCAGGTACCGGTCTCTTTGCCATTTTATTTGTTCCTCTCTGACATATGGTAGTGTTTTTTTATTTATTTATTTTTTTCTCAATTTTTTTTCCTTCAATCTTGCTCTGTTTAATGATCTTACATTAGCAGTTGTAGCTCCAACAGCTACTCTTTGGGGATCCTGTGGTTCTGGTTCTGGCTGTTCCCGATTTCATCTTTAGTACCTTTTTGTTTAAATGTATAAATGCCACCGGGTTCCGTGTGTGGGTTCCCTGCTCATTTACCTACCGAGCCAGCAGGCCAGAGAAGTGCTCTTGGATTTGTTGCACTTGCTTGTTCGCACGCGAGAGGGCAGCAAAATGTTGAGACGTGAGTGGAAGAAAATCCCAGAACGGCTCCGTTTTGTAATTAATGTTTTTAGGTCATGGAGAAGAACGAGGTGTTATTTAACAGAGTCTGACTAAGGAAAAAATAATAATTACACAAGATGTCTTATAAGGTAGAATGAAGACATGTCAATCATTTACCTCCACATTTGTATTTTTTAGAAAAAAAACAACATTTTAGGCATAATAAATTATTTAATATAAATTAATATTAAGTTTTTTTTCAATCTATGTAAAAAATTAACTTTACTCCAAGTTGTGGAGGCTGTTAAAGAATAGACAGATATATCAGGTTCTCAAACCATGGTGCAGATATTGCTGCTGGTACTTTGGTCCTCCCTAGTGGACGGTGGAGTATCTGTATTTCACCAGGGTTATGGACATATGTTTGTCCATGTGATTGTACTGCTGTACTCATTGTGGGTCATTTTCATGGTGCTGGTGGAGCCATATAGTTCCATCTGGTGTGAAATGTTTATGGTAAATGTATTGTTGAGAAGTACTGAGAAGACAAAAGGATGGATTGATCTGAGGGATTTATGTTTGATGATTTGATGATAATGTTCATGTTTCCTGAAAGTGAAAATATTTTCAAAGGTTTTCTTTGACCAGACATGTGTTTTTCAACTTGAGAAGTAAGAGAAAAAATAAGAAAACAAACACCAAGCTAAAAAAAAATAATTTATAGACCAACTCCATGATGATTGAGCCAATCACCATCCTGTTCACCAAGAACAGAAGAACATGCTCAATTAGCCAATAGAAGGGTTGTGTATGATCTCACCTAGGAAAAAAAGCTACCCTTGAACATTAGCAAATCACTGCTAGAGTAAAAGGAGTATCAGGATGCAAACTACTGTTGCTGTTGCACATTGTGGCAGTTTTATCCGCCAAACTTTTCCAGATCGCACTAATCATTTGTAATATCATTGTAGTTCTGCAGCGTCTGCATTTATCCCAAAAGATAGTTTATCTCAGTGGTTCTTGACCTGGGTTTCGATCGAACACTAGGGGTTCGTGGAGCCTCTGCCATGGAGGTCAAGGCCCTGCAGAGTTATTGACACGCCAACTCACCCTACTAAAGAAGGGTTCGGTGAATGCACATATTAAAATTGTGGGGTTCGGTAGCTCCAACAAGGTTAAGAACCACTGGTTTATCTGCTTAGGCTTAACTGTGGCGCAAGGGCAGCAGTCTCCATGACTGACACCCAAATCACACAGGTCCGTCCTGTGAGCCTTCCTGGAAGTTAAGTGGGTCAGGAACAGTGCTATGATCAAAGCACCTCTGTAGCAACCTGGCAGTGGGTGGATTCGAACCCTAAGCCTTGGGGCTGAAGTTCACTTCCTTAACAGCTGGGCCTGCAACATATATCAGTATCAGTTACTACTAAAATGAAAAAAATTAAGTGATTCACATCAACTCTAACAAATACCTGTTTGTTTTCTAATTCAGTAATAATAACATTTTTAGTTATTATATATATTATTATTATTCAGCATTTGACATTCATTACATGCTGATTCCCTTCAATCAGATAATCATAATAATAATTAGTGGATTTAACCCTTAAACCTTGGGGACCCAAGTCCTGCTAATTATCTTAGTTTACATTTGTGTGAACTAAGGTCATTGGAAGACATTTATTTTGTTATCTTCTATCCTCGTTTACACAAATGTTCCATCTCTCTGCTCTGGATCCAGTGCTTGTGTCAAATTTTAGGACCCACTGTGGCCCGCAGTCAAAACATCAGCACCACCCCTGCAGTAGAATCTTTCTAATACATGTTATAATGACTAGAAGTCTATACTGCAAACATTCCTTCTCAATCTGATTTTAACTGTCAGTGTCTGTGTGCCCTGAGAGCATTTGATGCAGGATGAGTAAATCCAACAACCAGAGCAGATAGTTCCTGCTCTGTGATGGGGTGGGGTGTCTGTGGAGGAGCACTGGACTATGACTCATTTCTGCAGCAGGATACAAAAAGCACTCCACTGCTGCCGTAAGTCTATGAGATGTTTGTGTACAGTAGGACGTGAGGCTCAGTTTTCTGCAGCGGTCCGACCCCCCGTCGGGGCGAAGCCGATTGAAGAATGTGGCAAATAAATTTAGAAAGTTGACTGGACACAGAATGACGCAAAAGCTGCGTTGGTGGTCGTCGTCCGTGCGTGTGCTGTGATGTGATGGAGTGAGGTAGGAGAGGAGAAGGTGTTGCCTTCCAGTGCTGCCTGCTCCGGTGCAGGGCGTCCCTCGTGAGGGGAGAGAAGGAGAAGAAGACAGTGGCTCTGTTACATTGGATTCCACAGCATGTAGGGCACAGAGGGGGAAGGACTGGTGCAGCAGCTGCAGCAGCGACACATTAACTGTGTGAGTAGAAACGCCGCCTGCTTCTCCACCACTCCAGTTACATTTCCTTATGCTTCGCTCCATCATTTCTCTGCTGCGGTGCTGCAGCCTTCCTTTGTCTTCTTCCTTTACTCCCTTCATCCTTACTTCCTCTTTTCGGTGCCATGGTCCAGCGTGACGCCTTCACACCTCCCTACATCTGGTGATTGATCAGTTTGTCATGTATAATAGGAGACGGCTGTAATCTTGCACCAGCCACACTATCAGTGAGCCATTTATTGAATTGTGTGTGAGGGGAAGAGAGCGAGGGGGAGAGAGAGCATGCCGCATGGGTAACTTGCTGACATTGAATTATGACTGCACTGTTAATCGAACACTTTTTGAAATTGGATATGTGGCAAAAGGATTTGGAAATCACTGGAGCCTGCAGTTTTTCCCTCCAAGGTAAATGTGTTGGATTCTCCTGAATAATAAATTCTGCTGTTGTGCGGATTTTTTGTTCTTTCCAAATAAGGCCGGAGAAGTAAGGTCCAGCAGACTGGCATCAATTAACGCGTTCAAGCTGTGCTGCTAATTGATGTCAACATTTAAGTACAATTAATCACAACATCAACTAAAGGAAATAAATTAGCAG
>JAFBJS010004804.1:54021-85968 GCA_016785265.1 Paraplagusia blochii
TTGAAATTACCGATCGTAAGGTTTTCATTACAAATCAATATTTTAGGGGCTTTGGTTTCATGTACAAACCACTGTCTAAAATCCATTTGGCCATTGGAGAGGATTTTTTGAAAGTTCCTCTGTCAGTAAAGTGAAGTCAAACAATGGAGGCAGCCATGTTGCAGGACTCTCTCAGCTACTTGATGGTCTACCATGATCACATGACGACCACGCTCACGGGTGGAATTCTTACTATGTCTTAAAGAAGCTAGTCCAGCAAAGAATACTTCATTTCTACTGTGAGCCAAAGTAAATTGTTCTTTCTTATGAACTTAAGATTGTGTAGTTTGGAGACGTTGATCAAGGTGAACCAACAATCAGGTTCACCTAACAAACCTAGGAGACGCTAGAGGACAGGCAAGTCAGGCAGTTGCTTGGGGTCCCGGCCTCTAGGGGGCTCGCTGCATGCAGTGATAGCCTGGTGACCCCAGCAATGTTATACTTTGAGCCCCAAGAGCTTTCACATCGCCACAATATGGAAATACATTGTTTCCTGCCCTTTGATAGTCTGTTATATTCCCACCTGCTGTGGTTTACCAGCTCAGAACATAAGGATGTGATGTAAGATGTAATGTAATTGAGGTATTTGAGGACTTTTACTTTGAAGGGTCTGTCGCTGCCAACGAAAATGTGTAGCATTGTTCCTCAGAACTGCTGAGACTGTGTTGCTTTTTTTATTCTTCCTGTTCATTTGGTGATGTTTGTGATGATGAATGAAGAACACTCTGTGAATCTTTGAGTTTGTGTCAAACTCTCACCGCTGGGTTACCTCGTTCTCTCCGGTGACTCACTGAGGTCACATGACACAGTTCCCCTGGTGGCCCCTCCCTCTAAGAGTGTAAGGAATAATCAGAGAGCAGGAAGTTAAATTTAGCTCGCAGCAGTAAAACTCGCTCTGTCATGATGTGAGGATTGTGAAGATGAACCTACACCAACAACAGTTGGAGTGTGTGTGTGTGTGTGTGTGTGTGTGTGTGTGTGTGTGTGTGCGCGTGGCGTGGTCAGAGCGTCATCCTTCATGTACGTCTGGTGTGAAAGTCCGTTCTGTCTCCTCCTTCTCCTGCCCTTTGTCTTTCATCGTCAGGGTCGTTCCTCCCCCTGCTCCTCCTCCTCTCCCCCTGCTTGTTTTCCTTCTCTCCTCTCTGTAGGAGCAGGATGGATATCTGGGTGTCGTTCCTACTCTTAACAGCATTTTATTATGTTCTAATCTCATCATCCCCTGGAGTCGGGTCGGCCTCTATCTCCTCCTGTAAATGCTTTATAATTCCCTCTTTCCTCCAACCATCCATCAGTTGACAGTCCTGTCAACACCCGGTCCTCTCCATCACTCTGACTGTCTCTCTCTCTCTCTGTCTGTCTACAGTCTGTCTCTCTGTCTGTCTTTCTGTGGGTCCATGTGTTTCCTGCTTTAATTCTCCGACTGTCTCGTGGTGGTGCAGTGTTGCTTTGCAGAGCTGCTAAGGTGGAGATGCGGTTATCTAACACAGACACAGATCTCTTCAGTCTCTGGAGTCTCTCCACCTGCTGCTGTAGATGTTTTTACATTATTGTACACAGTCTTAGTCGGTGAGAAGGAGAATAATGTTGTTTTCATGTCCTTGGTATTTTGGTGCTGCTGCTGCTGCTGCCACTGTTGCCGCCGCCGCTGCTGCTAATTGGTCCTCCAGAGGACCTGCTTGTGTATGTTGGCAAGATTGATGACCAGGACCAAGTCAGTGCACTGTGGGGACCAGGAAAACCAAGCAGGAAACTACTGTACATTGTATTTGTATACGAGTTTATTTATTTTCTCTGCTGTGTTCTCTCCACTTAACCCAACATATACATTTGAATGTAAATATTTACTGGTTTTATAACTTACTCTTGTTCTGTTGACAATTAGGTCCAGATTCCCTCTCTTGTAGCCTGTGGTTGTTGTTGTTTTTCTGAAGCTTTTGAAGTGGTTCAGTTTGACTAACCATGTGGTCATCAAGAAGAGAAATCATTGGTCAGGAAGAAATTCACAATAATGTTCAGGAAATATACTATATCACTAAATCTCTGATAAATATTGGCAGTTAAGGCCCGCGATATAAGACATAACAATCTAGAAATACTTTTATTATTGTTATGAAATGGCCAAGAGAGGGAGACAGAGAGATGTTGGACCATTAAGGTAGGAGAAGGGCTGAAGAGACTTGGAGCTGGGTTGAGCAATTTTGACTTCCTCGTATCAGGAAGAAAATCTTGCAAAAGACTTGGAATTTAGAATATTTTCAGGAATATCATTATTCCGCTGAACACATTGGGTGTGGAACCAATTTATACAGTAATGTCTACACCAACCAGCTGGAAGATTTCAACGTGCAGTGCATCTATTTGGACAGCAATGGGTGACATTTATGACTTAGATGCTCTGAATGTGAAGAAACAACAAGAAAAAAGCAGAATATATTTATATTAGAGGTGAAAACAATATCTGTCCATAATAATAATAATGTGGTTAACGTGTTGTAACATATAGATCCACATTAAATGGTGAAGCTTGTATGACTCAGACAGACCAATCACTCACGTCCCTCTTCATCTTCATCATAAAAGACCACAGCATTGTCAGCATCATTCACATTTGTGTTTCTTAACACTGGGATTTGTTTTAGATGAATAACAATATCCAGCATACATGCATCCTGCCCCTGGGGTATTAACAGGGGCAGAGAGGATTTAAATGTGCTGCACTGTGGGGGAAGATGGAAGAGACTGGGGCCGAGCAGAGGAAGCAGTTGCTGCTTCTGTGCTAAATTTGGTTTGTCAGCCAGAAGATGGCTGGTGTGGGAGAGCAGAGTGGAGCAGAGACTTACAGTGTCTGCCTCAAACCTGCAGTAGCGGGCATGATCCAGCAGGGCAGCAGATGGTGTTGTAAGGAAATATAGTAGACTCTGCCGCCTGTTAATCTCACTCTGGCTTCCAACAGGGGTCAGCTGATTCCTACACCAGTAGACCATCGGATTCAGACCTGTCAGCAGAGGAGGACCGCGAGGCGTATCGGCGTGAAGCCGAGCGCCAGGCACAGCAACAGCTCGACAGAGCTAAGGTAGGTGGCGCTAGATATGCAGTATACACCAGGCATGGGAATTTTTGGGAAAGAAAAAAATGGTATTTTCTAGTCTTAAGTTTTGCATTTTCTGTCTTTGACGTCCCATTCTTTACAGTCCAAGCCTGTGGCGTTTGCAGTGAAGACCAACGTAAGTTACTGTGGCGCTCTGGACGAGGACTGTCCCGTCCAAGGAGCCGCAGTCAATTTTGATGCCAAAGACTTCCTACACATCAAAGAAGTGAGTGCTCCTTGGTCACTTGGCATGCTTGGACACTCCACACTGAGGCGCTGTAACACTACACTGTGACGTTAACAGAAGTACAACAATGACTGGTGGATCGGTCGGCTCGTCAAAGAAGGAGCAGACATCACCTTCATCCCCAGCCCCCTGCGCCTGGAGGCCATGAGGCTCAAACAGGAGCAGAAACAGAGGTTTGTTAAAGTTCGTTAAAATCCGTTCATGTTCGTTAAAGAAACTACGTGGTGGACTTATCATGTGCGTTGCCTTCATGCAGGAAAACAGGAGGGAACTCCTCCAGTTTGGGGGACATGGTGACAGGGGGTTGGAGAACCACACCACCATCTGCAGGTGAATGTAAGTATTACACACCAACGTGTGCAGGAACTTAAGACAGATTTATTTTATCTTTCCCTATATTTACTCTTTCTTTTTGTGCTTACAAGCCAAACAGAAGCAGAAGCAGGTAGGTTTTAGAAGAAAAAAAAACACTGTACCGTTTTTGTGTCGACTTGATCTTCTTATTAAAACCTATTCAAACTGTTTGAGATTTAGTTTTATTTGATAATAACACTGTGTTTCCTGCCTGTCGTCTCTCTCCTTCTGTTGTCTCCCTCACTCTCTCTGGCAGGAGCATGTCCCTCCCTATGATGTGGTGCCTTCCATGAGGCCAGTGGTCCTGGTGGGGCCATCACTGAAGGGTTATGAGGTCAGAAATGCTCATATTTCTACAAAAAGATGCCAAAAAATGCAAATATAATGAAAAATAAATCTTTCTTTTTCCCATCAGGTGACAGACATGATGCAGAAAGCCCTTTTCGACTTCCTCAAACACAGATTTGAAGGAAGGTGAGTCAAACTGAGGGGCGGGACACTAACCACAGCCGCACTGTCTCACTGAAATAACACTGACCATTTGGACTTTTCAGGATCTCAATCACCCGTGTTACTGCCGACCTGTCATTAGCCAAGAGATCTGTCCTCAACAAGAGACCCATAATGGAGAGATCCAACACTCGCTCCAGCCTTGGTAAAACATCACCACAGATGGCGCTGTTTCTTAAATGTGTCATTGTTGCCCAAAACCATGGTAACATGGAACCTTTACAAGATAACTTTTAGTCTATACAAAATATAAGTCAGGATATAAATACATAACTCACGGTAATGGCCGGTTTTAAAGAGAATACTGTGCCGATGTCACTACTCTTTAATGTATTAATAAATGTTACTGCAGTTAATTATGACTTAATTATAGTTATAAGTAACAATTATTGTTTTTTACTGTGTAATAAAACAACTTTTAATTAATCAGGTTAAGAAACTGCTCTAAAAACAATTAAAAAACCTTATCAAGCTCCTGCGCGGCACACCAAATGATTTTGACGGCCAGATTTCATGAGTGAATTGTTACACCCCTATTACTTAGTGTTATGATAATCAGTTCTCCGTGGTTGCATTGAGATAATAATTTATTTTGGTCAGAGAAATTCTGTAAAATGTTTTGGAAAATGTGTAAGAACCCTTGTTGAAACAGAACATGGGAAGAACTTTTCCACAGACCCCGTGAGTCATACAGAAAGAAACTGATTGGTGGTTTAAGACCTCCACACTTGTGTCATATCTTCTCAGCTGAGGTCCAGAGTGAGATCGAGAGGATATTTGAGCTCGCCAAAACACTGCAGCTGGTAGTTCTGGACGCCGACACCATCAACCATCCCGCACAGCTCGCCAAAACCTCCCTTGCACCCATCATCGTATACGTGAAAGTTTCTTCCCCTAAGGTAAGGCCACACCCCTCTGATCACATGATGAGTTTGGTAGCTTGGCTCTTTTTTTTTTTCTTGCAACAGCATTTGTTCTCTTCCTCCCTCAGGTGCTCCAGAGGCTGGTCAAATCCAGGGGCAAGTCTCAGAGCAAACATCTGAATGTCCAGATGATGGCAGCAGACAAACTCTCACAGTGTCCCCCGGTGAGTGGTGGATTTATATAAGAAAAAAATGGGACACTTAATAATATCGGATGACCCAATATACGCATATATTGTAATATCTGTAAGAATCGTTACCACTGATTCCTACAATAACGAAAACCCTGATAAGGCAAAGTACAAGTTATGTATGACCTATAAATAGTTTGGAGGATGAACAGCCATATTTTAAAATGATTGTCACTAGATGGCAGCAAAGCAGCCCATTTAAATATTATCAGGCCAATATTAGCATATAATTTAATATTTGTAAGAATCATTTTTCCAGAGTTTTTACTCTGATAATATTAAAACCTATGCATTGGTTTTCACAGATAATAAATAAATGTATTATTATTTTTTTTTACACCTTGTCTGTTCGTCTCCAGGACATGTTTGACGTCATTTTGGATGAGAACCAGCTGGAGGACGCCTGTGAGCACTTGGCTGAATATATGGAGATCTACTGGCGTGCCACTCACCTCCCAGGAAACACACCTCTCAATCCCTTATTGGAGCAGAGTCTGATGACCCCGCCCTCTGCCATCTCCAGCCTACAGGTGAGTGTTTGTTCTTCGGACAGCAGAGCGGCTTTGACTTCTCCGGTTTTGTGCTTTGTTTGAAGAGTCTTTTAAAGGTCCAGTGTGTAAAAGACCCATGAGTGCTCATCAGCAGAACCTTTAACGTTCTAAAGACAGAGGGCGCACTACACTAATCTGCTTTGAAACAGGATTTCAATTAACTTTCAACAGGAATAAAGTAATTTTACCTAAAAATGTAAAATCACTTTTCTGTTCAAGTTGGTTTTGTTTTGGGAATTGGACAATTCTGCCAATGACCTGGACTTAAACGTGACATCAGCGATGAGTTAAAAATGTATAAACGCATGAACAATAACAAACTCAGATTTTATCTAATGAAGACAACAGTATCAGCTGGACTTTTACAGTAACCTGCCCTAATTCCATTTTTTAGTAGATAATCCAGTAGCACTAAAACCTTCTAAAGCCGTAGAAAAGAATAGAAGCAGTCTAAAACGACTTTCACATTTGTCTATTTGTCCACTGATTAAATTAAAGGACCCATTGAGGGCCATGAGCCACCGTGTTGGCCCACACCTGTAGACGTTGCGCTGTTTTGTTTCTGTAGCTCATCCTCCGAGTCTGAGGACAGACATCAGTTACATTCTTACACACTGGACCTGTGTGTGTCAACACGTGGGGCGCCGGCGTGTCCCAGGCGGCTCGTCCATCCCAGACTGTCCCTCCTGTCCTGTTGTTGAACTGTCTCAGCTTGTCCTGTGTATGTGTGTGTGTGTGTGTGTGTGTCCTCTCACTCATCCCTGCTTAACATTTTTGCAGTTTTCTGAAACACAGGAATTAATTGAATGATGGCTTACCAAACGGGGTGAGTAGTAGGGTTTGAATCTATTTGCACCACAGCCCCCGCTCTCCCAACCCCCGTCCCCCTCAAGCTTTCACACACCTGACTACAACTTAGCGGCTGAGACGGCGAATGAAACGCATTTTTCTTCATTCAGATCTCACCACGGTGTTAAAAAAAAGTGGATGTGTGTTCTCCTACGTTGCACCTCTCCTCCTCTCACCTCCCTGTAGTTGATGGTCTCAGGTGACTTCATCCGCTTCCTGGCAGAAAATTCACAAAGCAGTTGAGCTTTTAGAAAAAGCCATAACTGTGAACATGAGGTGATGTTCCACTGCCGTCCTCTTTATTTCTCTTTCTTTTTCCCAGCATGCTTTGTGAATGTCAGGGTCCAGCCTTGAATGTCACTGCTGATTCAAGGCATGGGATCGATGCTCAGCGGTTTACGGTGCAGCCGTCGGTGGCTGATAGATGCAAACAAACACTCCTAAAAACTGAGACCATGACACTAGTGTTTGTCAGAACCCTGTGATCATCTGTTCATGTCTGCATCGATCTGTGTAAAGAAAAAAAAATAAGAAGAAAAAAAACAGTGTTGACACTTCGGGGAAGGACTTTGAAGAGACAAACTACACAGACTGGATGTAGAACACAGAGAATAATGAACAAACATTAACATGTTGACAATTTGGCACTTTTTGATTTTTGTTTATAGTATTTCCACTGTAAATCTAGGCATACACTGTGCAACATTTTCCATTCATACTGTACTACAAAATAGCAGCTCTTAGCAGTTTACAGCTCAGGCTTCTTGTTCTCCTACCATGTGATCTGATCCTCAGGTATGATGGGACTGCTCACGCTGTACATCCATACAAGACATGACTGAAAAATAGAAAAAAATATAGAATAAACAATTCTATCAAATGAAATGTAAGATTACAAAGAAAAAACTTTACAATTGATATAAATAAAAGATAAAACTTATAAGTTAGTTTTTTCAGTGAAATATTCTGCACCTCCCCCTGTGGAATGGAGGAATAATTACACATACTTTATTTGTCAGTGATATCACACTGTTCTCTTCAAACTCCTTCATAATGAAGTGTTAGCCTTTTTTTTCCCCACTCTGTGTCTTCGTAGAAAAGTCGTTAGCTGCTTTGCTGCGTCCTGAGCTTTTTCTTGACTGATCAAGATTTTTTTCCTCATCCTCGCTCCTCGCCTTCTCCTCCTGACATCCTCCAGAACAAGAACCAGCCGCAGCCTCGTGAGGCGGTGGGCTTGGATGGTGATGAAGAGGAAGATGTTGGCGAGGAGGCCCACTCCCCCGTGGAGCAGGACAGTCTCATGCCATCAGACGAGGCCAGTGATTCCTTGTCACGCGATCGCAGGGGGAGCCCATGCCACAGGGGGGGTCAAGAGGAGGATGATGAGGAAGAGGAGGAAGAAGAGGAGGAAGAGGAAGAAGAAATTGAGTACGCCTCCTCCTGCCACGCTCGAACATACAGGGACATGTACCCGCCTCACCGTGGGCACACAGGCGGTGCTCACAGTGCAAACGGGCACGAGTCGCAGGACAGGCTACTCCAACGCGAAGCTCAGCAAGGTCACAACCAGAGGAACAACCGGCAGCGAAGCCGTCCCTGGCCCAGAGACACCTACTGAGGAACAACCCCGGCCCGCGCCCCACCTCCATCACCTCCACCTCTCTCCTCAGCAATGTCACCCAGAGGCTCCAACTGTCCATAAACATATTAAAACATTCAACAAACCCTGCCAAAATCAGAAACCCACGTCTGTCAGAGCAGTTCAGTATTAGAGTCTCTGTTTTCATTGCACATTGTGAAGGTGTCCAAGCCCTGTCCCCCAGTCCTCAACCTCACGGGTCAGGTTGTAAGATTCGAGTCAACAGGGCTACTCTCCTCTGCAATGGAAAAATGATCAGGCGACCAGCTGTGCGTCAACTCCAACCTGCGCTGCGCGGCCGAGGGTTTCTCAAATGTACGATGTCTCCTACGTAAACTGGCCTTAAACTTCCTAAAACTCTGAACTGTCTTTACTATTGCATGAGTGTAATTATTTTAAGACTATATTTGCACACGGTACCAGAACAGGAGCTGAATGATCTTTACAGAAAAAAAACTATCGTAGGAATGTCTACCGTTGTATCAGTTTTTCTCCAGCGTTTCGTTCTGATGTAAATACGACTGAACGGCACCAGGTTTTATCCATGTTTCCTTCTTTATTTATCAGTTTGCTGTTGATAAAAAAAAAACAACAACTATGCTCTCATCCAAACACACACCCAGAGTGTGGTGGTGTATACAGTCATATATACAGTATGAAGCTGCAGTACAGGCGTCTGCGTCACTAACAGTACAGTCTTGTGTCCTCGCTGTTGCACAATCACAATCACTCTGGTCAACCACCTCCAAAATCGACCACAGCCGCAGAGAATGTAGGGAGAAGAGGGAGCGTCGTCTTTTCCTCGGATCATTTCTTTGCCAAAGTGCTCGACTACATCCAGTCACTGATGCGTTTGTCAAGCACACGTGGCTGCACCCGCAGCTTCTCCTCTTCAGATCCAGGCTTGAGAGAATGTACTGTAAGCTTGCATGACTTTTGCACCTCCAACCTTCCGACTCTTCGCCCTGTTTTTCCAATCGTAGCACGTTACTGATTGTAGCATTCTCCATTCCTCCTCCTGTGTGCGTGTGCGCCACAACATTTCACCCGCTGTACTGCAGTTTTATTTTTTTAAAACTCGGCAGATTCTCAGGTGTTCAAACGAGAAATCGTGATTTGTTTTCCACACATGAGAAAGTTGTTGGAAGCTACACAGAGAGACACCCAGTGGTTGATCTGAGAAATGCAGGCCAGCTGTTAGAAAATTAACCTTTTGCTTTGAAGATGGGGTCTTTCTGCACTCTATTTGCAAGTGCTGTGCAACATTAAACACAATGTGAGATGTTGTTGCATAATATCCTGAGGTTTTCCCTTAGATATTTCTCCAGTAATCTTCTTATCTTCTTCTCCTTTCAGCTTGTCCTTTTTTCAGGGATTTCTACCTTGAATCGTACTTTTCTATCTCCCCCTGTTCTCTCCATCTTCTACTCCAACTCCAACCACTCCTCTGAACATAAACCATCTCAATCTGTCTTCTCTAGCTTTTTCTCCAAACCTTCCTGTCTGTGTTGTCCCTCTAATCACCTCATTCCTGATCCTGTCCATCCTTGTCTCTCCTTAAGAAAAGCTCAGCATCTTAAACTCTTCCACTTCCTTCCTCCAATAATAAAAAACAGTGATGCAATGCCTGGGTTTTTACCTAATGAAGTTGGTCCAACAAATTGTTTTGGGGATAAACAGCACTATATTAAAGTGAAAGTCACTAGATGGCAGCATTGCAGCTCATTCCATTAATGAATTCGATCATTCCATTAATGAATTAACCAGAATTCGAAATTAAGTGTTTGGACAATAAGGACATATTTGATAGTGGCTAAAAGTTTCCTAATCATTTGAGATATATTCGAATTTAATGGGTACAATTGGATTAGAATATATTATTGAGGAGAGAGATTAACATAGATTAATTTAAACTATTCTACATTGGAGAAATGTTGCATGTTCTGCTGACAAGACCAGGTTAGCTTTCTAACAGCATGGCTGTGCTAAAAGCTAGTCCGAGTCCCCGACACTTCTCCTGCAGTGTGTGTTGAAAACAGCAAGATTTCTCCTTGACGTCGCCCCCAACTCCCACCCCGTCACCCTTTCCTTCTACCCATGACCTCATGTAAAGAGTGTGTTGTGATCTTGGAGGACTCGTAGCACCCACGGCACAACGCCTTTCTGTTCCTGCGCTCGTTTCTTGTCCATGAGCCGATACGGAGTTGGACGTGATGCTGGTGAGCATCGACCTGCTTCTGTTCACAAACAGGGTCAAAATCTGCTTTAGGATTCGCTGATTTACTGCTTCCATGTTTCATGAGTATCGCTATCTGATGTTCTGTATATTTTGAAGAGATTTTAAAAAAGCATGATTTAAAAAAAAGAGAAAAAAAAATCTATGCAAGTGTTGCATGAAATCTGATTGTTTCTTTTTAAGATTAAGTATTTTAGAAATGCATTGACTCTCCTCGTTGTCTTGTAGTGATAGTCTTGTCTTTGGGGCTACTCACTCCTCACCCCCGTCCCCAACAGCACTACCACTGAGAAGTGAAGCTGCATTTCTTTTCATTTTTGCACAGACTTTGACTCATGATATTAGGTAAACGTCGTTGATGCACTTTCGCTCGCAGAACAACGCCCCAGGTTAGACTCATGACCTTCCTTTTAATTTGTCATGACCAAAAGAGCGAGTGAACGATTACAGCCCCGCATGTCTCCGATCACCAAATATTTTCCTATATTTTGGCAGAGTTTGTTTTTCAAAGTGGACCAATTAAGCAACTGACAACCCAGTTGAGGTTTTTCAATTTATGAAGCACAATTTTTACAAAGGTTATAGTTTGATTTCCTGTCTTATTCTGTATGCAATACCGAAATATTGAAAATTTAGAAACTTTGAACGCCTTAGACCATCTGGACTTCCTCTTTTGTGTGAGTAGATAAAAAAAATTGCACTATTTTCTTTGTTGGGATGGTTGCTTTGTAATGCAATAACTGCACTAAATATATTGATGTATCCATCAGAAGACCACAGTGTGCTAGTTTGAGCCGACAGACATGCCTCTTCCCTCTATTTACCAGAAGAGACGTGACGAAGTGTAAAAAGTGAGACATTTCCTGCCTGATGCTGTAAAGAATGCTTTCTATTTGAAAATAGATTTACAAGAAAAAAAATGACTTCAGCAAAATAAACATGACATTTTATGTACTTTTAACTGTGTGTGTGACTTTGTTTTTCTCTCATAACAGGTTTTCATTTATTCCTCCATCTTCTACCACCACAGCCAATCCCAATAAAGTACAGTGGTTCTTTACGATACCAGCTCCTCTAAACCAAGCTCCTCCTCACCTCCTGATCCCAGGTCAGCCGTCAGCTCCATCCCCTGTCTAACTCCCAGTGAGATGAATGATGAAGTTTAACACTAGATGGTGGTCATTTTAATGGTTTAGGAAATTATATAACTTTTAACTTTCAAATAAAATAATCCAACAAAGCAACAGAGCTCACAATGATCGCCATAGATTAGGTGCAGTGAATGTTGCAGCTTGATTTCTATAGCGATATCTATCTTCAGTGTCAGTAGGGTAGAATCTTTAACTACATAGATCATCTGACCAAGAAATCTGACCTTTGTCCAAGACTTGGAGCATTATCAGAATCTGCACTCTAAAGATTTGGATGGAGCACTTTCAGAGGAGGAGTCTCAGACATCTCCTTCTCATTCAGTCAGTAGCAGACACTATGGTAGGGTGAATATTAAATGCTTTCTAATCAGATCATAACAAAACTAAACTAAACTATTAACTGAATCTTTGATTTTGGAATGGATCAGAAGTATTTAATTTTGTTTATCTGGTGGTTGTTCTTGCAGTTTTAGAACCCCAGTAGCTTTCAGTTCTATTTAAAAATATAAAATTAAAGAAAAATTCTTCTATAGTTGATGGTCCCTTCTCTGTCTCACACTCTGTCACAGTTCATCTCATTTTACAACAATAATTTAAAATGTTTACTATATCTCTTTAATATTATTATAATGTTTATATTTTTGTTGTATCTGTTTTGTTGTAGCTAGTGAGAAAATTAAATATTACATTACATTAATAAAAATGTATGTAAATGCACTGGAGATGTGAGCAGATGGACTAACGAGGGCTGCTGTGGACCGGTCTGAACCGGTATCCTGTAAAACCATTGTAGTTTTCATTTTGGACATGATTCGCTCCGTCATATATGAAGCAATACCACTGAAATCGTAATGGCGGCGCACTGTAGCTCATTGCGCCCAAGGAGGAGCAGCGGGAAAAAAAGACAGCGACAGAAACATAGTAGATGTCAGTACCGTCGCCATGTTTTGCCTGTGAGCGTACGTAGTGACGTAGCTTTACGTCTAACGGTCACGAGAAGAGCATTTTATCGTTGTTTAAGACATAGTTCAAGTTTACAGCTTCCTGTGACGTCAAAGACCAGCTCAAACAAGGTAACGATCTCTAAACTAACTGTTGACTACAGAGTTAAACTGTCCCCGTCGCAAATGCTTTGGATTTTTAAAAGTTTAGAATGTTTAAACAAACGGCGATTATAAGATTCTGTAATGAATACAAATGTGTTTTGTAATAACAGACTTTAGTGGATCTGCGAGTGTGGAACCACCAGAAACATTTTTTCGCGTTTCTTTTATTTTATTGTCGTATTTTTCTGTCAGTTTTTTTGTTCCTAAAATTTTCGCGCTGCTGCAGTCTCATTCCCGCCCCTAAACGTTCTCATTGGTTGAGAGGACTAATGGCCGACAGTCTCGAGCCAGGATTGGTCGAGGTACACGCTCATCTCCTGTGACCTGTGGTTAATCTATATGTAAGAAAACTAAAATATATTAACGCAGTGACTGAGACCTACTTTTCTGACGTCCACACTAATGAGAGATATAAGAATATCAAGTGATGTATCTGAAATAAAACCGTCTTCAGCAGTTAAGGAAATTTATTTTGTTTTCACAGAGTAATGATTTTTAAAAAATTACAATTCAGGTTTTCTTTGCCTACTGTACTTTCCAGTACTCGTGTAGTATTTACCAAAGAATATGTCACAACACTTTTGTCCTGCAAATGAGGAAATACAACAACTTCTTAAAAAAGGAATTTAATTGCGGCTGATTACAGTGAAGTGAGTCCAGCGTGTCCAGGTGAGGACTGAGGGACCAGAGAGGAAACAACTTCATTTTACAGATGATTATTGACCAGGCTGGGACAGTCTGAAACATGGGGACGAATCAGGCAAAGATGGTCTCCTCACGTCGCTTCTTGGTCAGAATGGTCCCAGGTTTATGCTGAGCGTCTGGATGGTTGGTGAGCTCTGGAGGACAGGTGGAGACCGGGCTCTCCAGGATGGCCTGCTTCAAGTCGTAGAACACGGCCGAGTCCTCCTTGGTGAGGAAGGTCATTGCCACACCACTCTTACCAGCACGACCCGTACGACCAATACGATGGATGTAGTCTGAGGAAGAGAAAACAAAACATGTCTCTGAGGATTCCTGGTCTGTGTCCAGTCAACTCCTGTATAATATCGTTTAGTTTCCCCTGTATCGTGGTACCTATCAAAGACAGTTGTAGTAAAATCCTACCTTCGATGTTCTTGGCCATGTCATAGTTAATGACCATGGAGACGTCCTGGATGTCGATACCTCGACCAGCAACATCTGTGGCCACCAGAATATCTTTGGATCCAGCCTTGAGATTGGAGAGAGCAAACTCTCTCTGCTCCTGGCCTTTGCCTCCGTGGAGTGTACAAGCGTTGTACTGTGAGAACCAGACATGGTTGAGTCAAATGATAAAACATTTTCACATAAAAAAAAAATTGTTTCCAATGTTAAGTTCTCAGAGCCATCCATACATTCTTAGTTACACTTTTTTATATTTTTTTAATTAAAATGTTTCTTCAGTTTTTGCTGAGTAATTTAGGATTTCTAAGAAAAAAATTTCCAAAATTGTGTGCCTTGATAAAACATTTTCCTCTCTGAAACTCCTAATAAACCTAATAAATATTCATATAACAACTAAGATGCTCGTCTTATAGAATTGAAAAAAAAAAAAATCGTAAAACACTGTTATCCCATTGTAAAACAAAAAACTCTGAGGCCCATTCTTAAATGACATACCCCCATCTTCTCCAGAGACTTGGCCAGCACATCGCAGCCTTTCTTCTGGTTGACGAAGATAATGATGGGAGGCTCGAAGCCATGGGAGAGCACCTCCAGGAGCTTCTTCCTGCAATGCACCAAAAACAACCACTCAATTAATTTTTTACTTGACACATCAAGATTTATTATGAGTTTAAAGTAAGAATCTGTGTCCATCTCACCTCTTCTCTCCCTCTGACATGAGCAGGACCTTCTGTTCTACTCTCTCGTGAGGTTTGCCAGCAGATCCGATGTACACCACCGCTGGGCGTCTGAGGTAACTGCGGGCCAGTCTCTCTACAGCCGGAGGCATTGTAGCTGTGAACATGACCGTCTGCAGGGAGAGAATTCAAACGTCTCAATATGACAGAAAAAAAATTCATACACGTTTGTAAACTCTTTGTCGTGATCACACACTTGTCTGTATTTGTGTTTTCCTGATTCAAAGTTCATGGTCATCTTCTCGGGGTCCTCAGCTTCATCAGTGTCTGGTTTCTGGTTTGTCACTGGGATGTATTCCAGAATCTTCTGGACGTCGGGCTCGAAGCCCATGTCAATCATACGATCAGCCTCGTCCAGGACCACATATGTGCAGCGGCCCAGGACCAGGTATCGGTTCTCCAGGACATCGATCAAACGTCCAGGAGTCGCAATCACAATCTGTCCATGGGAAAACATTTAAAAACCGTCAAAATGCAGTTGTGAGAAAATGTAAGACGGTCAGATTTCACAGGTAGATGTTTCACCTCGCAGCCCATCCTGAGACGGAAGCCCTGGTCTTCTCTGGAGATTCCTCCAATCACAGCAACTGTTCGGATTCCCAGGGGTTTACCGAACTTCAAGGTCTCCTCCTCAATCTGCTGAGCCAACTCACGGGTGGGAGCGAGGATCACAGCGTAAGGACCCTGGTCTGAGTCTTCAATCCTGCAGCATCATGGTAAGAGGCCGTTAAACCAAAACCAATTAAAATCCAACAGATTTGGTCATGGGTTATACCATAACAATACTCTCTCACAGTAGGGGGCAGTATGCAGCTTAAAATGAGGTTTTTCATTATTCCTTTTTTACCTGTCAATTTTGGGCAGCGTGGTAATCCAGACCAGCAGAGGAATCAAGAATGCAGCAGTTTTACCGCTGCCAGTCTCAGCAACACCAATGATGTCACGGTTCTGTAAGCCAATAGGAATGGCCTGCCTCTGAATAGGTGTGGGATCCTGGAAAAAAATGTAAATATTTGCAGTTGATATCATTTGGAGAATCTGTCAAGTTTTGACACCATCACTCAGAACTACAACCAGAGTTGAACAACAAGAGACTCTCTGACCGACCTTGTAGCCACACTTGTCAATGACCTCCAGGATGTGTGCAGGCAGAGCGTACTCCTTCCAGTTCCTGATGGGGTTTGGAATCTTCCCTCCTTTAGTGGTGATGCTGTAGTCCTCTCGGAAGATTCTCCAATCCCTGTCCGTCATCTCGTCCAGTTTTTTCTGGGACCAGTGTCTGTCGTCCCAGCGCTGCTTTGCTTCTTTTTTACGCATCTTTTTCAGCCTGGTCCTGAAAAACAGAGTCATTTTATTAACTTTCAACTGCACTGACAGAAAACAACACTGTGTTGGTTTATAACTTGTTAACTAGATGGACTCACTCCTCCTGCTCCTTCTCCTCCAATGTTCTCCTCTTCTCCATTAGGTCGCCGTAGAAACGCGACTGCTCCCTCTTCTGTTGCTTTAAGTCAATGCCGGCAATGAAGCCTCGTCCGTACAGCTGCACCGAGTGCTTCTCTTTGTAACTGGTGAACAGATCATAAACAAAAATGGAGGCTGAGCACAAAAACAGATTAAATAATAATCTAAAGTGAAAAGAAATGTTTACAGGACAGTGGTGGGACCACGGATTAGAGACACTAGGAATAGGCAGAGGACAGGAGACAGAGCTGGAGGTGGAGGAGTTAAAGATGCTGAGATTCTCTTTAGGAAAGAAAGGGATGGACTGAATCAGGAATGAGGTGATTAGTGGGACAACACAGACAGGAAGGTTTGGAGAAAAAGCTAGAGAAGACAGATTGAGATGTTCAGAGGAGGGACAGTGGATACTTTGGTAGAAGAATGATCCTAGAGATGGAGCTACCAGGTAGGAGACAAAGAGGAGATTGATGGATGCAGTGATGGAGGTAGTTGAAGACAGAGCAGAAGATACAGAGGACGGGGTGAGATGGAAAACATTCAGATAAAGGGTCCAGACCTGAAAAAGGGACAAGCAGAAAGAAGAAGAAGAAGAAGAAGAGGCTTTCAGTAAAATTTTCAACGTCTTGAGGTTTCTTATATTAATAACTAGAATAATTAGTTCATATAGACTCATGTCTTATTCCGTTGTTGATCACATCTGTCATTTTTGGGGTAGAGGAGGATCTGTTTCCTCATATTTGGACGCCCACTGTGATAATAATTGTTAGGTGAGCAGCAAACTGTCAGCAGAGATGCAGGAGATGGATGAGATATTAAAGATGGATGAGCGATAATTGTGTTGCAGAGTTTGACAAGACTTTCTGGGGTTCCCCATGGTGTCGTCCCTAACCACACGCGCTCCCGTTCTTGTGGGTCCTCTGTAACCAACATTCACATGCTCTGAATTCATGCCTGTGGATGTGAAACCAGTGCAGACAACGAACGACTACACACCGAGCATCTTTCGGCCCATGTCCTGGAACATCCGTCTCTTCTTCCTTTCATCATCCATCAGCCTCCTCTTCTCCTCGGTCTGTTGGGCTCTTCGTTTCAGAGCTTCTGCTTCTCGCTCTTCTTTTGACAGGAATTTTGGCTAAAAAGGAAATAGGTTTAGTACGTAGGATGTAATGTGTGTGACATATGGTTTGTTCTAAAAGGAGAACTTTTTTCCAGAGAGAACAACCAACCTTTGCTTCGGCTTCCTCCTCTGCCTTTTTCTTGGCAAGAAGCTCTTCTAACGACAGGGGCTGGACCTAGAAAGGTAAGACATATTATTATTATTATTATTATTATTATTACTACTACAACACAGTCAAGAAACAATCAAGACTTTGAGACAAGGTGATGTTACAAAAGATGTACAACAAGATTCAAACCTTCTCTTTCTTCTTATCCTCGTCATCCTCTTCTGCCTTGACATCTTTCTCTTTCTTCACTTTTGAGTCTTTTGACCTTGGGGATAGACTTCTGTATAAGAAAAGGTAACAAAGACATTTAAACCATATTTTTTTTATTTTTTATCTGAATACGAATTTTCTGTGATATATTAATAATACTGGAACTTCTTCAACGTACCTAGATCTTTTGCTTCTGTCACGTCGATGTCCATCTCTGTCCTTTCGATTCCTATCTCTGTCTTTTTCTCGGTCACGATCACGGTCTCTGTCTTTGTCTCTGTCCTTGTCTTTCATGCGACGGTCACTGCAATCACAAAAAAACAAATAAAAAGGAGGTTTATGGGATGAAAGTTAGAATGGATCCACAGCTGCTGAACAAAGAGTAGATAAATATGCGGTCTGGCAGATAAATGGTGACTATTCTCTTTCTCAATTTAAGGTACAGAATATTTATCCTTCATTAGTTAATAAAATGAAGACATTAAAGGTTATTTTCCTCGACCAAGGCTAAATAAATCCCTGTATTGAACGGACTACAGTTGTTGTTACCGTTCTGGTGATTTGGACCGATTCCTTTCCCTAGACCTGTGACGCTTGCGGGTCGGTGAAGGTTTACGGTCTCTCTCTCTGGAACGACTTCGTTTCCGTTCTCTGTCTTTGGTCCCAGAAGCCTCCGCGTCCTTCTTGTCTGTGGAGTCTGCAGCCATCTGTAACAAAAGTGTCTTTTTACAGAACACGATGTATACATCGTTCATTCAAACTATTTCCAACTACTATGGTTATAACCAATTGTGTAAAAATCGTTTATTTTGCTTTACACGCAACTGGCTTTATTGTCTGTAGTTTGTGCCACGTTAAACAGAAATTTCATAAATGAAAATGTGCAAATAACATGGCTTTTAATCTATTTAATTTCTTATATTAACTACCAGAAATATAACTTGTACGGTGAGTGTGAAGCGGGTAATATGAACAGGCTAACTCCTAGCTTAAACATCTTCAAATTGTGCAGTTTCTTCAAAATTTATAGACGTTCTATCCTTGAATTTAAACTCCTACTATAGTTTTAGACTATGCATAGGGATGAATCGATATAGTTAGTTGTTGAAATCGTATGATATTTACCTTTATGGTTGTCAACAAATTACGATTCGGTTACGCTTAGAGATATATGATGGTCATTTCCACACGAGCTGAATGGCGCACGTCCTTCTGGGGGTTGTAGTTTTATTATTTACAGGACCAAAGCGCGTACGTGGATTTTAAACTACATATCCCAACATTCTCTACGTCTCTTCCGGGGCCTTGGTTGTTTGGAACATGGGCGCCTAAGCGCCTGACGAAAAATCCAAAAAGAAATACAGTAGTTCCAACCTCGAACACACGGTGGCGACCTCTTTATTAGAAATTACTATTACAAGAAAAAATGTGCTGCTTCAAAAGAACGAGTAAAAAAGAATTCATTGTGGGCAATACACCATAACACACTTTGGTATTGTGAGAACATTTATTTCGAAAAAAAGAATCCAAGAAATATTAATATTATATTTTTAAAAGCAGAACCAAATAAAAAGCTGTTTCGTCTATGCGTTTTTGATAGACTGCAGACCGGGGCCGAGGCATATCTTTGCTGTTACCCAATGTTGAGATTGACACCAACTATTCCTCAAGATTAATTATGTCCAAATAACTTCAAAGGTAAGATACATTTTGTACAAAATTTCTATTTGATTTTAATATTTTAGTCAGTCAATAATTTAACGGCTAAATTTACACCTATGAAGGAAAGCTGAAGTAGATATGAATAAATTGTTTGTGTGTTTGTTCTGTACTTTATTGGATGTGTTTCTGAAATGGCTACAATTTATCAAATTTTATTAGGTCAGGATCCATTCTTTTTTTTCAAATATTTTCTAAAATACTCAATGGATGGTGAGAGTAACTGTCTGTAGTCTCGTGCCCCCCCAATCCTGCAGCCTCTCCCCCATGTTTATAACATCAACATGTTTATCTAATTAAACCACAGGAACAGCAGTCTTCTTGACATGCCCCCAGGGTTTACCCAATTGCTCATGCAGGGATAGAGTTGGGGCCACTGCTCTGGGTGTCACTCACACAGCAGAGGAGTGGAGAACCAGCAGTAGAGCAGCAGACAGGTTAATATGTTCATCATTACACATGAACAATGACAACACACACAGGCAGAGACATAGGCACAGAGAGAATAAAGTAACCTTGGCCTCAGCTCACTGCAGCACATGGAGCACTTATTACTGACTATTGAAATTTATTCTCAGCGCTATGCTAATGCAGCTTAACATGGTGAATATTAATGTGACTCAGGTCCCAGGGTTGGGATTTTAATAAGGCAGTTCAGTGTTGTCTGTGGATGGTTGTATGGCTCAGTGAGCAGACCAGGTCTTGAACTTGGACTTGGACACAGTCTCAGACCAAGACCGGCTCTTCTCTTTGCACCCATGCTATAATTCTGGTTCCTGAATGTCCCCCTGTCCTTTTTGGAATTCTTCTAATTTTCTACATTCAATGTCTTCATCATTGACTAAAATCTTAGCCTGTTTAGTTAATTACAACATTGATACACTGGCAGGAATTGAAGAAAGAAACTCACAAAGATTTTATTTCTCTTTTTTGTTTTCCATTGCAATCTGGTGCCACCTAGTAAAAAAGTATTTTTGTTCAGCCTTTGACAGGCAGTTACATCATTTTTCCATGGCACACAAATGTGCCGCAGCCCAGTGTTTGAGAATCACTGAGCCAGTTTAACATAATAATAACATGCAATTAATTAAGCTCATATATTTATCACCATAACATATATTACATTTTGTTTGTGTCACAGCCAATATAAATGAATAAAGCTTTTTTCTAGAGCTGAAGGCATATTTTTTAGAGGTTCCTCTCCTGCTGTCCTATGGAGGTGACGGATCACCAGGCCACAGGTCACTGCAGTATCCTGTCTGCAATAGTTCAACTCATGTCATCAGAGCACACAGAGAGACAATGGGACACAGCCTGATAACAGCTGCTATCAGTCAATGAAAGACTAAGCAAATACCAAGGAGGAGGTTGATGGGTGAGGAGGGGGAGACGGGGTGATTACCTGAGAAGAGCAGGAGATAAGTACAGCAGTGGAAGACAGCAGTTTTTTATTCATCTGTCTGAGGACAATCTTGTTATGGCTCCATGATCTCAACCCAACCTGAACCTTTGGCGTAAATCTGGGCAGTGATTTACCAGCCTGAGATCAATGCAATATATCTGTCTGTTTCTCTCTCTGTCTGTCTGCTTTCTAAGTACTTGTCTATCTATCTGTCAACGTATAAATAGGTAAACAGTTGAACAGATAGAGATCAGTGTTTCTTTGGGTGTAATCGATGGAATTCTTCATGATCCAGATCCAGACCATGTGCTGCTTCATATCAGCAGCTGGTTATGAACATCATCTAAAACCCAAATAACTTTTGACCCACTTTGATGAAGCTGCAGAAGCTCAGAGAAACAAAGATAAGACAGAGTACAACTTTGACACCAACGACACCACAAAGTCTTCCCAACTAATTTTTAAAAAACCTTTTTTAATTTACTTAAATCTTTAATATCAATTTGTGTGACAGTCAGAAAGACAGTAATCAGGTCATAATTTAAACTCAGAAATGGAAATTTGACACATTTATTAATTTATTTATCTGATAAGCCAGTATATCACGAACACTTATTTTCATATTCCAATATCAACAGATACTGATTTCTACCCATTTGTTCTTAAAACTGAGGTAATTGTCTCAGATTGCAGCAAAATTTGGCAAAACTCAGGCATTGTGATATCATCGGAGGAAAACTTCCAATGATTTTAGAGATATTACATGATTATGCTGATGTGATCACATTAGCTAAGATCTTTTATGTCCTGGTTACAACAAGGAGGGAGGATGAACAACCTCATCAACCTCAGGACAGTAACATGGGGCAGACAAGTCGGAAAATGACTTATATTGAAAGTCTGGTCAATTATAATATATAAAGTCACTAGATGGCAGCATTTCAGCTCATCTTCTTTGATAATCAGTGGATTATATGCAGACTGCTGGAGTTAGCAAATCCAAAAGTTGCGTTGGTTGATCTTGGAACGGTGTTTGGACAACTTTGGCATGTGTGATATCAGTAATAAGTTACTAATGGACATATAAACAACAAAGAAAACAACACAAACAAAATCAGTCTGACAAAAAGGAAACATCCTAAAACGTAGAACTCAGTTCTGGACTCACACTGAACTCCAGACACTTGGAAAACTTTTAATATCCACTGTAATTTGGATGAAACATGTGACCGGCTACCATTTTGTGATTGGACATTGAGTGGAGAAATGACTGCAGAGATCTGGCTACATCAGCTGGTTTATGTTTACTCGCATCTTTATGGTAGAAGTCGTTACTGTTCTGCTGCGCCCTCACACATTCTCTCCCTCTCACTATCAGACAGGATGCTGGTCCTGCTCATACTGTTGCTAGGCAACGCATTAAATTCCAGAGTGCCGTTCATTCAGAGGAGCCAGGCTCTGGGTGCAGGTCTACAAATCATCAACTCCTCCATTAGCTGAACTGTCAACAGCAGCTAATGCTGGAAAAGGCCGTCAACAAAAACAGACACACTCTACAAGCTTGGGTAAGTGGAGAAAAATTATTAAATATATTCAAATATTTGAGGTTTCAAAAAATAATTTAGAAAAAAAACATTTTAAACTAAGAAATGACAAAGAATAAAGTGAGTGAAAGTGGAGAAAGTGACAAAGTGAACTGTCTGAGACCAAACAACAGCAAAATTCCACATTTATGTCCAACAACAAGCAGGAGTTTGAAGGAAATCAAGGAGAACACGTCCAGGATGTCTCTCCAGCAGCTCACCCTCTCACCCACCAACTCCCCTGATTCTCCACTGTCAGCTTCCATCGTAAAAAAAAACCCACACTGTGGGGGATTTAGCGAAAGGACAGAACGCCCTCCATAAACCACTTCCTGTCCTGTCAGCCTTCACATTTCATCTTGTCACTCTGCCCAGACCGTTAACAACTTAGAGAGTCTCATCCGGGAAATGAGGACTTTATGACTGCAGCCCGCAGTTGGCCAATAATCTGTCCCTGGACAAGACTACAGGACTGGTCAGGAACACCTCGTCCACAGATTTGGTCACTCACCTGGTTTACAGACCTGGTAATTGACCTGGTCCCCAAACCTGTTCATTAAACCTTTTCCTCAGACCTGGTAATTCACCTGGTCCTCAAACCTGGTCATTGGCCTGATCCACAGACTTGGTCATCCATCTGATTATCAGACCACTGATACTTTTCAGATCTGTCCCTTTATTGCCAGCCAATCACCTGGTCCTAAAATCTTGTCATTTACCTAGTCCTCAGACCTGGTCATTTCCCTGGTCCACGGATCTGGTAATTAATCTGGTCATCAGACCTGGTAATTCACCTAGTCCTCATAATTGGTCGTTCACCTGGTCTTTCCCCTGATCCACTGACCTAGATTTTCACCTGGTCCTTAGACCTCTTTATTCACCTGGTCACCATGCTGACATCTGGTAACAGGGAAGGGTTGGGGTTCAGGGTTTTTTAGGCTGCACAGATATTTGTGGAGTGGAGTGGTGGAACAAGTTCAGACCAGGTGAAAAAGAGGAAAAAGTTGACACTTCCCAGGAATCCACTCCGGTGTTGTCTATCCTCTTGGCTAGCCTAGCCGGCTACAGTTTGTTCTCCAGGATGATCCCAGATGAATTCACATGATGGTGCAGCTCTTGGTTTTGTCCTTGCTGAAGGTGGATGAGAGGAGATCAGTCCCAATGGGCAGGTGGAGGAATCTCTTGGAGAGTCGTCGGATGGGGCTGGGTTTGCTGGCAGGCTGCAGCCTGTTGATGCAGGCCAGAGCGGCCGTCCGGAACACACTGTGGATGCTCTTCTCCGACGTGAAAGCTGAGCACTCCAGGTACGTCTCTGCCCCCAGCTGCTTGGCCATGGACAGACCCTGTGGGTGTAGACGAGAACACAGGTGACGGAGGTTTAGTTTCAAGTCAAGGAAACAGAAACTTTGATCAGTTCTTGGTACTGATCAAAGTACCAGTAGTTGTCAGCTTGTCTATGAAAAGAACGTGGTTTCCAGTGGAGACAGAACCAACCTGTTCATGGGAGATGGGACTCTGTCTCTGATTGGACAGCTCCATCCGTGTGCACACGTCTGTGCGCAGGTCTGTCTTACAGCCAATCAGCAGGATCTTTGTACTGGAGCAGAAGTCCTGGATCTCAGCCTTCCACTTTTACCATCATGGAGGGAAACAGAAACCAGATTTACCCACGGCCAATCATTGCCATTTGATCTCTAGTGTGAACCAGTGTTAGTAGGATACTTAATTCATTGAACTATTTTAAATTTGACATTCGTCCAAGCCTTGGAGCTCTATCAGAACCTGCGCTCAAATGAATTGGAAAGAGCACTTTAAGAGGAGGAGACGTCTGAGTCTTGAGATACAAGCAGATTGACTAACCTGGGCTGCTGTGGAATGGATTGAACTCTTAACCTGAAGCCCCAGTGTAAATAAATACTGTTGTAACTATGTATAAAACACTGATAGTAACATTAAAAAAATTTTGTACAACTGCAATGTTGTCAAATTGTTAGCATCACATGCTACTGCTGCCAGTACCTTCTTCAGTGAGTTTTCTACCGTGTCAGGCCGGCTGATGTCGAAGCACAACAGCACGGCGTCCGAGTCGCTGTAGCATAGCGGCCTGACGTTGTTGTAGTACGGTGAACCTGAGGGGACAAAAAAAAAACGAAGTTGATGCTAACTCATAAACTGAAAATAGAAATGGGCCCAGAGTCCCATGATTTTTAAATTAGTTCAGAAGCGGGCTTCTCTGTTTCGTGGAATCATGAACACAATAATGCTTGTGTCAACATCAGCACAGATTCCATGGAGGGACAGAAGGAGAGACGGCCTCAGGATATAATGTCCGTACGAAATGAATGTTGAGTAGAGGATCAGGACGGAGAACTGAAATCCCCAAATATTTTTTAATTACATGAGGACGAAACTGAACCAACCACCAAGGAACATCATCATGCACTCCGTCCTTTGGTCCACTTCCTGTCCAACCTGAGCGTCTCCTCATTAATGTCACACCTCCGACCCTGAGAATGTGGAGGACGTTTCTATACAGAGCTCTCAGGAAGACTCCTGTGCTATAAACAGTCAGCGAGGATGTCCGCTCTCCATTGTCCTGACTCAGCCACCTCATCACTCCAACACAACACCAGCACTCAATTTCCTACCGCTGCCCCCTGGGGGGCAAATACACAGCAGGTCAGTTCCCTCAGATATGACAGAATGAAGTCGGACCAAGAATAGATTCGTCCAATAATCTTCAACCTGGGGTGAATGAAGGGGCTGATTATTCTATGGACTGAACCACAAAAGGTTCTAGAACTTTGCTGACAGACTGGTGTTGACGTCCAGAAATATATATATATATATATATTCATATATATATATATGGCTGCACCTGTAGGATCTCAATATATCGCAATGTATCGTATTGTTTCCCCTGTATTGGGATCAGTAGTGGGACTAGCGCATTACTTGTGACGCCATTACGTAACGAAACTACTTTGTTTTTATTGCTACAGAACACAACACTTAACTTTTCAGTGTTTTTAAAATAAAGTAAAGTAACTAGTCATTAGTTACTTTTATAATTAGTAACTGTAACGTAACTAGTTACTTTTTCAGAGCAGTAACTTGTAAAGTAATAAGGTACATATTTAAAGTAACTTGCCCAACACTGATTGTGATTCATTTTGTTTCATCAAATTCTTGCCAACGCAGAACCCTGAATAATATTTCATATTTTCCATACATTTGTACATGCATGTGTTTCCTGTCCAGGAAGTTGCTCCAGTGCGAGGAAGAGAACACAGACCTTCATCAGTCCAGGTCTCAGTTACATAACATTCTTTCTTCATGCTGTGAGGACGTTCCTGATGGTCTGTGTCTCCGTGCCTTCTGTTCACAGCGAGTGTTCAGCTTCCACACACACAGAGCTTCAGAGAACACCACGTTCAAGTGCACAGACTTCCACCCCCCGCCTGGACGAGGCTTTTCCCTCTCCCCTGTGAAACTGCCCCTCTGCCCCGGGCCAGCTGGCTGTGATCCACTTCCTCCGAGCTCAGAGACCGAGGCAGGAGACTTTTTTTTCCCCTGTTTGTCTGGGGTCATTATGTCAGTGGGCTGCAGGTATTGATGCAGTGGAACATGTTACATGTTACGACCGTCTGTTCATGTGTAAATGAAGCACTGGTTCATCTGAGAAATTTATGCTCTGGACGGAAGAAACCAATGGCATTAAGACGGAGCATCAGAAAACACCGGGAATAGAACCAACGACCTTCTTGCTGTACGGCAAACTCACTATCCACTGTTCCACGGTATGAACCAAGCCACAGTGATGTGAGTATAAAGAGTAGAAAACAGTTCCTCCTGAATCGTTTTCAAGAAAAATAGACCCAGATATAATTGTGAAAGAAGAATTGATGAAGCTTCAGACAGACAGGTCCAGACGTACACTGTGCTATTTTCACCAGCCATGACATCCATACTGTGGATGTTCTCCAGGGCTTAGCAGTTCACTGCTCACGATTCGTGTGCTCACATTATTTGATCCGATGGTGGGATGAGATCGGACCGATCAATGTACAAACATACGACACGTCTGACTCCTGTAGCTGGAACATTGTAGCATCTGCTAAATGTATCGTAGTGGAGCGTTATATAGAGTAAAAAAAAGATGAGGAGGAAGAAGAAGACCAGAGTTGGAGTTGCCCTCGATGACATACAACAGGAATAAATCTCAGCAAATAAAAATTATTTTCCCTCGTGCTATTCGTGCTACTCTGTGATCGGACAAGGAAAAAGAAAAGGTGACGATGACACGTATGGACCAGGACATGTTTTGTCAGACGTGGTCAGTCTGGTCTGTTAGTTCTTCTGTGCTGCTCCCTGTTGTTGACTGGTTTTCTCCTCTGTATCCATGTTCATGCATGTGCAGTGAGGCAGGTTGAGGTAAAAATAGTGGTTTAAGCAGCAAAATTTCAAACATTCTTGATTTTTACCCAATTAAGCGAGTCACACGACTGATGATAATAATAATAATCTGAATATTATTAATCTTTTCTGGTTATTGGCTGTTTTGTCTGGTCCTAGAGAACCAGCTCTGCTTCTTCAGGTCTGCGTCTGGACAGATGTCCTTGCAGTGAAGAGGTTTAACTGCTGCCAAACAGGACTGACAGATAGTGGCGTCTACGTCAACAGTGACACTGTAACAACAACCGGGGGTTTTTATCCGATTGTTTGGGTAAACAGGTCTCACTAATTACCCTTTGAATGCAGCGCTGACAACGAGTGCTCTGAGGCCAGACCTTGATAAAACAGATAGACTGGTTTTCCCTGTGACTGACACCAGGCTCATTTGTATGTAAATAAACACAGGAGGAAAAAGCCTGACCTGAAGTGTCCCACAGACTGAGCTCCACTCTCTGGTCTTCAACCTCCACGCAGGCCGTGTAGTTTTCAAAGACGGTGGGGACGTAGGTCTGGAACAGGAGGGAACAGATTCTGGCTCAATGACTTGTTTTAACCACATGTTATTACAGTGGAACAAGACTGAAATAGTTGCCTGGAGGTTGGTGAAGAATTAACCACAAAACAAACAAAGTAAAAAGAAATTAACACAATGTTTTATGGTAATATTTTAGATTGCATCACATTTAAAGTGTCTCCAAAAACCTTTTTTCCCACCACTGTATGTAAAGTTACTGCATACTGGACTATAACATTAAACTTATTCACAACTACACGTAGTCTAAGTACCACCAGTTGTTTGTGGACCTTAGATTGAGAACCAGTGGGACCGAACCATCCATTTTTCTACAAAATTCACCTATAGTAGTAGTAAAAAATGCAAACTGAAGGAAAACAAAGTAGAAAAACTGCCCAAAATATACAAATAAATATATATACATACTGTATATATGTGCTCTATGCACATACATATATAAATATAAGCATGTAATATTTTTTAGGTAGGAAAAAGACTGTCCTTGACTGAGATGACATTAAACTGCTCAAATAGATATATATTGCATATATGTATTTACATGTATATGTCATTCACGTATATATTTAAATGCATGTTAATACATATATAATTAAAACGTGTAATAAAATGCCCATATTTTCTGAGTGACGTCATTAAGTGACGCCACAGCGTCCACAGACAACAGGTCCATGTGTCGAAGTGGTCGAGCTCGTACCTCGGGGTAACAGTCCTTGGCCAGCACTTGTAACATGGCAGTTTTCCCGCACTGGACATCACCGACCAGCACCAGCTTACACCGGGCCACCGACGTCTGCTGCGGGACTCGTCGCTCCTTCATGCTGCAGCTGCAGGAGGACGAAGAGCCGTGGAAGTGATGGAGGAGGAAAGTCTGTCTGACCCGGGCTGCGTCCTCCCTGCTGCTCCCTCAGTCAAGGAGTGAGTGAAGGGGAGAGAGTGAGGAGAGAGATGAGGCTCGGATCAACTTTGGATCTTCCAGCGACCAATCAGCGAGTCGGAGGGCAGAGCAGCAGAAGGAGGGGGGGTTTCATCAACACTGATGCTCCACCACACCGCCCTGCCCCGTACACTGTATCACAGGGTTAACCACGGACCCGTCGTGTCAAACCTGAGGCACGCGGGCCATAGTAGGTCCATCATGTCATTCCAGAGGCCCATTAGTCATCTGTTCAGTGACATTTGCGTTGTTGTTTGTTTTTAGACATATTTACATTACATTACAATTCATTTGGCAGACACTTTAATCCAACATGACTTATCATTTGAGGAAAAAAAGCAGTTGCAGTAACTTAAGTAAAAATAAAATGTAAAAATAAGTGAGAAAAACAAAGAAAACGCATACAATATGAATAAAAGAGAAGTTCAGTGGAAAATATTATGTTAAGAAAGAAGGTGAGAAGAAAAGTTTTCCAGTTCTTGAATTGATTTATTTTATTTATTTGGTAAACGATACCTTTGTTAATCAAACTTGGGTCATTTGTCAGGTCGACACAGATGGAGTAAATTGATCAAATAAAAAAATGTGTTTTATGGCGTTAACACCGTTTTTGTTATTGTTTTCATCAGTTTTCTAAATGCCCGTCAACCCTAGTGGTTATTTTACTTACTTCCCTTTCATGCCTAAAGAGTAAAAAACTTGGGAAAATCCTATAATGTATAATATAATCGCCATTCCTGTTAATGTAGAGCGGGTAATGCTGTCATCTAGTGGCCAGTTTTAGGAAATTGCGTGAAATAGAATTAAAAACATTATTAAAAATCAAATGGATTTTATCAAGAGGTTTAATCCAAGCGATCTCGTTAAGTTAAATAAAATGTTAAAAAAATACCTAGAATAAAGTGAAAAGATGACATTTTTTAAACATGTATTTGTTGTCTCAGAACTGGAGAAATATAATTTAAGTGTTGCTTTCGTAAAATGTCAGGAAACATATTTAGGTTTTTGTCTGTACGATATAAGTAGACAAAAACACAAAAGAATAAAACAATACAAGGTTTTTGACTCGTTCTGCGTCATAACAGAATCGGTCTCCGTTTGATGACATCATTGCCCAAGGCTTGATTTCATTGGCTGTTCCCCTGTGTACCACTTTCCCGCGCTAGAGAACCAGAGACTGAACGTTGAGCTGTTACTGAATAACAACTTAGTAACAAAAACGACTCTGTTTTCCTGTGGTACCGGAGAACCTGCTTCATCGTCCGGGAATGACTTCCTCCAACTACGACCCGTCCAGTCTACCGGACCTTCTGCCGCTCTACTACCGTCGGCTCTTCCCCTTCTACCAGTATCATCGCTGGCTGAACTATGGAGGAGGTGAGCGTCCCTGACCGTGTCAGGTCTTCAGTCAACAGACTGGACAAGTTGTTGTCAGTTATGTCGTAGTTAGCTACCGCCTGTTGACCAGCTAGTTAGAGAAACCTAGTTTAATGTACGGTAGCATTGCACCTTACACACTACAACATCTAACACATATTAATAACTGATTTTCTACTACTAATCTACTAATCTAATACTAATCCTAATAATCTATACATTGATTACTCACCTTCTTCCACAGTGCACAAGAACTACTTCCAGAACCGGGAGTTCTCCTTCACCCTGAAGGATGACATTTACGTCCGCTACCAGTCGTTCAGCACACAGAGTGAGTTGGAGAAGGAGATGCAGAAGATGAACCCGTACAAGATTGACATCGGAGCGGTGTACAACTACAGGGTCAGACACTGTGGTGCCGTTGTCTTCAGTCCTCCAGGTTGGAGTTGTCAGGTCATGTTGATGACTTCTGTCTTTCTCACCCACAGCCAAGTCAACACAACACGGTCAAATCTGGAAGTTTCCAGGCCCTGGAGAAGGAGCTGGTTTTTGACATTGATATGACGGATTATGACGACGTCAGAAGCTGCTGCAGGTTAATGATCCAGGCTTTATTTTGTCTGATTGTTACCGTGGTGACAAAGATTTGACAAAGGTCTTGATGACAACGATTTCATTTTAGCGCTGCAGACATTTGTTCTAAGTGCTGGACCCTGATGATCATCGCCATTCGGATCCTGAACCGTTCTCTGCGAGGTCAGTGTGCACTGTGCAACACTCTTCTTATCATGTTCCTGTGAGATTGAATTATTTACATTATCACAGTTGAAAAATGATGTCATGTTTAAGGTTTTAAAAACCTAAAGTATTGAACTCTTCCTTTGTTTCTTGTCATATTCTTAGAGGACTTTGGGTTCCAGCATCTACTGTGGGTTTATTCTGGAAGAAGAGGAGTTCACTGCTGGGTGTGTGATGAAGCTGCCAGAAAACTCTCTGTGGCTGCACGTTCTGCTGTGGCAGAATATCTCAGCCTGGTGAAGGTAACTTAGTCACTTCACACTGGGTATAGACCTTCTCTATACTGGGACTCTTCTCCTTCTAGTCTTCTTCTTTTTTCGGCTTATCCCATTTATCCCAAAATTAATGACTCGGGTTACAACAGAGTCAACAATTTCCATCTCACCCTGTCCTCCGCATCCTCCACTCCAACTCCAACCACCTCCATGTCCTCCATCACTGCATCCATCAATCTCCTCTTTGTCTCCTACCTGGTAGCTCCATCTCTAGGATCATTCTTTTACCAATGTATCCACTGTCCTTCCTCCGAACATGTCCAAACCATCTCAATCTGTCTTTTTCTCCAAACCTTCCTGTCTGTGTTGTCCCTCTAATCACCTCATTCCTGATCCTGTCCATCCTTGTCTCTCCTAAGGAGAACCTCAGCATCTTTAACTCCTCCACCTCCAGCTCTGCCTCTTAATGGGACCAGATTTGGGCCCCGGGCCCGAGTTTGTCACCTGTGATTTAGTGGAACAATTAAAATTTTATTTTGAAGGTGAAACTTTATTATCTCTAATTTTCAGGGTGGAGACGATGTAGTGAAGAAGGTTGTGTTAACAGACCCTCTTCATCCTTTCATCACGTAAGAACATGTTGGTTTCCATTGTAAAGATCATTTTAAAAACAATTTTATCTTTGATTTTGCATAAAAACATTCAGATTTTTTTTTGCAAAATTTACACCAAATTGTCAAGAATCTTTTTCATATGATGCCGTTACATGTCAATAACCTGAAGTATTTGCTCCGTCTCCACAGAGAGTCTCTCTCACTGCTGGAGCAGTACTTCACCCAGTATGCACTTCACGACCAGGAGATACTGAGTCGTAAAGAGTCTTTGGACAAAGTTCTGGCTCTGGTGCCTGATGATATCCTTTTCTTTACCGTGTCCAAAATCATGTTCTCCAATTTTTTTTGGAAGAATTTTCCGTTGTGACCTTGACTGGGTTCTCACATGTTCGGAATGATCTGCAGCAGGAATTTCAGACTGAGAGGAAACCGGAGACTCGCTGGAGACACGTGAAGGATCGAGCCAACAGGAAACAGGTTAGTGAGTTAGGACAAGTTTTGGAAGTGAATTTTGTCTCCGTCTTTGTCTTCCTCTGCCCTGTCGTCTTCACTTGCCCCAACTTCAGCATTTATCCAGAGTCACTTATCACTTGAGGGCAAAGTTACAGTAAAAATAAAGCCAAAGTGAGATGAAGAAGAGTAATGTAA
>JAFBJS010004804.1:86165-155791 GCA_016785265.1 Paraplagusia blochii
AGGATCATTCTTCTACCAATGTATCCACTGTCCCTCCTCCGAACATGTCCAAACCATCTCAATCTGCCTTCTCTAGCTTTTTCTCCAAACCTTCCTGTCTGTGTTGTCCCTCTAATCACCTCATTCCTGATCCTGTCCATCCTTGTCTCTCCTAAGGAGAACCTCAGCATCTTTAACTCCTCCACCTCCAGCTCTGCCTCTTATCGTGGACCAGATTTGGGCCCCGGGCCCGAGTTTGTCACCTGTGATTTAGTGGAATAATTAAAATTTTATTTTAAAAGTGAAACTTTATTATCTCTAATTCTCAGGGTGGAGACGATGTAGTGAAGAAGGTTGTGTTAACAGACCCTCTTCATCCTTTCATCACGTAAGAACATGTTGGTTTTCATTGTAAAGATCATTTTAAAAATAATTTTATCTTTGATTTTTGCATAAAAACATTCAGATTTTTTTTGCAATATTTACACCAAATTGTCCAGAATCTTTTTGATATGATGCCGTTACATGTCAATAACCTGAAGTATTTGCTCCATCTCCACAGAGAGTCTCTCTCACTGCTGGAGCAGTACTTCACCCAGTATGCACTTCACGACCAGGAGATACTGAGTCGTAAAGAGTCTTTGGACAAAGTTCTGGCTCTAGTGCCTGATGATATCCTTTTCTTTTACTGTGTCCAAAATCATGTTCTCCAATTTTCCGTTGTGACCTTGACTGGGTTCTCACATGTTCGGAATGATCTGCAGCAGGAATTTCAGACTGAGAGGAAACCGGAGACTCGCTGGAGACACGTGAAGGATCGAGCCAACAGGAAACAGGTTAGTGAGTTAGGACAAGTTTTGGAAGTGAATTTTGTCTCCGTCTTTGTCTTCCTCTGCCCTGTCGTCTTCACTTGCCCCAACTTCAGCATTTATCCAGAGTCACTTATCACTTGAGGGCAAAGTTACAGTAAAAATAAAGCCAAAGTGAGATGAAGAAGAGTAATGTAATATATTAGTGAGTTGTTAGATAGAATTATTATTTTTTTAAAACTGAAGAAGCCTCTTGGATGAGAAGTGAAACATCTTCAAGAAACTATGTGTAATTGTCCTCAGAGGACACTGCTCTTGTGGCAACTGGAAGATTGTTCTACCTGGTGAGTGAGGAACGACCAGGATCATCTTGTGTGAGGGGAGGACAAGACAAGATGATGCTCAACAACAGAGAGGTTGCATAAGCCTGATATCAATGATTCATGGTTAGTAGGAGCGCCCCCTGTAGTTATTTTATAAGAAAAATTGAGTAACTGATGCTTGATGATCAAGTGATGGTCAAGAAGCAGAGGAATAGATGCGCCCTCTAGTGTTGGTTAAAGACCATAGGCGCTGCGACATTCTGGACTTTTTGAAGAGACCGGTAGACCAAAGGGGTGGAGATCATAACAGACCAACAGGGATTTGACCACAGTCTGAAGTAACAATTGGGTGGAGTAACCTTGTGTTTCTCCCCTCAGGCCAATGCCAAGAAGGGACATCACTTTGAGAAGGAGATCATGCTGCAGTACTGTTACCCACGGCTGGATGTGAACGTCAGTAAAGGGGTGAACCATCTGTTGAAGAGTCCATTCAGCGTCCACCCAAAGACAGGTTTGTCTTTCCTCAGGGACATTTCCAGCTTATCTTATCCCAGTTTATTAACATGAACTTCAAGTTCCAAAGGCAACAAATCACATGTAGTCCTGTGTGAATGTTTTGGGATTCACTTTATACCTCACTTGTTTCAGTATTAAAAACATGCAGAGACACAGGAGTTCCAACATCTGGGTTGTGGACTTCTGCAGGCCGTCTTGTCAGCCTTGTTTCTCACGATTTTTTTTTTAGCTAATTTTATTCACCTTGACTTCAGCCTCAGTCTGTGTTACAGTAAATAAACTACTTCCTGACTGTGACATCATCTCTCTGTACAGGACGAATATCTGTTCCCATCGACCTTAGTGAGTTGGAAAGTTTTGATCCTTTTGCTGTTCCAACAATCAGGTTAGTCTTTTTTTTCTATTGTTCCTCAGTGTGGACTCTTGTTGTCCTTTTTTTTCTAATGTGTCCTTTTCTGTAGTCTTATCTGTGAGGAGCTCGATCGGCCCAGACAGGAGGAAGAGGAGGTCGATGACACCAAGGATAATGAAGGAGACGTAACAGAGAGACGAAGGATCAGAGGTTAAAAACCAAATCAATAATATTCCAATCTGATATTATTTTTCATGATATAATATTTTTTACATCAAGTCGAACTGATGTATTAGCTTAATCCTAGTTTATAGCATTCATACATGTTCTTTAAAGAACAGAATACAGTGGAACCTTGACCAGTGAGTTCAGACTGTTCCACAGCTGCTCTTCTCAGTCCATCTGCTTGTCTCTCCGTTGCATTTTCCCTATAAAAGAATAAAAATGAGTAAGAACCAACTTCTCCAGCTCCAGAAATATACTATTAATAAGTTAAATTAAAATACCCTGCTATATAAACATTAAAACATTGATATAAACATATATAATGATAATGTAAAATTATCTCTCAGACGTCTGTCTCCTTTGAGACACACATTCATTCAGTGTCCAGGAGTAACTCAGTCTGCCTTCAATATTTAGTTATTTTGAAGATATAACAAAATTACACTGTTAAACATTATTTCGGGAATTTATCATGAGGGTGTTTGGTCTCCACAATAGTTGCTCTGTGCTGCCATTGCTCCAGGATTTTTGCACTAACACGACGGTTCAGATTGAGAAAAGACTGAGGGAGGGACACTAAGAGAGTGAGACAGAGGACGGAGGTAGACCCAGGATCAGGAGAAGAGTGAAGCTCATCACTCAGTCCTTTCTCATTGCTTGTTTGTATGTTGAATAAACTGTTGGTCAGATAGCTTTAGGTCGAGGCTCCACTGTACAAACTGTTGTTTAATTGAAATATAACACATGTAGAAGAAGAATGAAGAAGAATGGAGTCGTTGGCGTTTGAATTTTCAGCCCTGTGTTCATGTGCCACAGATTACAAACGCACCAGTTTGGCAAAGTACGTGAAATACTTTGATCAATTCCTGGATGGACTCGCTGCTTCATGGAAAGGAAAGCTTCTCAAAAAGAGTGGTACGTTGTGGATTCATCAGCCAACAATGATGTTTATATTTCACTGCTATTATCAACTGTTTACTTTCATTTTAGATCTGGAGAAAGACTTCTGATCTGGACCACGAATGGACAAAAAATTTTCACGGTGTAAAGAGGCGTTATTGAGTATTGCTTCCTGTTGTGTTTTTGTCCTTTTTAGGTATTTTGGGTATTTTTAATAATACTAATTCCATCTGTTCTTTACCCTGTGATTAATATCATTAAACGGAAATATTGCATTTATATGAACTCTTTGTAAAACAAATAAATATTTTTTAGTTTATTTCTCAACCTTTGTTGCTGTGTATGTAGTATTTTTTTTTCTTGTTTGGATAATCACATGCATCTCTCCCAAATATAAACAAGGATGTTCTCGGATGTCATTGTAGATGGAAATAAATCTCTTGTGCATTTTTGTTTTATATTTTGGAAGACGCACATAAACCTTAATTTTACATTTGGGTGGAATTAAATTTAGAAAAACTGTTTCTGGCGGAATTAAAGTCAGTGCTTTAACAGTATTATCGATATACAAAAATGAACAGATCGAGGTTGAAATTGTTTCTGTTGCCGTTAGGTGGTGCTGTGAGTAATTATCCCATATTTTTTTCAAGGCAACACTCTCTGTAAAGTTTGATGAGGATTGGATTTCATTCAGTCATTAAATTTACCGTAACTTCAGTCTTTAAGGTTCTGCAGTGTTTAGCTTGGTTTACAGTGTAAATATATTTGACGCAAGTTTACGTACTTTTCGTCAACGGTTCTTTCTACCCAAAACGCTACACCCGTTGCACTGTCCCTTTAAAGAAACCGGAAATGGAATTCTATGCCGTAAACCGGATATTGCCGTGAAGCCGGGGCTAGACTTTCTTTCTCACAGCCATCTTGGATATAGCATCCTGACTCGGTAAGTGTGTCTGATGACAATCCAACCTAATCTGACCGTTTTGTTTATATCCCATGTGTAACAAAAGTCCATTATGTTACGTTAAGGTCTTGTCAACGCTACGTTTTGGTTATTTTTCAATTTTCGCCGACCTGTTTGCCGAATGCGACTCAGTTGTTTCGCGGATCCCTAGCTCAAAATGGTCGAACATGACTGTTCAAAGTAACTCTGTCAGGACCGAGAAGGGACACGACTTCCCGGTGTAAAGTAAACGTTAACGGCGAGTACGTAAAGAGAAATTAACTTTCACGAGTTACGTCCGTTTTGCGCAGGCCGGTGGTAGCGGCTAACGTAGCACGGAGAAGGAACACTGCACTCCTGAGTTGAAGCTAAAGCGTGGTTTTGACATCTGCCGCGGATGGTCTGAACCAGACGGACAAAGTCATGAACTGACCGACTATGAAGCCACTAAATATGTTGTGTTGAAGCCTGAAATTAACTGAGCTTATCTTCAATGACTTGTACTAATTCGCGAATAAGCTAATAGAATAGAAGGCGACTACAACACTGGAACATGTCCATGTTTGTCAGATGTAGAGAAACTGTTTGGACAATAACGGCTTAGTTGTTAGCAACTGGACTTCTTGGAGTTGATTGACGTTTCATCCCTCAGCTGAGAAAATGGACACTCTTTCAAGGACTCGGGTGTGTATTTGTTGGACAAGGAGGACAGGTGGTATGAGAGAGTAGTGAAGAAGCTGGTACAACCAACCTTGAATCGTGGGAGGGATCTGCATGGTCAATTGTCATCAATACCTCTCTGCTTGGAGATCCCATCTTAGGAAGTTTAGCTGCTCATCAATACCACAGCAGGCTTCTCTAGGCAGGTGTGACCACAACAACTCCCAGTCACATCTGGTCATATGACAAGAAAACTGCTGAGTAACATCAGGAGCAGTTTCTGTCTAAAAAGCTCTAACATCAACCAGAAACCGAGGAAGTTCCTCAGTTGACTCTAAGAAGTCGTCCAGTCTTTAAACCTTCTGACAACTAAACCTTTTTGGTTTGTTGACCTACTCATTTGACGCCTCACCTGCTGTGATAACGAGCTGGAATATTCCGTATAAATATTGTGAAGGTTTATTTTATACTGCCCAAGTTCATACTTATATCTCCTCTGTGTAGCAACCATGCCTGGTGAAGCCACAGAAACGGTTCCTGTCACTGAGCAGGAGATGCAGCAGCCTCAAGTGGAGACTGGTAAGTAAAGAACTGTTTGTAACTTTGCATGCTGCATTGTTGTGTTTTAAGGGGATCCTGGAATAGTATTAGAACAACAAAATTTGGTCAACCCAAGTTCACTATTTTAGGTATCTGTTTTGTATTGAATGGCTGGATCAACAGTCAGGCCACATGGTTGACCCCACAGGCTGGTTACTGAGCTGACAAAACAGGTGACAGTTATTTTGACTGTCAGCTGTGTTGTAGTAGACTAGAGTTTTGCTAACTAAGGCATTTACTCTAGTGAGGTTGCTGTTACTGGTTTGGACCCGGGACCCCTTTATTGTGCAGTCTTACACAATGCATTGTTGTCTTTAACTTAACTAACAAAACCTGCATTTAGCACAGCACATGGTGTTGAGTTTGTTGTTCATTTTTGCAGGAAATTGTTGTTCCAAATTGGTCTTAATGTAGTGTAGTAGCCTTGATGTAAAAACAAAATATATTTTTTTTACTAACTGTTAATAATTTGCATTTTGAGATGTTTTCTTGATTAAGTTTGATTTGTTTGTGGGGTGAAAATGTGCACGGCGGTTGTGATTCACTAGGCATAATTCTTCGTAGGATATTACAAATTAGTTTTATTTTACCAATTATTTCTATTATATCTTGTGACAATGATGTGTTTTGATGGCTTTACTGCTATATCTTGTTTTTTCTATTATGTGGTGGTATTAGAAAACACACAATTATATTTGCACTGTAGTATCACATGGAGCCTGATTTATAACATGTTCTTGCATATTATAGTACATTTGCTGTCACCCGTGACTGGGTGGAACCCTTGATGGAGGGTGTGACTGCAATACCAGGCTAGCCTGTCTGACAAAAGTAACGTTAAAATATAAAATGCTTGAGGGCAGTAGATGACTAAGTCCCAATATACAGTGGTAGAAAAGTTTTACACCCCATTAGATCAACCCTGTACTTTTTAGAGCTCTATTAATCTCTAGGGAGTATCCTGCAGAGATTTAAAATATTCATTTGATATGATGGATTTTCAGTTATTTGTTGACTTTGACACTAACAACTTTGACGTTTGAAATAGTCAAGAATTTAGTTTTGTCTTTCTTTCTGGTTAACTATAGATTAAAATGTATCTACACCTTTTGAAATTAAAAGCTCACCACAATATTTGTAGATTTTAAGCAGGCCTGGGAACTTTTTTTCTACCACTGATGGTGTATATTGAATTGTAACATGGTTTTTGGTGTTTCTTTACTTTGTTCCAAAAATCCATTGACTATAATTTCTTGGAACACATTGTTTCCATGGTTTACCTGGCTGATAAGCTCTGAGAGAAAAATGTGCAAACATCATGACATATTAGTCAATTTATTTTATATAATAGGAATATGAACAAAAACGTAAATGATTGTAAATTTCCAATTTGGCTCTCCACATAAGTCGTTTGATGCCAACACTTAAAAACCATTGTTAGAAATCGTTGTTCTAGTGAACTTGAAGAGAGCCTGAAGAAACGGTTGCTTCAAAATAAATGTGGGCAAGACTGCTGAAGATGTTTGTGTCTTCGTGGAAGATGGAAGAATAAATAACCAAAGTTGATCGAGTGGTCTGGTATTTAGCTACAATTTCCTCAAATTTTCCTGCGTTGTAGTTGGTCCGACAAATGGCTTTTTTTGGAGCCTCAGATTGTTAAAAATTGCTTTGCCAGTGAATAGATTTAACATTTAGATGTGAACTTTGCATTTTGTTTTATCTGCATCTGACTAAACATTAGGCTTTTTTTGTCAAAGTGAGTATTTTTGCACTGTGCGTGTGAGAAAAAAATATGCAACAAAATCCTTTGGACTTGGAGTTGATTCCCCTAACGGCATGCAAAAGACCATAACCTTTCCAAAAAATCGTTTAAGGAATCTCTCTTTCTACTCAGTTACACCTCCTGCCCAAGCTTCATCCCAACAAGCTGGGGTGCCTTCAGGCCCTCCCAAGCCGAAAGGCAAAGATACTAAGAGCATGCAGGGTTCCTCTGCCCCAAAGGCTGTTCCTGGCAGAAGGAAGCGATCTTCTCTCTCTGCCTCTTCTGCCTCGCCTACCTCTCCAAAGTCAACTCCGTCAACACCTCTTTCCCCCCTTGTGACCTCTCCACTAGCCTCTTCTCCTGCTGGTTCTCCTGCTACTAAAGCTGAGCGCTCCACCCCAAAAGTTGTGAAAGCTGGTAAACAAGTAAAAGCAAAGAAAGGAGAGCCATTTGTCCCAGCAACTTCTACCGAGGCTGTAGAAGTCCCAGCTCCCCCAAAAGTCACCCTTAAGGCTCCCATCGCAGCAACACCATTGTTCTCAGATACCGTTGCTTCTAGTCCTCCTAAGTCAGGGCAAATCAAACCAGTCTTGCCAAAAGTTGTTCCTCCTCCTGCTGCTTCTCATGATGAGGACATGCCACCACTTATTCCACCAACAAAGTTGTCAAAAACTCCTACTGAAGAACCCCTTGCTTCAAAACAGAGTGAAAAATCAGTTAAGCTAACTCCCACTGAAGCACCTAAACCTCCTGCAGAGGTCACTAAGCCTGCCCCAGAGGTCAAAGCTGCACCTGCCCCAGAGCCCAAAGCTGCCCCAGTCCAGTCTGCCAAGCCTGCAGCAGAACCCAAAGCTGCCCCAGTCCAGGCAGCCAAAGCTGCCCCAGAGCCCAAAGTTGCCCCAGTCCAGGCTGCAGGGCCCAAAGTTGCCCCAGTCCAGGCTGCCAAGCCTGCCCCGGAGCCCAAAGTTGCCCCAGTCCAGGCTGCAGAGCCCAAAGTTGCCCCAGTCCAGGCTGCCAAGCCTGCCCCAGAGGCCAAAGCTGCCCCAGTCCAGGCTGCCAAGCCTGCCCCAGAGCCCAAAGCTGCCCCAGTCCAGGCTGCCAAGCCTGCCCCAGAACCCAAAGCTGCCCCAATCCAGGCTGCCAAAGCTGCCCAAGAGCCCAAAGCTGCCCAAGAGCCCAAAGCTGCCCCAGTCCAGGCTGCCAAAGCTGCCCCAGAGCCCAAAGCTGCCCCAGTCCAGGCTGCCAAGCCTGCCCCAGAGGCCAAAGCTGCCCCAGTCCAGGCTGCCAAGCCTGCCCCAGAGGCCAAAGCTGTCACAACTAAAGAACCCCCCAAATCTGAAGAGGTTAATAAAAAAGTTGAGGAAAAGCCTGTCAAGGCCCCAAAACCTGCAGAGCCTAAACCTAATCCACCTGTAGTAAAGGCAGCCCCCTCTAAGCCTACCCAGGTTGAGCCCGCCCCAGCTCCCCGTAAACTGACCTTTGCGGAGGCTGTTGCAAAACCTGCCCCTGTTAAACCTGAAGTGGAGGCAGTCGTTGCTGAATCGGTCCCATCAGCCAAATCCACCCCCATTAAAACACCAGCGAAGGTGGAGTCTGTGGTCAACAATGATGAGGGTATTTTCTTCCTTCTTCTTTCTATGCTATTTCCCAGATTAACTATGTGGGACCTTTGAGGTACGATTTGACTTTGATAGATGTGATGGACCATGATGTGTTTTATTGATAATACTGAGAGGTCAAAATCCCACAGGGCTATTAAATATATATTTTTTGGTGGAGAATTTGTTATGTTTGTGGATGTTTTTTGTGCGAATGGGCTACAGGAAAATCAATAAGCTTTGAAAACAGTACGTCTGCACTTAAAGACACTTTGTTCTCCAGGTGCAGCTAATTCCGCTTTGCTAACACTTAACATGGCATCATATTAAGTTTGTTCTCTGTGGTTCCTCTAGGATCCGGCACTGAATCAGACAGTGACGACTCAGTCCCTGAGCTGGAGGAACAGGACTCTGCTCAGACCCAGACACAGCAGGCTCAGGTGAACTATAGCCCATAACCAAAAAAACTATTACCTGTGTTGGTTACGCCGCAGGATTTTGTAGAATGTTATTTGACTTTCCATGATGATTTAACAGTGACTTTCGTTCTTCTGAGTGAACTGAAGCCAACCTTTACTGTTCTGAGAAAATAATTCATCGATCAGAGTGTGGAATTGACATTTTAATGTTTTGGTTTACTGTTATAAATGAAATGCTGATCTCTTTACAGCTTGCAGCAGCTGCTGAGCTTGATGAGGAACCTGTAAGCAAAGCCAAACAGAGCCGCAGCGAAAAGAAAGCACGAAAAGTAGGAAATCTTTATTTTTCACACACCAATATATATAAACAAACCTCCCACAATTCTGAACATTTTGTGTTTGGTTTCTTATAGGCAATGTCAAAGCTTGGTCTTAGGCAGGTGACTGGAGTCACCAGAGTCACAATCCGCAAATCAAAGAACATTTTGTTTGTCATCACCAAACCAGATGTGTACAAAAGCCCTGCCTCAGACACATACATCGTCTTCGGTGAAGCTAAGGTATGTTACAAAAGATAAAGGTAGATCTCGTTGAAGAGGTTCATATATTTTCCATAGCTGCTTTTTGCTGGTGAATTTTGCTGTAACGTCAGCTTTGCTGTTTTATTCCCACCTAGATTGAAGACCTGTCACAGCAAGCTCAGCTGGCTGCTGCAGAAAAATTCAAAGTACAGGGAGAAACTGTATCAAACATCCAGGAAAACGCACAGACGCCAACAGTACAGGAGGAAAGCGAAGAAGAGGAGGTGGGAGAGTGTGACCGGCTGATTTGATTCCAGTCAATGGTTTATGCCTTATTTGATGTAAACATTGTATTGTATATGTTCATAGGTTGATGAGACCGGCGTTGAGGTCAAGGATATCGAACTCGTCATGTCACAAGCTAACGTTTCACGGGCGAAGGCCGTACGGGCTCTGAAAAACAACAATAACGACATTGTCAATGCTATTATGGTAAGACTTATTAAAATGTGTTCATCTACACTGAGTAGCTTTCTAGGCATCTTCGATGATGATTAACACAGTGACTTTCGTTCTTCTGAATTTACTGAAGCCACTTTTTCTGTCCTGAGAAGCAAATTGCTCAAAAATCACAAAAAAAGCATTCCTTCATATATCACACTAACATCTTTCCTTTTGTTTCCGCAGGAGTTGACGATGTAAAGAGACCCTGTCGACACATTAAGTTTGATTTAATGTCAGCTTGTTTATAAAGTTTATACCCAAGATGGAAATAAAGTTGTGGCTTGATAAGATGAAATGTTGTTTGCTCATTTTAACATGGTATCCACACGAGGGCAAAAAATAAATACATTTCTTATTCAGTGTCTGTATTATCTGAACAATGACGTTAATTTAAAATGCCTGTTCCCAAAATGATGTGCCCCTAAAATTGTTTGATGGATTAGACTTGTATATTAAAGTGAAATCCACTAGATGGCAGCAATGTAGCTCATTAATACTGTACAGTGGGTTCAGATAAATAGTTGAAATTATGTTGGAATGGGAAATTACATGTTTGGCCAATATTGACGTTTTTAAGTTAAACAGTTATCCCCTAGCTTATATAAAATGTATTATTAAATTAGTTATTAATTAGTATTTGGTGGCTCAATTACTTAAAAAGTAACTAGTCCCTCACTTTTTTTCACCCATTAATGAACAAAGTAATACTTTTGTATTAAGTGCTTTTTAAAACCTTTTTCTAATCCTTGAAAAAAAAAAAGTTGGTCATGAACCTCAGCATCTCAACAGTGAAACAGGGCTGCTAACAATGTTGAAGCTTCATAGCAGCTCTTCAATATACTGCAGGTATGTGAAAATAATAAATATGAAAGTACAAATTTAAGCAGTAGTACTCTAGGACTCTACTTAACATTTAATTCTTGCCGGTTATGTCAGGTACTAGGATGACTTATCTTAAAATAAGGAATATGGACCGTATAAGAGCGTTGTTGGTACTTTGTCTCCCTCTTGTGGCACATAAGGTAATCTTCATTAAACGTATTACAGCTATTTTCCGTTCGGCGTTTTCCCTTGACATGGGTCGCAGCGGATCATTTTATAGATCCAGTGTAAAAGCCAAACCACTGCAAGAAATAGTAGTTTATAGCTGCCTGCTGCGCTAAGCTAATAGTAAACAATTAAGAACCAAGAAGGCTATGCATTTAATACGTATCAATTTTTTTAATGAAACCTTTAAGAAAATAGCACAATAAGTATTACATTTCAGTACTACGAAGTTGTAGACTAATAATGGTACCTGAACGACCGTTAGGCCATTTAGTGACACAATTTAACACATAGCTGAGAAAAACAGCTTCAAGTTTATACAGTCGTAAATGCGCTCATGGGTGTAAAATGCGAATTATAATCACCGTTGGATCACGACCGTATCTGGGGGGCAGACATTGAGGTGAGGAGAGGATTAAAAAGCTATTTAGATCAACATTAGATCCTTCACATCACTAGCAGATGTGGCTAAAAGCTCTCGGAGCGTCCACTACGTTCTAGCTGCGTCAGCGGCGCCATTCTCGTCCGGCTGTACGCCAGAAGATCCGTAGTATTTTAGTTCACTACATAGAGGCGCTCGGTTTCGGCTCTGTGTACATCTGTGCGACCGTATTGTACAAGTTTGGCCACTATTCTTCCATTTCCTTTAAAGATTACAATCGTTTCGTTTCACAGGACTGCGTCGTCTTCGAGATAGAAGCTCAACCCCGGGACTAGAACATGTAAGTTATGGAAAGTTGGCGCGGGGAGTGGAATGGGAGCGAAAGTACATGGTGAACGAGCTAACGTTAGCCGCTGGAGAACATGCTTTGGCAGAGGCGGGAGTTGGCCTGTGCCCGGCCGACTGGAAGCTAACGGTACCCGGGCACTTATTTCATATGGATAAAAACTACAGCAGCGAAAACACCGTGGCCTCCAAGTCTCTTTGGAATGTTCTAGAAGCTTCCAGAGGCTTCTTCGAGTCAGGTGCACCGCATGGCTGAGGCACCGTAGCGGCTAAAGTCGACGTCGTTAGCTAGACTAGCGGAGTGTTCATTGATCAGAAAACTGACTCCAGATCAGCCAAATGTCAACATATAGTTATGTGAGGATCATTAAATGTGATTAAAATCACACGTTGGCGATCACGGCGTTGTGAAATGAGACATTGATGCCGTTCGAGTCTTGCTTTGGCTACTAAGAGGATTGGAGTACGAGGCCACCACAATGACGTTGTTAAGATTTGTGCTAATGCAATTACAGTTGAGTTACTACATGAAATTACGGCAACACAATAATCAGATGCTGTCCGTAAACAAATGTAGTTTATTTACTAAATAAATGCCATTGTTCCTGTAATTCCTACTGACTCCACATTCATTGTGATTCAGCATCAACGTGGTTAAACCTCGACTCAAGAACCCATAAATTTGTTGGTTCCATTTAGAACTTGTCCTCTTAGTGTACATTTATTCCTTTAAAGTTTAAAGTGATAAGGCAACAAAAGCCTCACCATCTCAAGACGGTCAAAAACCAGAGAGCAGATGGGCTGATATTGGGGTTAATGTAGTTGGTGAAGATATTAAAACGCATCCAGGGAAGTTTGTATATTGAAGAACTACCAACAACACAAAGCAGAAGCTGTGTAGCACACAATATAGACACAGAAGTCAGTCGTACAACACTGAGTATGCCAACTGTGATCATACACCAAGAAGAATTCTCTACGGTGGTAGATATACTGTATGTTTATTTTATTAAATAGAGTATCTTGAAGGTTTAGCCTTGTTTCCTTGCCTCCGAGTAGAAATAACTCTTATGTTTAATTGATTTAATTGAATTTTCAAAACAGGGCGTCACCAAAAAAGGTAATTAAGTGAAAATAACCTGGTGTAACTCAACGCTCTACGGCAACTTGAGACATGGTTGTACAGATGGCAGGCCTTGGTCTCCAAAGACAGTATGGATTGTAAAGAAGTGGAAATGAAAGGCCTGCAGTGTGTCGTGTTCATTTGTTGATCAGTGTGTGTCTTTTGTCTTCACAGGCATCCAGCATCTGCCAAGTGGTACGACAGAAGGGACTCTGTTTTTATTGAGTTCTTAGTAAAAGACAGCAAAGATGTTAAAGTCAGTTTTGATAAAACAAAGTGTAGTTTCAGGTACGTTGGCTTCGGTTAAACCCAAAAGTCACAATAATGTTGGTTGCAATGGAAAATTGTTGAATCAGCTTTGTTCTCATTTTTCTCTTCAGTTGTATTGGAGGAAAGGACAACGTCAAATATGAGAACGAAATAGAACTTTTTGAGCCTGTTGATGAAAATGTAAGTTTGTTTTCAATTTGCCTCACAGTATTTTTGTAATCATGGTGAGATGTTGTCTGGACAGATGTAATTTAACTCTGTAAACCATCTTTCCTGAACACAGGACTGCAAACACAGACGGACGGCTCAGTCGGTGTTTTGCCATTTAAGAAAAGCCCAACCAGGGCCACCATGGTTGAGACTAACCAAAGAGAAGGTGAAGGTGGGTCTCACACACACATGCACACAAATACAGGAAGCTTTCAGTGAACAAAAATGCAAATAATAAACCACAACTTTGAATGTCAAAAGTCTTTGAACTCTCTTTGTAAGACACCTTTATGTCTTTTTTACAGCTGAGCTGGCTGGCTGTTGACTTCAACAACTGGAAGGACTATGAGGATGACTCGGATGACGAGATGGGAAACGCAAGTCAATTCTCAGACGTAAGTACAACAGTCAAAATTATTGTGAAAATCTCCTTTAAAACAACAATCAAGAAGAATCGACTTCATGTTTTGCTGTGGTGTCGCAAAACAGTATGACAAAATAAAGTAACAGTTGAACAGGATCTGTAACGCCACCTGTTGACTGTTTTTTGTATAATAGTCACATTTTTCTTTCTCTTTGATTTTTACAATTTTTTTTTTCATACTCGTCCAGGACATGTTAAGAAAAGACGTATATTATCTATAGTGAATGTCTGACACTATTTCCTGTACTTTAACATTACAGATGATGAACAGCATGGGAGGAGATGAAGATCTAGATGGTCCAGATGATGTGAGAATTCTGTGTTTTCTTTGGATTTCTAATATTAAAATGACCTAAATCAGGGATTCTGAACCATTGGGCTGCAAGCGCCCCCTAGAGGGCCGTGAAAATTTTAAACCGCTATTATTAAGGGCCCCAGGTCACTCGACACTGAAAAAATTGGGCCTCGGTGACAAAAAGGTTAAGAATCCGTGACCTAAATCAGTGAGCTATAATTTCACACGTCAACATGTTTAATGATTTTCTTCTTCCATGTGTTGTTTCAGGAGGACTCTGCAGATAGTGATGATGAAAGTAAGTGTCAAACATATATATATGTCACAGTTGTCTTGATGGATTTGATATTACATTTTATTAAAAATCAAATGTTTGCATCTGGATTGTTGACCAAACATCTCCTTCATTACAGAAATGCCAGATTTGGAGTAAAGATCTCAAAGACTGCGGAAGAAACTGAAGAACAGGCGTGAAATCTTAAACATTTCTCCTAAAATTGAAGGCAGTTCTTAACAACTGTACATATGATTCAGTAGTCATATTTAAATCCAAACTCCTGACCGATCTGTCCAGTGAAGGTTGATATGCATGGTTTCGTACAGAGCAGCTATCTCCACTTCCATTTGCTGTATTGCACCTTCTTGGTATCTTGATTTACTGTTCAATATTACAACTACGCACATCATTTGTTGAAGAGTCTGTGCAGTTGTCCTCACTTGAGCAATATGTGGGAAAAAAAAGGTTATTTTGGTTTCAAATTGATTGTGTTTTGAAGTTATTTGGCCCTTGGTTTCCGATGTTTACTTTCAAACGGTAATGTTCTAGTCTTTTCATGGTTTCAAAACAAACACTAGGCGTATATCAAAAAAAAATGTTCTGTGCATTTCCATAGGATTTCTCCAAATCCTTCCAGGTGATGTGATTTCAGTTTTTCCAGGATGCCGGTCTGTGTCTGTAGCTTAACCTTCCAGCTTTCATCTTTTCCCTAACTTCTTGTTTAATGTTTGTAATATTTGCAGGAATCTTTGCATCTTCCCAGTGAACATCACACAGTGACGATTGGAGTTCTGTATCTCAACACGCTCTCTTGTCATATGCAGTTAACGCACACAGACCGGAGTTGGCCTGCACAGGCAGAGCTGATTGTTTGGCAACAAACAAAGAAGCGCGAGGATTGTTTGTGCCTCTGTTTTTCTTTGGTTGGTTGCTTTTTCCAGGTTTGTTGCGTGTGTTTCACTAGAGTAGGTTGTGTGCTGTTGTTGAGGAAGCGTTGAAAAGATGCAGCAATGTTTAATGACCAAATTATATTTGCTCTGTCAATAAAACTGTGAGGGGAGACGCGTTATGTTAAATAACTGTGGAAATTCTTTTTTTTTATTGTCTACATCTTTCTAATAAACTGTTTAAGAATCATTTTTAACTTGTTCTTGTTACTGATGTATGTTGAGGTGAATACACAGGAAAAAAACTGACAAAAATTCACCCAACTTTTAAGGAAAAATGTAAAGATGTTCAAACTATATGTGAACTAGTTTGGGGTTTTAATAATTTTACGTTTTGTGTTTACATTTGAACTCGTATGACAAGTTTGGCTTGATACCTACATTTTACTATGGCATCAAGACAACATTATTAGCCCCATGTTGGCACAATTGTGTAATATCGGTAAGAATGTTTTTTTCTGATAATCAAAATCTGGTTTGCTAAATTTACTCATTATTTTTACCACTGTTTTGTGGGAAACAGACATATCAGTATTGTTTAATGATGAAAATAAAGTAGGGATATTATCAATCCAAAATTTTGCATATTTACATGATATCAGTTTGATCCATTTTGGTTTTTCCTCCGACATTGAAAATCTGATCACAAAATGCTTTGGTTTTGCCAAATTTACAAGTCCATACAAAGGGTTCTGAGATTTTTATCTCAGTTTGGGGTCAAAATGGTTCCAGATATCAGTATCAGTCAATCCTGGTAATGGAAATGTATTTATTATGGACAATATTGTAGAAATGGGACATTTTTGTGATGAATAGTGTGTGAAATGTTTTAAAAAAAAATTATAATCTGTCCATGTTTGAAGAAAATTCAAGAATTGAAGAATTAAATACATGTGTTTCTGGAGAAAACAGACTTACAATATTAACGATAAACACAATACAGAGAGACAACATGGACAGGAAGGTTTGGAGAAAAAGCTAGAGAAGACAGATTGAGAGGGTTTGGACATGTTCAGAGGAGGGACAGTGGATACATTGGTAGAAGAATGATCATAGAGATGGAGCTACCAGGTAGGAGACAAAGAGGAGATTAATGGATGCAGTGAGGGAGGACACGGAGGTAGTTGGAGGCAGAGTAGAAGATGGAGATGGGAACTGCTGACTCTGTTTTCAACAGCTTACTTTACAAACAATTCTATATTTGACAATGTTTTAAAGGAAACAATATAAAAGACAAACCCCAGAGTCAAGATCAAAGCCCTAATAAAAACATCAAAGCCTCGATATGTTCTCTACAAGGTTCCACCTCGTCTCAATGACGACTAAAAATTTTGACTTGCTGAGCAGTTGACGTCCATCTCCTCAGGTAGGCGACCGCTCTCACCCACTCACTGCGTTATTGTCTCATCAGATGGATCAGAGAAGATGAGATCATAATGACGGCGGGTTATTCTTCTCGACCCGTTTGATGGTGCCGTGCCTGGACATGACGTCATGTAACGTGCTCTCTGCGGCGTTAGGACCGTGAACGTTAGCTGACTTCCTCACAGGCCTCGAATTCACAGTCATGTGTGGTTGACGCTTTGGACAGTTAGCAGTAGCAACTTCCTGCCGCCGCAACCGATAAAATAAAAGCACGAGAATGATTTAACCAGTGCAAAAGGTTGAGTTTCTGGAAAAAATATATTGTGTTTACCTATCGTATACAATCAATAAAATATAAATCAATATATTAAGGGAATTGTTATTATCCTACTACAACTGTTGGATAATATTACGCAGAACTATTTTGTAAAGCAGGTACTTTTTATTGACCTTGGATCATTTAACTTTATTTTATTATCCATTTTAAGTTTTGAAATTTTTTTGAAGAATTATCCATCATTTTCCAATACTGACAAAACTGAGGTAAAAGTTTGAGAACCCTATGTGTGTTGCCATTAAATTCGATAAAACCCAGTAATTATGTTATTGGATTGTTGAAGGAAAAACATGGATGTTAGTTATCAGATGATTATGCTAATATTGTCTGATTCTAATTCTCCCAATTCCACATTATTATTAAAAATTCTTAAATAAAATACTATGACAGAAGTGGGCAAAATAAGGCTCAGGGGCCCTATGTGGCCCTTTAGACTTTTTAAATCTGGCAGTCAAATATGTCAGAATTGTGTTGTTAACTTATATAATCATTTACACAAACATTTCTCAATAGATGTTGCAGAAAAGGCTAAAAGCATTTTAGGTTTTATTTATGACTTTTGAATCATTAATGCTCAGTCTATCTGCTCCTGACCTGGCCGCTGTCTCAAATTTTAGGACCCAATGTGTCCTGGGAGACAAAATATTACAGATTCAGATTCAGAAAACATTATTTATCCTGTGGGGGCAATTAAGAGTGAGTGCACAGAGTGGTTGTTTACAGTGCAAGTGGAGAAGGAATGAGAAATAGATGGTAAAAGAGAGTAAATAGTAGTAGAATTTATAGAATATTTACATTATTGCATGTGTGTTAAGACATGGTCTGTGGTTATTGCACATATCAAACATTGATGGACTGTGGACTACTTAACATGGGCTACATCGGTTTGATTGATATGTTGTTGGCAGAGAATATATAGATTATTGCACATGTATCAACTTTACATGGATTGTTATATTTTATTTATTTGACAAGAATGTTTAAAAACATTAATGCTTTGCACTGTAGTACAAAAAAAAAGTAGTAAAAAAAATAACTTTAATAAAAGAAAGCAACTGATAATAAATACAGACAGTGCTAATTACATTGCATGTAGCCATGGTTAGTTCAGTTACATAAATAAAATGTAATGTATTGTAATAAAATGTTGTTGGTTTTGTTGTTGGTCAAATACCAATACGTTGGAGATTTATTTATTTACTTTAAATTTGCCCATTTCTGTGCTATAACATAGCGATATTGTCATAGTAGCAGTATTCTGGTAATAGAAATACTGTAAAATGTGTGTTTTGTTGTGAATTGTAAGGAAACCCGGGACCGGAAGTGTGCGTGGTTATTGTCGGAAGCGGACGCCGCTGGCTGAGCTCTGTGATCATGGCTGCACTGGAACACACCAGCCATGTTTGCTAATTTAAAACCCAAAGGTTAGGAGGGATATATGTGTTTCCTCACCTATTTATCGCTGTGTCATTTTCACCACCATGGCGGTTCACACCAAGTTCTAGAGACAGATGCGCCTCCGGAGTCGAAGGACTGAAAGGTTGGACCGTTTTTCGGGGATCTGTGGGAAAAGTTTCGAAGGTGGCGACAGTGTGCGTGGATGATGCTGCTCTGTTGTGTGCGTGCACCGTGAACAAAAGAGAGAGCACGCCTCCGTCTGTAACGAACCCGTCTGACTCAGCCACCGACAGGCGTTCACTCAGCCCGGGAGCCCATCGGAACCGATGGACGTGTGGATGTAACCCGGCCGGTTCGCGGTCTCCGCCGCCTGTCTCTGGGCTAGTTCTCCACTGACCGACCCGGTAAACATTTAAGGATGATATCAGTTAGCTGCCAGGCCGTGTTTCTATTGTGGTGCTTCAGCGGAAAAAGTTGCTCCTATAGACCCCTGTCTGGGTTAAATTTGTTTCCCCAACTTGTTCTTAAATTGTTCCGTCGACACCGATATACAATTCGGTCGAACACGATCGGTTTACGGTGTTTTAGAACCCAGTTAGCGGCGGCAGTAAGCTAGCGCGGCGTCGGCCTTCCTGGTTGAATTAGAAAACCGTGTTTATATCGATGGCTACGTTGTCTTAACAGCGTATGGATGCGTTGAACGGGAAGCCACGATGTGGCTCCTTCTTCGGACTCGGAGGTTGGAGAAACACCGCCGGCCGGATCACCCGGCGTTGGTCCGCCGGTTCCTCGGTACGGATGCCCGTGGGTAGTTTGATTTTAAAGGCGGATTGAAGAAGCTGTGCCCGTGTTCGCTGCGTCTCATCAGCGCTGATGATGAGACTCTATCGGAATATTCTTGTTGTCCATTACCGCTCGCCTGGGCCCTGGCATCTGCCGCTTCCCCAGTCTGCGACATTTTGAGGCGGGTTGTTGGAACGAAATGTTCACTGTCTGTCACTGGGAAAGGCTGGAAAATGCATTTAAAGTTTGGTTTTGACAAGTGGAAATTATACGTGTTTCTTTGTTTTGCCTGTTTATGTTCTCAGTCTTCCAGGTCCTTTAGTCTAGAAATAGTTGCTTCAAGGGCAAGTGGACACAGTAGGTTTCTTGAAGACTTTTCACATCTCACACAAGAGGCTTTTCAGCTCTGAACAGAAGAAGTTTCTTGGATCTTCTTTTCTTCTTCTTTTCCTTTCAGCTTGTCTCGTTTCTCAGGGTTTGCCACAGTGAGCCAACAATTTCCATCTCACTCTGTCCTCTGTATCTTCTACTCTAACTCCAACTACCTCCATGTCCTCCCTCACTGCATCCATCAATCTCCTCTTTTGTCTCCTACCTGGTAGCTCCATCTCTAGGATCATTCTTCTACCAGTGTATCCACTGTCCCTTCTCTGGACATGTCCAAACCATCTCAATCTGTCTTCTCCAGCTATTTCTCCAAACCTTCCTGTCTGTGTTGTCCCTCTAATCACCTAATTCCTGATCCTGTCCATCCTTGTCTGTCCTAAAGAGAACCAGAAGTCTCAGAACCAGTCCATTTGTCGTCAAAGTAACTATTTTTGGTTTATTTTTGAAACAGACAAACAATAGGTGATGAAAAGTAAGTTGTGTAGAAATCTCCCCCCTGTTGACTTTGTAGTTCTACTCTGACCAAGAGTTGGTGAAACTGATTCAGTCACATCTGTGAATGTGTCCTCTTCAAAAACGGACATCGTAGCATCTGTACTGGGATTTGGAGAGAAAAAACTTAGAGAAATAGAAAAAAAAAGCAGTCGTTGTTGTTTTTCCTCGTCTGTTGATATTCAGCGCACCGACAGTCTTAGTCCCATCACGCTTCCTTCTCAATGTGCAAAGATGAAGCACTTGGTGAATACACACACTGGAGTGGCACACACACACACACACACAGATACCTGTTGTTCTTACTTTTCTCTGTCATAACTAAAATATTAAAATATGCTCCTCGTGGAGGCTCCACTATTTGGGAAAGGCTGTCATTAACATACAGGATCTGGTTCCATAGTGTAGTGGTTAGTAAGCCTGCCTTCAGAGCAGGAAGTCATGGGTTTGATTCCCAGAGGAACCACAAGCTTGAAAATGTCAATCCTCCTCTGTATGTTTCTATGGATAAAAGCATCTGCAAAATGCTTAAATATAAACACACAAAGATGACATTGATGATGAAACTCCCACTGTTCCTTCTTCCTCTCTTTCATCTGTAGTCTTCCTCAGTTCTGTTTGTTGGGTCTGATTCCATTTCTCTCTGTGCACCAGATGTAAACGGCGAGGTTAATGTGAATGGCACCACTACTGTACTTGGATCTGGTGTGCCCAGCACCCACCCACCCACAGCCCCTTACCCGCGCATGGGCAGCCACCAACAGAGCGGCCGGGGTTATGAGTACCTGTGGGGGGGACACCCTCAGTACGGTCCATCCATGGGTACGTCTGCGGGGCACGGACTGCACCAGAAGCAGCCGGCAGCTGGGATGGCACCTCCGCAGTCCCAGCACCACTTCCAGGGTCACGGACAGTACCAACTGAATGGCAGCGTGGAAGGCTCTCACCAGCCCCCGCTGACGGGTCCACCAAACGTGCCCCTTCCCGCAGGTCAGTTCTGGAACAGGAGTAACCCAGGTCCTCAGCAGGTGGGCTACAGTATTTATGGAACTTACCAGAGCCAGACGCAGCATGGGATTACACCACCGCATCACCAGCAGTCCTCGCACCCCACCCTACATCAACCGTCACAGCAACACCTCCAGTCACACCGCAGCCCACACCACCACCACCAGCAGCAGCAGCAGCACCAACAACCTCAGCATTATGGCGTGATCCCTAATGGAATGCCCTTGTACCAGCATCAGCCCCAGCACCTGACCATGTCATCTCAGCCACAGTCACAGACTCAGAGCCAGTGTCAGTTGATTCCTGCTACTGACCAGAGTTTTACCTCACCTGATGGAGCGACCACTGGCAGCCCGCGACCTGAGGGGATGTCACCGTCAGTGATGTCGCCCCCTAAAGGCCTGGATGGTGAATCACCTAAGATCCTGAACAGGGATGGCAAAAAGGCGTCAGTCGTCCAAGGTAAAGTGTTTTGGTTTTTTCTTTTTAAAGAGACGTGGGTTCATCAGGGCGGGCAACACCACTGACAACATCCTTCTAGTGGTTTATTTTGACGGTTAGGCTGTAAATTAATGTCTCTTCCTCTTTTGCCTACGTTGGATTTGACACTTCCTGCTTTCTTGATATTTGCAGCCATGTTTAAAAAGACGTCACAGACAATATGGCAACAATAGGTTTTTCTTCTTCTAACAACTTATTTTGGGGGAGGTTTCAAGACAAAATTTAATCTTTGGAAATATGGATGATTCCTTTATTAAATTATTATTTTTCCCCCTCTCAGCATTATAAAATAAAACCCATTGTCAGGATTGTTTTTGTGGATGAACATCAGTTATGGGGTCAGTTTTTCTGGTTTCCCTTGACTTGAGGTGTAATACCAGTATTAACCAGCAGATGTCCCTCCCAGAAATTTCTGCTTTTTTTTGACAATTTATCTAATAGACAAGTCGATGTGAGTAAAGTGTGGAGCATCTGCATTTCATTACGTCGACTTGTTGGTGACTTGAACTTGATGGAGAACTGAATAATTCTGTCCGAATTGCTAGTTATTTTGTAAGAATGTCCACCCTGACCTCGTGTGTTGACAGTTTGTGGTCGACTGTCTTTCAGGAAACACCAAGGAGTCTGTGACAGAGGACGACACAAGCTACAATGGCGGTGAAAAGGCGGCTACTGCACAAAAACTACCCCAGAGCGACGCCCCTTCATCCCAGTCTCCAGCGGCTCATGTTAGTTCTATGAGTGAGTTCCAACAAAAATCGGACCAGTCTCCTGAAATGGTCTCCGGATCTCCATCGTCTCCACCTGCTGTTTCATCCACTCAGTCACAAATGTCAGTGTCGATCAAGGTTCAGTCTCCATCTTCTCCTGCGAGGCATTCTTCTCCAGGCCTCAGTCCTCTCCGTTCTGAAATGTCTCCTGTTGGACTCAAGAACCTGTCTCCAAGGCCTTCGTCCTCCTCCACTCTACCAACATCTCCTGCAAAATTGTCTTCGCCTTTAACTCTGAGTACCAGTGAACCAAGACCTGCCTCTTCTTCTTCAGAGACCTCGAGTCGTCTGTCACCTTTACCTCCTGTACCGTCTGGGCCTAGTGCAGTCTCAGCATCTGCTGCCATCACATCTCTTCAGCAGATGGTCCAAGGAGCTTACATGTCCCACAATTCCAGGCCACACCCCCCTAAATTAATATCCACCATTGCATCTGCTGGGCCAAGCAATCCATCCTCTGGTCCGGTGCAGTCTTCCTCATCATCTGCAGCAGGTGAACACAAACCTTCAGCTCCAACGCTCATGTCCCACTTCCAAACCCGCACTCCTCCCCCTCTCAGAAGTGGTCTTTCTCCTGCAGCACCAGCTCTGTTGTCCGACGTGAGCTCGCCCTCAGCTGCAGCTCATCCCAGCCCTAAAGTCCAACCTCTGCCGACCCTACCTCCTCTGAACACTCAAGCCTCCAGGACGGCGCTGACGTCCACTCCTCAGACCTTGATGTCCTTGCCTCCAGGAAGGGTTCAACATTCTAGCTCCCAGCAGCATCCGCCCAACACCAGTGCGTGTGTGAAGCTGCCACCCCACCCAGAGTACTACACCCCCAGTGAGGAGAGGAAAGTGTTGGCAAATAGCAGGAATGAAAAAGCTGTAGAACAGCACCGTCATCCTCAATCGATACCTAACCCACCTCAGGAGCGAGAAGTGACTGAGAGCCGTAACTCCGACCTGTTCTGCCACGGATCCTTCTCTGATCTTCCAGGAAAACCTTTTCAAACCACAGTCTCTTCTGATCCTGCTGTCGGCAACAAACAGGACGATTATGGGAAGCAGCACAAACAGTCCAGTGCGACTGAAGAGTCCGAGGTGGAGCCGAGTCCCATCAGGAAGCTCTCACACTTCCACAGTTCCAGGGTAGAACATCTGACGGAACACAGTTCAACACCGTCTCGTCCCCAGGTCAGTTCGCTCCATGGTGACCAGTCTGTCATGGACGCGGACAGCTCGTGGGTCAGTGACTCCGACGGCAGCTTTCAGTTGAGAAACGAGACTTCGGAATATCACAGCTCCTACTGTGGGAAAGGTGATACATCTACAGCGTATGACACCACCAGGGACCTGTCCACAGACAACACACTGGACTCCACCAGGGAGGAGGAGGAGGAGAGCTCTGAAGATGAAGAGTCAGGTGTCAGTCACCACCTTAAAGGAGAATCAGCACTGAGTTGTTCTTTCAACAGCACTGCTCCCATGGAAGGACCTTCTGTGGACGCGAGTGATGGCTCCAAGTCAGGCTTCTTCAAGTCTCCACACACTGGTCATCCAGGTGAATGACCTTGAGATGATAAGATCACAATATTCCAAAGACTGTCCACCTTGGTTGTAGATCAGGAGCAGTCAACCCTTGTGTCTTGAATAACTTTTCTCTTTCTCGAATCAGAACCAGGACCAGACTGGAAGACCAGAGAACCCGAGACCCCAGACCTGTCTGGACGGATGCCCATCAGAGTCCCCCAGGATGAGTCGTCTCCTCTGCCAACGTTTAACATGAGAGATGAGACCTTCACCTTCAGTACTCCAGTGGACAGCTGTGGTCTGCAGCTGATCCCACCACTGAGTGATCAGAGTCTGTCTGCTGCTGAAGTTCAGCAGGTGGAGGTGGGGAAGCCTCGCAAACAGCGAATGTCCAAATCACTCTGGATAAAAACTCCAGGTATTCCAGGTTCTGGATCCAACATTGTTGTGTTTGAAATGGCAGATTTGATTTTTTTAAGTAAAGTTTTTCTTTTTTTCAACACCAGTTCCGGAGGGGGCCCAGAGAAAACCTCGGGTGCGAACACCTAAAGCGGAGAAGATCAGCAGTGAGGCAGAGAGAACCACAGGAACCAAGAGGAGGAAGTCGTTCCGAGCGGACGCTGCAGATAAAAGCTCAGATGAACCAGAAGAGGCCGGCGCTCAGACCAAGGAGGTGGATTCAATCACAGCCACCATTGAAGCCGTCCTGGCCAGTGCTTCAGCTTTCACCCCGGCCTGTCAGAAGATCAAGAAGGTGAAGAGGATCAAGAAAGAGGAACAAGACGGAAACTCCTCACTGAAATCTCCAGACCAGAAGGCAGAGGACGGCGAGGAAAACGACGACGTCTCCGCCACAGGTAAGAACATCGATCTCTAACCATTGTTTTGTTTTAATCTGACTGTAAATCCAACTCATTCTGTTCATTTTAATTCTACAGGTGACACCAACAGGCGGAGGGTCGCTACAGAAGAGCAGGTCCAGTTCGCTCTGCTCCACGGGTAACTGTTCTTTTCAGTTTTTAATATAGTTTTAAGTTGTATTATTAATAATTATTACTTATTTCGTTAACTTGTCCTGAGAATTCCAGCTTTGATTTGTTCTTCTGTGGAATTTGAACCCTGAACCCATCACATCTTCTGACTGCGCAGGTGGAAACGAGAGATTCGAGTGAGGAAAACAGAAAACCGCATGAAAGGCGAGACCTGGTACTACACCCCGTGTGGTCGAAGGATGAAGCAGTTCCCGGAAATCCTGAAGGTACTTTAGCTTTCTCTCTACGAAAGACAAAAAGCAAATATTAACCCGGTTTCATCGCCAACACCTAATGTTTGCCTCTGCGTCTGTCTCGTCTTCTGCGCCGTCCAATTGAATTTGCTCAGTATCTGAAGAAACACACGGACAGCGTGGTCACCAGGGAACATTTCAGCTTCAGCCCACGGATGCCTGTAGGAGACTTCTACGAGGAGAGAGAGACGGATGAGGTTGGTCAGGCTTTCTGTGACTGTTGGCTCACGTATGTGTCTCTTTAGGTTAACATTGTCAAAGTCACATGGAAAGAATTAGTAAAAAACAAGATTTCATCGCATTTCCGGTGTTCTGAAATATTTCCCTACCTATAAAATCTTCCTACCTGAATTAACGGTGCATGGGCACAACAAGGATTTCTCAAGTGCACACAGCCTATAATTTTCTGCTACCAGACCGGTCCAAAAAGTTAGAATCTTGTATCAATGACTCAATAAATCAAATATAGTTGCATTATTGATGATGGAATCCTAGCCATTCTATTGGTCAGTTCTTTTGTTGATATGGGTATGGCTCAAGTGGAAGTAATGGACAGATGGGGCCAAAAGGAAACATTATTTCTCTGCGGCCCGGCACCAATTCGCCCATGGACCATTAGCGGTCCCCGCACCAGTGGTTGGGAACCACTGCTCTAATGCATTATTTGCAATTTTAATTTTAAGTGCATGAGAATCCAATGTTTTGTGTCAGGTCAGTGTGTGATGTGTGAAGTCACTCCTTGTTACAGGGCATGAAGTGGTTCGTCTTGGCCAACGAGGAGATTCCTTCCATGATCATGGCCATCACTGGTCGACGCGGACGACCTCCAAACCCCGATAAAGAGAAGCCGAGAAGAATCCGTGGCGTGAGGGGGGCAGAGGGTCGGCGTCCTGGAAGACCCCCCAAAACCAAAATGATCGACCTCCTCACTAAAGTTGACGCCAAGCTGCTGCAGAGACTCGAGGCTAAAGGTAACAAACCTGTGGGAAACGAAGTTGCTGTGTGTTCTGGTCTGAGGTCATGTGACTAAATGCCATGTGACTAAACTGTGTTTGCGTTTTGTAGAAGCCCTCACAGAGGAAGAGAAGGAAAAACTGGCCAAAATCAAAAAGAAAATGAAGAAAAAGGTGAGTAGTACGAACTTTGTGCGTTATATGTGACAGTTTTGATGTTTTTTAATTGATTTTTGTATCTCATTGTTTTGATTTAGGCAAGAATTAAGAGGAGGGAGGATGCAAAAATGAAGAAGATGAAGGAAGAAAAAAAGAGAGCCAGGATTAAAATAAAGGTCAGTGTTCAAATAAATTATCTGACTTTTCTTATCTGTTTTTTGTTCATTTCTTAGGGTTTTTTTTTTTATTTGCCAACCATTTTTTTCATTCTCAGCTTGAGCAAGATCCAAAGGGCTCAGAGGCCAAGGCTGACGGTACCAGCCCAACATCACCGCGGGTTGCAGTGCCAGCGTCGGAGCCCAAAAAACCAGGCCGCAGGAGGTCCGTGAAGGTGGAGCCTCCTCCAGTTCAGCAGACAGATGAGGAGAGAATCGCCCAGGGCAAGAGGGTCCTCGGGGCTCGGAGCAAAGCCAAGGCTCTGGCCAAGGCCCAGGCGGAGGCGGAGGCTGCAGCAGAGGCCGTCGCTCGCGCTGCGTTGTCTGCGAAGAGAGCGGCCGAGAGGAGAGCGCAGGCGCAGAAACGCATGGAGGAACGGAAGAGGCAGCAGCTGATCGCAGAAGAGCTGAAGAAGCCCACGGAGGACATGTGTCTCACCGACCACAAAGTAGGATTAGAGTAGAAACATAAGAGACCAACTGTACAGTACGGTCTCTCTTGGTTGTTTCCTAAACTCTCACGTCTTTCTCTCACGCAGCCACTGCCGGAGTTGTCTCGTATTCCCGGTGTGGTTCTCTCCGGCGCGGCCTTTTCCCACTGCCTGGCCGTGGTGGAGTTTTTACATGGCTACGGGAAACTGCTCGGCCTCAACGTTCCCAATGACATCCCCAGTCTGTCGACCCTGCAGGAAGGGCTCCTTGGTCTGGGTGAAGGTCAAGGAGAAGTCCAGGATCTGCTCATTAAGCTGGTGGAGATTGCGCTGCATGACCCAGGCCTTCCATCCTATTATCAGGTCAGAGATTGGAGTTGGAGTTAGAAACAGAGACGAATAAACAATACTGTGTTGATTGCATCCCAAAAAAGTTTGTTCTCTGCTAGAAAGTGTTTTCTCTTTCGTCCTGTCAACGCTCAGTCTGTCAAGATCCTCGGTGAGAAGCTGGTGGACTTGGAGTTGACACGCAGCACGGTTTCTGAACCTCTCCGCATCTTCTTGGAGTCCCATGGTTATGAGACGGAGGTGTGCAACACACTGAGGACCAAAACGTTTCACTCCCTGCCCCCAGACACCAAGGCGGCCATCTTGGGTTTCCTGGTCGACGAGCTGAACGGCAGCAACATCGTGACCAGGTTAGTCTTCAAATGTTGGGCTTTTTGAAAAGAAATGATTTTTTTTTTGTCACATTCTAACATCAACGTCTGCCTTTGTCATCACAGCGACATTGACAACACATTAGAAAACATGGCAACGTACAGGAAGAACAAGTGGATCATCGAAGGGAAGTTACGACGGTGAGAACACAGACAATCAAGATATTATATGACTTAGATCTGTAACCAATCGAAAAGCATCGTCTCAATAATTGTCTTCTTCAGGCTGAAGGCCGCACTGGCGCGACGTACAGGACGCTCAGAGGAAGAGCTGTGTTTTGAGGAGCGGCGACGCAGTGCCAGAGTGGCCGAGGAGGAGAACATCAGTTTGGAGGAAAGCGGCCTGGAGAGAGGAAACCGGCGTGCACGCAAAGAGGAGCCGAAACTCAGTGATGTAAGAGTCAGCACTGCTGGTCAACAAGAAGACGGAAACACTTCAACAACTAAAGTTGTTTATATTTTTCCTCACAGATTGACAGTCCCACCAACGCCAGCATTCCCGAACTGGAAAGACAAATAGATAAACTAACAAAGGTAAGATGGAGGCTTCACTGGTGCTTCATTTTATGACATTTGATCCAAATTATAATAATAATCTTCTTTCCTTTCACCTGTGCAGCGTCAAGCATTTTTCCGTAAGAAGCTGCAGCAGTCTTCTCAGTCTATGCGGGCGATATTGTTGGGCCAGGACCGTTTTCAGCGCAGATATACGGCATTTCCTCACCTGGGAGGGGTTCTGGTGGAGGGTCCTGAAGAACTTTTGGGTAAATCTACTAAAAAGTGCTATGATTAGAACATTTTAGTGGCAACCTGGCAGCTGGTGGATTCGAACCTCAACTCTGCAGACCCAAATCCGCTTCCTTAACCACTAGGCCACCACTAATATATTTTTCTAAGACCTAAAATGTTTGTCTTCAGTATTTCCTTTTTTTGTCTTGCAGCTTCAGAAGACGTCCTTATCGCTGATGTTCCAGTCACTTTCTTCAAGCAGGAGCCCAAAGTTGAAGACGTTCCCGTTCCCACCACTGCTTCTCCCCCTGCATCTCCCTCTGCTTTACCTTCTTCTCCCATGTCCACGTCCGTCACTGAGAACCAGACTCTGTCTCCTGAGGTGGACCCTCTCCCAGGGACTGCGTCTCTAATGAGCAGACCAAGGGGACGCGGTCGCCCTCGCAAAATCAAACCAGAAGTTGAGCTCCATCTACGCACCGCAAAGAGTCGCCGCAGGCGTCGTAGTAGTGTCAGATCGGGAAGCGACGAAGGACCGGGTTCACCAAACGCTTGCCCGCAGGACCTCACGCAACCTGCGTTCCAGACCTGGCTGAGCCAGACCCAGGAGACGTTAGCCAATGGAACCTGTCCTGCTGCAGAAGCTGCTCCTGAGGACAGTGGACCAGAGGAGAGTAAGAAGGAGATGGCGGAGAAACAGGGACAGTGGTTCAACGTGCTTCCTAAACAACCCTGCGATGACGATTCCCTCACAGAGCTCCAGCCTCCTGACTCACCCCCAAAACTTCAGCTCTCAGATCCTACATCTTCACCTTCTCCTCCACCTCAACAGGTTTGGCCTTTGTCCACTTCTCTCACTATTGAAGTAATGTTTTCCCCAAACTGACCTCTCTCCTCTTTCCCTCCCAGCAGGACCCCCCCCAGCCTGACATGGCTCCGTCTGACCCTGTAATTCCAGCGTCACCATCAGACATTCCGCCTACACCCATTGAAACTGTAGAGCCTGTCACCAACTCTCCACAACCACCACCTCCACCATCACCGCCTCCTTCTCTTCCAGCTCTACCTCCGCTCCTTTCACCTTCATCTCTTCCACCACCTGCACTCCTTCCACTCCTCCAGCCTTTAGCAGCTCCTATTCCCTCAGCCCCAGTTGCTCCTAACACCCCAACCAGGCCAGGTCGCAGGCGGAGGCGGGGCAGCAGAGGCAACAGTCCTGCCCGTCGGGGACCACGAGGGGCTGCGGCCAAACGCCGCGGTCGCCCTCCTGGTGCTGTGTTCCAGGAGTTGGAGCAACAGTATTTCACTCAGCTGGTGGTGAAGCCCATTCCAACCTGTGAGTGAAGTTCTCGTCATTTATTCTTATATTTGTCATGTGATCAGATCGACGTAGACTAGTTACAGGAGTAACAAAAAAATTTGGGTGATGTTCCACCAATCCACCACACGGGGGCAGTGTAATCACAGCTTCACTTTAACGTATTGTTAACTGATGTTATTTTTTCTTTTGACCTGTCGATGGTTAACATCTTCCAAGTGTTTTTATTTTTGTTTGAAGTTTGGATTAAAGGAGACCTTCTTTGTTTTTTTTGCAGCAATGGTCCGTGGCTGGTGGTGGATCAAGGACCCAGAAGAACTTTACCACACCTTACAGGCCTTACATCCCAGAGGCCTCAGGGAGAGGGTGCTCCACAAGCATCTGGCCAAACACATGGAGAGCCTGAAAGAGATGTGCAGCAAATCCATCGTCGGTGAGTTGGCGACTACATCTGTAGATGATCAAACACGGGTTCTTCAAAGGTTCTGTTCATCTTATCTCAAAACTGTTTGTGTCTTGTTTACGTTTAGACCCGATATTTGAGATGAAGGTGGAGCAGAAAGACACGTTGATGGAGGCTCTGGAGCAGCCGTGGCTGGTTCAAGATAAGGCCATGGAGACCGATGTCTGCGCCCTGCAGTGGGTGGAGGACCTGGAGCAGCGAGTCGTTGGAGCTGACCTCCAACTAAAGGTAACAAATACCACGTTAGCATCAAGTTAGCATTATCGCTGCTGTGATAAAAGTTATGAAACTTTTTGATCAAAACAATGTTGAAACCAAACCTTTGTAGAATTGGGATTCCTCAGGGAACATGTCTGGGACCTGTTGCACTTAAAAATAAATATGGTTTCAGATGAGAACCATGGGATACCAATATAAATATCTGTGTCCCTCACAACTGTTTTTTTAAAGGCACCCCCTCAGAGCACCAACACTGAAGCTGATGCTACCATAGAGGCAGCGATTGCAGAATTTCAGGTAAGAACTGTGATCTTACAACAACCTCTGTTGACGAGAGCGCCCTCTAACCCTGGTCTGTTCCTTTCAGCCTTATACAGTCCCTGATCCCGACTCTTCGCGGGAAGATCTCCAGTACTATGAACACGATGCCGACCCTCGGGACGATTGGATCGTGAGGACTAAGAAGGAATGGTCCGGTCTGCCTCGCATCGCCACACATCCCGTGGACCTGGCCGTGCTGCGACTCGCCAACCTGGAACGAAACATTGAGAGGCGCTACCTGAAGGAGCCGCTCTGGAACCCAGCGGAGGTGATGCGCCTCGCTCCTCTCACCCCCACACCAGGAGAGGAACAAACCCTGGATGCCCTCAGGTGTGTGGAAGGACAGCGGTGATCAGGTCAGGATTTTTTTTTTTAGAAATTAGACTTAAAAAGGAATTTTCTGTTTTTTCAGTTTGGAAAGTGAAATCACCTCCAGACTACGGACCTGGCGTCAGGCTCTGGATCGATGCCGCAGCGCTCCACAAGTCTGTCTGTGTCTGCTGCAGCTGGAGAAGGCCATCGCCTGGGAGAGATCGGTGACCAAAGTGGTGAGTTTTTTTGCTTTTATGCTTGTGTTGCTTTAGACAATATATATATTTGAGAATTCTGTACGTAGTTCCAGTGAGTCCAGTCCAGACAGACCAGCTGATGTATTTTCTGAAGCCAAATTGACCAGAGAAGAAAGTTCTAGATCTTTTTTTTTTTTTTTTTCTCTTCCAGACCTGTCAGATTTGCAGGAAAGGCGACAACGACGACTGCTTGTTGCTCTGCGACGGCTGCGATCGCGGCTGCCACATGTACTGTCTGAGGCCCAAACTCACTCAGGTTCCGGACGGAGACTGGTTTTGTGCGACATGTGTGGCCAAGGTAAGGCTACATCTGGAATTCTCACTTTTGGTTTGCATCCCAGCTGCTCACGTTCCACACTTTTCTTTCAACTGCTCTTTAGGAGGAAGGTCAGATTGAACGACTCTCGAAAACCAGGACCAGGATAAAGAAGAGGAAAAAATACGATGAAAGCAGTTCTGAAGAAGAACCAACCACGCGGCGAACTTCCGGCATGGCCACACGAAACAAGGATGTCGTTGCTCCTTCCTCGTCTTCGCCCGTGAAGCCCGCTACGGAAAGCATTGCGACGAAACGCCGTCGCATGATGACACGCAACCTGCCGGACCTCACCTTCTGCGAGTGAGTTTCTTCCTTGTCGTCCCAGGGACTGAAGGAGAACCCATCTTTCTGGTCAAGTCCTGATAACTTACCACCTACTTAATGACTGTTCCTTCTCACCAGAATCATCCTCATGGAAATGGAGGCTCACGCTGATGCCTGGCCCTTCCTGGAGCCCGTGAACCCACGACTGGTTCCAGGTTACCGCCGCATCATCAAGAACCCCATGGACTTCCTCACCATGAGAGAGAGACTTCTCCAAGGAGGGTAAGAGTAGAACGTACTACACCTTTAACTGCTGTGGTCGTTTCTTTCTGTTAGTTTAGAGATTTCCCTCTCCATGTTGTGGTTCTCCTTTCACCCCTAAGAAAATCTGAATTGTGTTTTATTTTTTATTTTATTTTATTATTTTTTTTCGTTACACATGTATTTAAGTTGTATGTGTTTTTTTTAACTTTATTTAAACATGGTACCATTTAGAATAAAAACATAAAAAGATTTTTTATGGGCAAAACTACAACTTTTTAGCATTTTTTTTGCAATTTCTTTTTACAAATTTATTGGTCCTCAGTCATCCAGGTCATTCAATGTAAAATACTTCAAGGGCAACTGGATATGTTTCTTGAATATGTTTCATATCCAGTTGCCCTTAAACTAATTATTTTTGGAAATTGAAGGAGACATTTTGTTAAATAAATCTTCAGCGCAACATCCTCAACTGACAGGTCAGATTTTTTCTTAACTGACGGGTCTGTTCTCCACTGGTCTGTCTTCAGGACCGTCCATCAGCCCTAAATGACTTAGACACATGAATTAAAAAATATTATTATACAAAATTAAAAAAAAATTATAATTTTGATGAAAAAAAAAAAAATACCTTGGGACCACTTGAAACAGTTCCACAACCCACTGCTGGGTTGCGACCCACCAGTTGAGAATCACTGGTTATGATAATTTCTCTCCTCCACCCAGGTACTCCAGCTGTGACGAATTCGCAGCCGACGCCCATTTGGTCTTCAACAACTGCGAGCTGTTCAACGAGGACACGTCGGAGGTGGGCGTGGCCGGACACTCCATGAGGCGTTTTTTCGAGAGCCGCTGGGCGGAGTTCTACTCTAAAAAGGACAAGTAGGAGCCTGTTGGTGGCGCTGTAGACTGTTGGTGCTCTCAGCATCTCACATTCCACCACACGAAACACACACACACACACACACACGCACACACTGTTACTGTTGAGACTCTACACGACCACTACTTCAGGCCAGTGTGTACTTTCTGTGTACAGCTATATACTGTATGTATAGATCTTTGTTATTGTTTCCTCGACGGGCCAATCAGCTTTCAGGTCCACCACTGAACCGGCTTTGACTCGTTCCCATTCCCTGTAACGGAGCTCGACAACATACCTCTCTAACACACCTCCCCCAGCCTCACCCCTCCACCCCCACACCTCTCCTCTCCTCTCCCACCCCCCGTCAAAGCCAAGACCTTGGGTGAAGCCTGGTGTTTTGGCTCAGCCTCTCACTGAGGGTCCGGTGGTTGCGACCTCGTCGTAGCCTCGCGGCTGCACTCTGGACCTGGTGGTCGCCCCGCCCCCCAGGGTGGATCCAAACTCCTCAGAGCCCCGCCCATTTGTTAACTGTTGGATGGTGATGTAACGTCACGTGGTCTTAACGCCTAGAAGTAATTTTTTTGCTCAGTATATTTTTTATTATATATTCTATATATAAATATATATAAATATATATATTAAGATTACAATAGCTGGGATTATTTAATAGCAATAGCTTGTATTGAATGTGTACAGATGACCTGGACAAACAGGACTAACGTTGACCGCTCTGGTCTGGGACTGACGCACCGACATGTGTGTAACCTCCACTTCAAGTCTGCACAAACACACACACACACACACACACACACACACACACCTGCTACTGCTGCTGTGTGGAAAACACTGGTTTCTCAAACTGGAGGAAATTTAATGTTGGTCAGTTGGGTGTTCAATGTAGCCCCGCCCCCTTGGTCAGCTGGTTAGAAGAAAAGCTTGTGCTAGCAGATTGAAAATATTTGAAAAATAGCCCCATCTAGTGGTAATCCTCGCCTGTTGAAGAGTAGAACTCCAACCCACCCAACTTTTCCTAAAATGCATTCCTTTTTCTAGTTTTGTTTTTTGTGCTGTCGGGGTGTTTGACCACCAGGGGTCTCCACAGTGCCGGTTTCCTTTTGGTTTCTTACACTGATCTCAAACGCATTGACAGGAATATATATATATATAAAAAAGAGTTCCTTATTCCACATAAAGGGACGAGATGTTTGTTTGATTTTTAGGAGTAAAAACCGAAGACGACCAAACGTGGTGTTAAAGTGAATTTTTAATAATGTACAGTTTTGGTGACTTTAAATTTGTTCCTTTATATTTTTAGGACCAGTTCATCATTTTTAAGAGGATGTATGTTCACGACTCGTATTAAGGTGATGTAACACGTGTGCATCTGTAGAATGTACTGAGAGTTCAATAAAAACCACACCTAGTAGAGACAAACCGACTCTGGGGTTTTCTGTTACGGGATGGAGCCAACTATTGAGCCACACCTCTAAACTGGACATTCATTAAAATTACGTTGAGCTAAAACCTGTTTTAAATCAAATCACTCGAAGGGAAAAAAGGAAATGAGTCAACTAAAACTCTCGTAATTTTCTGAAGGATCTGTCTGTCTGTCCATCTGTCTGTCTGTACCACAAACTTTGGACATTTTAAGCTACTTATTAAACAAATTCTGTAGAAAATTATGTCTGTAAATGAGGACAAAGTCCAGGACCAACTTCTCCTTTTCAAGAGGATCAACAACCAAGCATCAGCTCATTCACCCAATAAATTCCAAATAAAAACAAGTCCTTTTCTGTCCTAATGAGGACAATGATGTTCAGATCTGGTCCTGTCCTCCTTCTACATTCTTCTACTTCAGGGTTCTGTCAGACATTGGTTCCTGAAGGACACATGTAGTTTTTTTCAGATCTGGCCTTGTTTATCCGTTCCAGCAGGACCGCACTGTCCTCCAGCATTCTCCACCATCCATCCATCCATCCATCCATCTTGGTTTGTAACCACACGCCACCATAATTCTTCCGACGAGTGGTGGAGCCAACTTGGGTGGTGCCGGCTGTCCCTTGTGACCCGGCAACGGACAAGTATGCTTGGGTTTTGCAAAAATTATGCCCTAAAATAGTTTGGGGGATAAACATCTGTATATTAAAGTTAAGGTCACTAGATGGCAGCGTTGCAGCTCATATAATTATGCTGATCCAGTGACTCAGTACTAAAGGACGTGGTGAACACAGGTGAGTTGTTAGTTTTAAGTCTCATCTCGGCCTCAAATCAAATCTTCTCGACTGAAACACGTCCGTTGATCTGGAGGTCAAACAGAGGAAGATCAAGTGTTGGACAGGACGTCAGGATCCCAGCTCCCTGGAGAGTCCTGTCTGCGGCACATGCTGCTGAGGCCGCCGTCACCCCCAGCTGCCCTGACCCACCCCACCTCCCTGCAGTGGAACAGAGCGACTGCACAATTCATCTGTCAGTTTACAGTAGGTGCAGGTAAATATATTAAAAAAAAGAAATCGGAGAAAGAAAGAGATTGATGCCGAAACTCTGTGACTCCTCCTCTGACTTTTGACACGCCCTCATATCCCTGAGTTTGCACTTTATGTTCATGTGTGTGCAGTTCTGTGAAAGCGGCGTCGTCAGCACTCTGGTGGAGTGGACGCAAAACTCGCCACAACAGCCCCTGTCAGAGCTTAACCCCACAAAAGGTGGGATAACAGTTGCACCCTAACGCCATCGCCCCAGCAACCGCCCTCCCTCCACCCCCCAAACTCCACCCAACCAACAGGTTCATTCTGGATCTGCTCTGCTCTGCTGCCTTCAGGGCCCCACAGAAACGCAACGTTAGCCTGTTGGTGTTTGTAGAGGTTTTGGTTCTGAACGTGGTCGACCCGACTGAGCTCAGGCGATGGCACCAGTGGAAATGAATGTGTGCACAGATGCTCTCCCAAAAGGTGCCATGGCAACAGCGTGATCAAAGAGTTTGTCCCCATGGCGACCAGAGCGGTACTTCAGTGGTAGTTTGCGGAGGCTGAGGGTAAATTAGACTCCAGCTCTGTTCACATCAGGGTCTGTTTACGCAACGGGGACATTTGTTGGTCGTTCTCTTTTTGTTCTCGTTTTTTTTTTCAGTTTAAAAAAATGCTGCCGTTGAAGCCGAGTCAAAACCTGTCTTTTCTTTTTCAAGTCTTTGAAGTAAATTTATGGAACATTAAATTGCAAATGTCTTTTATTTAATTCCCATAGTTTTCAGCTTCACACACGAACCTGATGTCAAAAAGAAGGTTGACTCCGCCCATGACTAGGCTGAAAACCAAATTTTATAATTCTCAAATTCTCACAAAGTCCTGTGATCTGATTGGCCAAAAATGATTCCAAAAGTACAGAAGGACAATATTAACCCGACCTCAGCTGTGACAGGGTGGTTAGTGTATAAAAATCCTTCCCGCTGCTTTTTAATACTCACTTTAAAGAAGTGACGTCGCTCAAAGGCGTCAAGAAATTGTGAAACATTGGACGAATGTTAACAGAAAAATTATTGTTATGGAGATTTGTTTCTTTTTAATTTGATAGAGTGTCACAGGAAGTGAAATCAGTGCAAAGAAACAGACGACAGTCTGATAAGGAGCAGGTGAGAGGATGGAGAGGATGGAGAGGATGGAGAAGAGGGAGGGAGGAAGGAGGTTGAGTTCATCAACCCATCTCTCAGATTCTACAGTTTAATGAGGGACGTAGCTGAGAGCCCTCAGACCCTCAGACCCTCAGACCCTCAGACCCTCACAGTCTCCGAGTCTCAGAGCTTTAGGTCCTGGTGTGAACAACAGACAGACTAAGGAACGGATCAGAACAGGACCCTGAGATCTACATCCTGTTACAGTCAGACATGACGTGGCGTGAGGTCAGTAGCTTTTTTATCTTCCCAAATTTATTCTATATTCATTCTTTTGAAGACAAAAAAAATATCCCTTGTAAATATTTTTCAATTTGCAACAGTAGTTTTAACAATATTGTTTCCTTTTTTTGGTCTAATTTCCAGTTGGTCAAATCTTCTCATTCTTCACTTTCTGTTTTGTTCATTTTCATTTGTTGTTTGTCTTTGTCTGGTTTATCTGAGAAAAACAACTAGGATAGTTTTAGTAGGATGGTCATTCTGGAATAAAACAATATATTTCTAGATTAATAGACAATAAAATACGATGTAATGACTTAGATTTTACTAAATGTATAATATTGTATAACATACTGTTTATGGTAAACAATATTATTTTATATAGTAGTGTAGAGTATTTTATTTAATATTGTATTTTACAGGTGAAGTCACTTTTAATTTAATTTAATTTAATTTAATTTAATTTAATTTAATTTAATTTAATTTAATTTAATTTAATATATAAACATTTATTTTTAAAAATTATTATTATTTATTTTCTGTTTTATTATTTTTATTTTTGTATTTTTTATTTATTTTTATTTATTTATTTTTATCCTTTTATTTGATCCTTTTCTTGGTCCTGTTGTTTTCCTTCTTGGCCCGGAGATCGACGGGAACTAATTATAGAACCTTTGTTTGTTGCTCCTCTTCCCGAGAAGTTGCGGACTCGGCAGTTCTGGCGGGCCATGCTGGCAGAACTGCTGGGCACCCTGGTGTTAGTGAGCACCGTGCTGGGCTCCTCAGTGCCTGGTCCTGGAGAGGCCCCTGTGGGACCCCTGTACCCGGCTGTGGCTGTGGGGGTGGTGATTGTCGCCCTGGGACACTGTTTTGGAGAAATCAGCGGAGCTCAGGTGAAACAAACACACGCACTGGGTCATAGTTATTGGTCCATTCTGTGCTGAAGTGATTTGAAGTGGACGAGTGGACAATGGTGAGGAAGATGATGATGATGATGATGAAGAGGTGGAGGAGGAGGAGACTGTGGTCAGGAGACAGGGCATTGACCTTTCTGTACATAGTTAGCTGGTTGGTTGGTTAGTGAGTTAATATGAGATCAGTAAACATTTTTACTGAGTGATTTTTTTGATCACCTTATTCTTGATGTTCGAGGTAAAATAGTCTTTTATTTGTATTGGAGTTGGTTATTTTGTTGAACACTTAATTTCCAATTACGATATTAGACAAAATAAATCATCTTGATTTATTTATCTCCACAAACCAGTGCTTTGAACCCGTTCTAGAAATAAAAACCAGAAACTTTTTGCATTTTGCTTGGAACAGAAATAAAACCAGGTACATATTTTTTTTTGTTCTGGAGCAGAAACTGTTTTCTGAAAATAATAATAATAAATTATTAAGTTCTTTTATAAAAACGGTGTAGCCTACAGTAAAAGACCTTTGTCTAGTTCCAGGAAAAATGCAAAATCAGAAATATAAAAATAATGTATCTGTTCTGAAGCGATAAGCAAAAAATTCTGGTCCAAAACCTGGGCAACCATAAACGTTTTTAGGCTACACAGGATTTTTGAAGAACCAAATAAAAGTGGTATGAACCGATTACCGTTACTTTTTTTATTTTTATTTCCATTCTGGTTTAAATCGCTGATCCGATTCAAAGCCCTGGTACCAACCACTGCATGAGTATGAAATTAATCAAATGAGCTGAAATGCTGCCACCTAGTGATCTTTACCATGATGTACAGTCATTTAGCCCTATTACTATTTTAGGACAAACATTTCATGAACCCACGCATTGTGTTATTGGGTTATAATTATCGTTGATTCTTACAAATTTTACAGAATTATGCTAACACAGGCGCTATAATATCAGTCGACCGGTGACATTAGATATCCCTAATATTCATCACGAACTTAGCAGTTCCGTTACTTAGTTGATAATATTCACTTTTGTAGATATGATCTAATTCCGCTCTGGTTGGTCTCTTCTGGTCAGGTGAACCCAGCCGTCACGTTGTCTCTGCTCGTCGCTCGAAGACAGGACGTCCCAAAGTCCCTCCTCTTCGTTGCCGTCCAGTGTTTGGGGGCCTTTTTAGCTACGGGAGCTCTTTACCTGGTTCTGCCCCTGAAGACCACAGCAGACATGTTTGTCACCAGGGTGGGTGTGGTTTGTTTTCTACAGACCGGGACCAGCTGTAATTTTCCTCGTTAACTTCTCCTCCCATTGGTACCAGGTGCCTGATGAGCTGAACGCTGCCCAGGCCTTGGGTGCAGAAGTTCTGTGTACCTTCCAGATGGTCTTCACCATATTCTCAGTGGAGGAGCAGCGGCGCCGGGAAAGTACAGAACCTGGGAACATCGCTATTGGACTAGCACACACTGCTGGAGTCCTATTAGCGGTAAGACTTGGTCCAATTCAGACCTGGTCCAGGTTCAGATCCAGATACACTGGAAATATTTGTCTGGTAAAAAAACCCATCCATCCATCCATCCATCCATCCATGGTTTGAACTCTGAACTCTGTTCTCAGGCTCGGTTCTCCGGTGCCTGCATGAATCCTGCACGTTCTCTGGGTCCTGCCATCATCATGGGCTTCTGGGAGAACCACTGGGTGAGACACGGAACTCAGTCCGATGGACGACTTGTCTTTCTGCATCTCTGACTCAGAACTCCTTCCTGATTGGTCTTCTTGCAGGTCTACTGGATTGGACCTGTGCTCGGCGGCGTCCTTGCCGCAGTGTCCCATGAGTTTCTGTTTGCGCGCAGTGCCTCTCGGCAGAAGCTGGTGGCGTGTTTGACCTGTAAAGACATCGGGATCGTGGAGACGGCGAGTATCACAGGATCGTCTCTGTCCACCGTCACGCAGAACGCCATCAGAGCCAAACAGGGCAACAGAACTGAGAACAACTAAAGGACACGTGATATTGAACCCTCCGATTCTACCACACTGTTGGAGCTGCTGGTACACTGCAGGGTGTGATCCTCTCTGTCCCGCCCTCACCTGGTGTCTGCTGGAAATGGTTCAAGGACGTGGACAGAGTAGATTAACAACAGAAATGTGGATTCAAAAAATACAAAACTGGGGAAATGTCCAGATTACACACATTGGACCTAAAATTACCATTAGAGATGTCCAATACCATCGGTCCACTTATACTATCTGCCCATTATTAGCCTTTTAATGTAATATCTACGACGTTTTTAAACACAATGTCAGGGTTTCACCAAATGATACCAGTTAGGTCTGTTTCACAGCGGCCTCTGTTGGTCCATCTGTTCGTGTCTCCATTGCATTTTTTCCAATTAAAAAACCTAAAAAGCAATTAATTGGTTCCAGCTCAAGAAATATACAATTAATTAATTAATAAAAAAAATCCTAATAACATCTAAAACAAATATAAACAAATATATTGATTGTTATTGTTAAGAATATTATTGTTATAAAATGGGTTTTATCATGACCGAGACAGAATGACCACCACAAAGTGTAGACGTCTCCTCCTCTGAAAGCGCTCTGTCCCATTCATCAGATCAGATAGATCTCCAAGGCCTGGACAAATGTCAAATTTCTCCTCACGCCCTTCTAGGATCAGGCAGAGAGGTGGAGCTCGGCTCGACATCCCTCGGGACTCAGATCAGTTCTCCACTTTGCTTCGTTTTGTTTTCGTTCTCCTTTTAGAGCCGAGAGTTTCAATGTGACGCCGTCTTTGAAGCGTCTCCATGAGGCCTTTAAAGTCCCATCAGCCTTTAGTCGTCAGCAGCCGTGGAAATGTGAAAGTGCAATTTTGTTACTTTGATATCTACACATCACTTCAATAGATAATAGAGAGTCATTAAAATCCTGTTGAAAAACATCCTCATGTTCTCCTTTATATGCTGCGTCGGCAGACGCTTTGAAATGCTAAAATCCTCCTCTGCAGGTTCAGTGATGTTCTCATCAGTCCAACTTCCCTCTCATTTCTCAGTTGTCAATTTCCGTCTCCTCTCTATTCACAAACTAATTGGCCTTCGTGCAGCTGCTTCAGAGACAAACCCTCCTCAGCTCTGTCATTGTACGTGGACAGACCCACTGTGTGTGAAGTGTGGCGTCGATAACAATGCCTTGTTTTTATTGTAAAATTAGGGATGTTTGATTTTCCATCAGCTAATATCCAATCATGCTAATATTGTCCAAACCCTTCATTAACCGGTGCTGCGATCTGGAGCCGTTTGTCCCCAGAACTGGAGAAGACGTCTCAGGACCCTATGCACGATTGCAGCAAAGTTGGCATTTGGTTATTTTTTTTCCAGTCAACAATTTCATTTTGTTGTCGCACATCTAATGTAGAAAAATGATTGAAACACTTTTCACGTTCACACTGTACTGACTTATTAAACCAAAATGTGTTTTGTTTGTTTTTCATTTGTGTTTATTGTGTAATTTTTATTATATTGTACAAAACACACAAAATATGTTTGTGTTTTTCGCTGTCTATTTAACATGTGTCGTCAAGAATAATTGTACTAAATGTTCAAGAGCCCCATAAATAAAGATGTAAGAAACACACATCACATACAGAAAATGTAATAACTGACCTTTATTATATTTTTTCAGCAAGACATGCAAAAGATGGATTTTTTGTCCAATAAAACAAATAAAATTTTTTAAACGTTTCTCACAATGTTGTCATTTGATAAGAAATTATCACATTTAAAAAAAATGCAAAATACAGATTTTTTGATAAATGATAAGAAAAGTTTTTCTTCTTCAAAATTTTGTAAAAATTTATTTGTACATTTTTTTTTTCAAAACAAAATGAAAATTGTGGATTTCTCAAAATATATAAAAAAATTAGTTGTCAATGATTTCATGATTTTTCTTTAATTTTACAAGAATGTATGTATTTTTTATATTTTTTTAAATGTTTCACATTAATGAGCAAAATAGAGAATTTCTTTAGAGCAAGTAATACTTTACAGAGATGTCATGATTTTTTCCAATATGACATAGAAAATATGGATTTTTGTGGAATGAAAGAAAGTGTATTCTGTAAAGTATATTCTGTTTCTCAATTATTCAAGTTTAATGAAAAACATTTGAAAATTAAAATTTTCCAAATTTTCACAAATATATTCCTAACATGACACATCAAATTGAAAAATGAATTTTCTGGAAAAAGACAAATGAATTTAATTTAAAAAAAAAAATCCTTTTCATTGTTTTCCAACATGAAATGAAAATATAGATTTTTTTTCAGAAATACGTTTTTTTAAAAAGGTCATTCAATGGAAATCATGGCTCTATGAACAAATTTTGGAAAAATGTATTTACAATTTTTTTTCACATGAAATGAAAATTCTACATTTTTTTAAGTAATTATTCAAAAATGTTCTGAAAAAAGTTTCAATTTCATGAAAAAGGAAAAAAAATATCATCTATCTGAGATGACATAAAATTAGAATTTTTTGCTGAAAAAAAACTTTCAAAAAATTTCAATGACAAAGATTTTGAACATTTTCATCAATTTCATTCCAACATGAAAAAAATATTGATTTTTGTTTTCAAGCAAAAATGTTTTTGAAAAAAAATTCTCAAAATGGTCGAATTTAATGAAAATCAAGGATATGTGAAGAAATTTTGGAAAAATGTATTTACAAAATCTTCATTAATTTTGTTTTAATGTTATGAAATTTTTGATTAAATTTTGATTTAATTTCCCAAAATAATTTTTTCACCTTTTTTTAAAGTTTGAATTTAATGAGAGAGGGGATATGATTTTTTCCAACTATAAAGTTTTGATTTTATGAGAAACATGCAGACATGACCAAATATAAAATCAAAATGTCACAATTTTTTAAAATTATTTTCCAACATAAAATAAAAATATGGATTTCAGAAAAAAGTTTCAAAAAGGGTCAAATGTAATGAAAATGCCTCTATGAAAAGATTTTGTATCTACAAAGATTTCTTGATTTTTTTCATATATGAAAATTCTAGATTTCAAAAGTTGAAAGAAATATTTTTTATAAAATATTGAAATGAATGAAATTAACATATTATTTTTTCATTTAAATTTTTTCCCGAGATGACATAAAATTCTTATTTTTTGCTGTAAAAAAATTCTCAAAACATATCCATGATGAAATTTTAAAAATAAAATTTCACCAATTCATTATAAATAAATTTTTTCCAACATGAAATGATAAATTTTTTCCAACATGAAATGAAAATATGGAATATTTTTCAGAATAAAAAGATTTTTGAAAAGTGTTTCAAAAATGGGTCCAATTGAATGAAAATCATCATGAATAAGCTTTCTGAAATCTATTTGCAAAAATGTCTTGATTTTTTTTTAGATGAAATGAAAACATTTGACTTATTTCTTTTAAAGTCAAGAGAAATTTTTATTAACATTTTTCTGTAAAAATTCCAATTTCATGAAAAAAGGAAAAAAAACATAAAAAAACCCATATAAATGTTTAACTTATTTTTTTTCCGAGATAACATATAATTATTATTTTTTGCTGAAAAACATTTTCTCAAAAAAATTTCATGTTGAAATGTTATCTCAATTTTTTTATTGAAAGTTCAAATTTTACAAGAAATTGAAAAATTTTGCTGATTTTGATTGATCAGTGAATCAAAATGTTCAAATTTCTCAAAGTGTTCAAATTTCATGATTAATAGAGAAAAATATAAAAAAAATAAAAAATAATCCACACATTTTTTTTCCAAAATTATATGCATTTTAATATTTGTATTTTTCAGAAAAATTAAAAAAATGTTTTTTCATAAAATTTCTCTCACATTGTTTGCATTTGATGATAATTTTCCAGATAATTAGGCATTATCTACATTTTTTCAACATGACATGCAAAATGTGGATTTTTCAAAAAAAATGAAAGGAGATCTTTTTTTTCAAAATGGCAGAAACATGCCAAAATTATTATTAAGAATTTTGATTTTTTTTTCTCAAAGTATCCTCAAAATGCTTTATTCTGTTGAGAAATATTATATTATACAGTTAAAGTTTTGAACCTTTAAATTTAAATCCCTATCTTACATATTAGATTAAATTGGACCCAAATAAAGTTCCAAAAAGGTTCCCAAAACTTTAAATTTGATGAGAACCAAATAAAAACCAAGAGCAAGAAAATATTTTCTTGTTTTACTCCTGAAACTCTTGACTGCCACATTAACTGACAGATTTTCAAGAAATTTTCAAATTTTTGTATTTTATGGGAAATACTAGAAAAGATATACATTTGCAAATTCAGTTCTTAAAATATTTCATAATCGTTCTCAAAATCTGACAAATATGACGTCTGAAATTACATTTTTATAGGAAAGACAGAAACATAACTCACACAAATACTGACCCAACACTGGAATAAAATCTAATAAAAGTGACAAAATTTTAAGTTGTGTTCACTTTTATAGGATTTGTTTGAGTTACTGTTAGGTGTTTGTCATTAGTTGATCAAATTAAATAATCTTTTATGGACATATTTTATTATATTTATTTTTATATGATTTAATTATGTGGTTTTATGTCTTTGTACAGTTTAGTCCATGTCCCAGACAGTGTCCTCTGTGTTGTATGTGCAGTTGCTTTTCTATGTCCACTCAGTGTCCACATGTGTCAAAGACAATAGTTTTACAGGGTCAGGATTTTCAGTGTATGGGTCAGCGCTGCTCACTGTGGACATTTCCGTCTGGGCCTCAACCGCTTTGTGCATGTGTGTGTTTGTGTGTGTGTGTGTGTCTGCTACGTGGAGGTCTTTGTGTCAACGACACATTCACTTTTTTGACAGGACGTCAGCCTTAAAGACACTCTAGTTCTCCCCCGTCTGCCTCTCGTCTCCTGTCCTCTAACTCCATGTTGTGATTTTCTTAAATCCATCTTCGTGCCTTCGTCCTTTCCCCGTCACATTTGCCCTCAGCTCGGTACCAGTGGCTAAAAACCGATAATTCTCTCCATTTAGCATGAACCCCATCTCTCCTCCTTCCTCCCCCGCCCATCGCCCACACCCCTGGTTCTACACAGGGATTATAGCGTCACCTGGGGCCCCTGCTGGCTGTTATAAAGCCCCCGTCCGGCCTCTTGCCTCCACCAGAGGCTGAAAGGTCCACCTGACGTTCTGTCTGTCTCTTCAGCGACCTCCTCCACCTGAGCTCTCCACCCTCACTCCCCATCTCCCACCCTTATGTCTGTGCCACACACGGTCAGAGGTGAAAGGCAAACTCTGCTCCGTCGGCTCTAACGCCCCGCTCGCAGATCGGAACAAATCTGGACCTTCAAGTTCGTCCAAAAAGACAAACTCGCCTCTGTTTTTATTTTTAAAGTCAGACACTTACGCAGCCATGTGGGAATTCAGGTCAATGAATTTTTGGCGGGCCGTCTTCGCAGAATTCTTCGGAACCATGTTCTTCGTCTTCTTCGGCTTGGGCGCGGCCCTTCGGTGGACCACGGGTCCTCAGCACGTCCTGCACGTGGCGCTCTGTTTCGGTCTGGCCGCGGCCACGTTGGTCCAGTGCATCGGCCACATCAGCGGAGGCCACATCAACCCTGCCGTCACCTTCGCCTACCTGGTGGGATCGCAGATGTCTTTTTTCCGCGCCATCTTCTACATCGCGGCACAGTGTCTGGGCGCCCTGGCCGGGGCCGCCGTGCTCTACGGCGTCACTCCGGGCAACATGAGAGGCAACATGGCCATGAACACGGTGAGTGATGTCGTAGTGTTGACGTAGAAGTTGAAGCTTTGACGATTTTTCCCAAAACACGATGAAAGTTGACTCATGACTGCCCCCTACAGCTGCAGCCAGGCATCAGTCTGGGGATGGCCACCACCGTTGAGGTCTTCCTCACCATGCAGCTGGTCGTCTGCATCTTTGCTGTGACAGATGAGAGGAGAAACGGACGCCTGGGCTCAGCTGCCCTTTCCATCGGCTTCTCCGTCACCATTGGACATCTGATGGGGGTGAGGACGTGTAGCAACTCTGTGATCGTGATCTCTGGAAGATTGCGTACTGCAAAACAAAACACAATATATTTACGCAAAAATACAAAATGAAACTAAGTCTACAGAAAAATTCATTAACGAAATAACAGTAACAGCCTCGGGTCGCGGCGTCTGTGCATGTCGCCATCTGGTGGCCAAATTTTTATCGTGATTTTATTTTTGTCTTCCAGATGTACTACACTGGGGCAGGAATGAACCCCGCCAGGTCTTTTGCCCCTGCCATGCTGTTCAGAAACTTCATTAACCACTGGGTAGGTACCTGCCTAGCGCCCTCCACTGGTCAGTTTACATGCCACAGTCTGACACCGCTGTTCTGTCCGTCAGGTGTACTGGGTGGGGCCTATGATCGGCGGGGCCATGGGGGCGCTCCTGTACGACTTCATGCTCTTCCCACGAATGAGGGGCATCTCAGAGCGACTGGCCACCCTGAAGGGCAGTCGAGCCCCGGAGGGTGAGGGTCAGCAGGACCCCCGCAGGGAGCCCATCGAGCTGAAGACCCAGGCCTTATAAACCGGGTCCAACGGAGCAGAGGGAGAAGAAAGTCCCGAGGTCCTTCACTACCTTCACTAACTTCCTGTTGGACTTCACGTCTTCATTGTCTGTTCCATGATTTTTATGAAGGAAAGTTGTCAACAGTTTGACGTCATCTGTTAGGGTGCGGGTAATGACGTCATCAGAATTTTTTTTTTACCTCGGGTCAGATCAGTGAAGAGTGAAGGGCCGTGATTTTTCTCAATTTTATTTTTTTTTCTCTCTCAAGCTTTTATTTTCTGTACTTTAGCGACACCCTGTGGATGACTTTTGATTTGAGCAGGACTTCGACTTTTCAATCACTGCATTTTTATTTATGTGTTTGTGCGTGAATACCTGATGTGTGTATGGGAGATGATGCGCGTGCGTGTGCGCGTGCCAGTGAGGATGGCTTCTTTTACCGTTGATTTCCTGTTTCTCATCCGTTTTATTTTTTGTCTTCCATTTTTAAGACTCTTCCTCCTCAGAAATATTTTTTCCTCCAGTTTCATTTTTTCACATGAACCGTCTGCAGTTTTGGGACTGAATCAAACTTTTCTTACCTTCTCGGTATCGAGATCAGGTTTTGCAGTTTTCAGATCGATTCAATTCACCACCATGGTTTTCAATAAACATTTCTGTTTTAATAAACCGAAAAACTTTATACCAACTCCGTTTCCTTCTACTTTCTGTATTTGTATGAACACTTTTAGCCAGAAGATGGCGACAGAGCTGCTTGAATTCGTCTTTAAATGAATAATATTGGACATTTCTGAAAAAAATGTTGAAGTTCCAACTAAATGACATCACGGATTTTAATTAACCTCGTTATTTAAGACACTCATTGACCCAGTTTCACTAATTTTATATAGTTTTAATAGTAAAATTAATGACAAAATCAAATGTATTGAAATGAAAGAATATTTGATATTTTTTCAGCATGAATGGACATATTTAAAGATCTTTTCTTATGGAGAAAAGATCGACACCTTGAAACTTCACATAAAAAATTGAAGTCCATCAGACTCTGTCAGAGCCACTGGTGTCTGCTCCTGGTCCTGCCTCTAAATCTTTCATTAAATCTACTTTTAATGTGACGTTGAAATGACTGAGATCATCGGTGGGACAGGCTGAATGAATCCTGCAGGTTTGTCAATGTGTTCAGTGGACTGTAGGGGGAGCTGATACCCCGAAGAATGGGCAAACTAAGGTCTGTGGACTAGATATGGCTCGTTTAGCTTTGCAATCAGGCCCACCCAACTTGTTCAAATTATATGGTTGGTTTTAATTGTGATTATACGTCATTTCTCCTGCAGTGCCTATGTCTTCCCATAGATGGTGTAAAAGCTAAAAAAGTTCAGATTTCCATTCTGTGTGGATTGTTAATGATGCTAGTTGTGGATGTCAAGATTGGACGTTTGTTTTCCTGTCAAAAATCACTGGTCACATGTTAAAAAGACAGAAACAGACTGTGTAATGTTTAAATATAAATTTATATTTACATCAATATTAACATCAAGAGACAAGGTAAGAAAAACTGCGACTGTATTTTACATCCTGTAATAATTACTGTACGGTTTCCGTCTCCGTCAGCGCCGACTTCCTGTGCTGTGGTAAAGTGTCTCCCTCCGAAAAGATCATTCAAAGGATAATCATTAAAAAAAAAAACAAACCAACCCACAAATATATATGAATATTCTGAGACGCAGTGACATCATACGGTAGGTCTTTGTTTCTACAACCACATTCTCCGGAGAAACAGCTGTTTGCAGCACCACAAATGAACAAGGCGTCGAGTTCCACGCAGAAGAAAAGAAGCACAAAAAACAAGAAGGTCAAAGCACCTCAGCAGAAGCAGGATCTACTCTGTGGAAGACACAGAGTTCTAATACATCACGGGGCGTGTCAGGGGGAAAAAGCACACGAGTACGAGTTCTCTCACAATCTACACCAGGAAGTGTCTCTAAGAACTGCAGAAGGACAGAACAAAAATCTTTGGATTGAGCTTTTCTTAAAAAAAAAAAAACAAAAAAAAGGAGAATTCTGTCATGTGACTCAATCAGAGTCTCTCCGTAGTTTGACTCTGGAACAGTTACATCTAAAGATAAAGAAATGAGAGCGTCAGGAGTCAAACTCACGCACCGCTGTGATGTCATCACTGTGACATCACAGCACCCTCCCACAAGCCACACCCCTCCATGTAGTAGAAACGTATTTGATTCTTTTAAAAAAGGTTTTAGGGCAGAATCTGAATGGATGCTATAAAAGAACGAACTGCTGCGATGGAGTAAACCCTCAGAAGATAAAGAATATATGTATATATGTACATATATGTTTACATGTATATATGCACATATATACATACATATGTAAAGGTTAAGGAACCGGAAATGAGAGCTGAACTATGAAAATTTCACTTTTAAATATCGAGCCTTACATTATGTGCAAAAACAGTATGTGACCTACAAAAGCATATCTGTATATTTATATATATATATTTTATTATATGTATTTTATAGTACATTTGAATCAAATTTACAATTCATATTCACAGACAAAGGAGAGAAAAAAAACAAACAAACAAACAGAGAAGAAATACGTCTCCATACAAGACATCGTGTCTAATACTGCAGTACCGTCGTGTGAGTAAAACTGCGCCTCAGCTTCGTCCTCCGAGGAAAACCAGGATGAAGGATTATTGCTGGAAATCTGCAGCGTACGCTGGAGCAGATTTCTCTTTTCTTTTGTCATCTGTGACAATTACTTCGATTTTTGATTACACTCTAAAACCAGAGACCAAAATATCTGCAATATTCAAATTTAAAAATCACCTGCGCGTTGACAAAAAAACCCTCTGGTCCATCTGTAGAAATATAAACGGAGTGCTGACCATGACATCAAATTCCATCTTCTCCAGGAGCTTTTTTTTCTCTTTCCCTCAAAGATCATAAAACTATGAAATCCTCTTTGTGTAATAAATAATTTCTCTGTGGATGAGAGAGCGACACCCGTGCTTGAACAGCGCCCCCCTTTGGTCAATGTCACTCATTTCCAATCTAAAGTCTCCTCTCGGGGAGAGCGAGTGAATAGGAAAAAAATTTAACGTTCGCCACGTTCTCCAGTAAAAAGGCCTCGGTGTCAACACAATCCTGGGATGTTGGCCTGTCCTTAAAGTGCAACTGCCAACACATGAGTCAGAAGAGTCCAGCAGGGGGCAGGAGAGAGGGTGGAAGAGAGGGAGAGAAAGGACAGTAAGTTTGGACATGTCCATCATCAGCATCCCTCGGTGTACATTCAGGGATCAGTACGGACATCCGCACACTCCTGTCCAGGTCCATAATAGGTTGACCGCTGCGTCCAGTGAGAGTTGGAGGACACACTGTCCACACAGAGACAGACTGGACACACCTGGTGGGCGGGTGTGTGTGTGTAGGTGACTCACAGTGTTTCTGATTCTCAAGAACGACATGTTTCTGTTTCTGTATGGACAGTAAAAACAGCAGCAGCAGCAGCGTCCCTCCCTTGGACCCCGCCCCACCCGTCAGTGCTAGAGCTGCGTCCCACCTCTGTCTCTGATGGAGATCACAGTGAATAAACTCCTCTCCTCTGGTCCTCAGCAGTATTTCTAAAAAAAAAGGAAAATAGTTGAAGGATATAAGTAGGTATTAGGGATGTCCAACACAAATATTGTCCAAACAATTATTTTAGAATTTTTAAAAGAAAACAAACCGATACTAAAATGGAGAAGAAAATATTTATTTATTTATCTATACAAACCACTGTGCGAGTATGAAACTAATTAAGTGTGCTGAAATGCTGCCATCTAGTGACATACATTCATATACAACCGTTTTCCCCCAAAACTATAAATTTAGGGCAAACTGAAAGAGTAAAAAAAAAGATAGATAGAACTTTTCTAAGTTCCATCTCTCCCTTTATAAATATATATACTGTATATATTAAAAATATAACTAAACTTGAATTGTGACTCATCGACGCCTCCTACAGTACACACCTGATCAGGTCCCATTGGCAGGCGTCCCATCACCATGGGGTTGACACCCATCTGTCCTCCCATCTGCCCCATGTGTCCTCCTCCTCCACTGGCTGCCATGCCTCCATTCATCATCATGGCTCCATACTGCCCCGGGTTCCCCTGCTGCCCAAACTGCTGTTGCCCCGGGGGTCCCTGCTGCCCAAACTGCTGCTGAGGGTATGAGCTACGAGGAAACATACACATTTAGTCCAAACCCTCTGTTCTGCCCTGGTGGGGGCAGGTGGGGCAGAGGGGTAAGATACAGGGTTGATGGGGTTACCTGTTTCGGCCCATGCCTCCTTGAGACCAGCCTTTCATATCTCCACCCTGGTACATGGGACCACCCTGGGGGTGCTGTTGCATCATGGGGTTTTGAGGCCCCATGCGTCCCCCCATCATGGCGTTAGGAGGACTCCCACCAGTGGGGCCAAACGAGGGGTCTCCCTGCTGACCCATTCCTGCATAGATTTAAAAAAAAAAAAAAAGTTGGCATGAAAAAAAATTGAAAAAATCTGAATGAACTAAATTAAAAAATTTATAAATAAAAAAAATTACAAAAAAAAATTAATAACATTAAACATGCAATGCTCTACTACACCACCAGAGGGCAGCAGTACTCCAAACAAGCAGCAAACCTTTCCGTGAACTCACCATAGTTCCCACCGTAGCCAAACTGCTGGGGGCCGGGCTGGCCCATGTTTGGCCCTCCCATGGGGGTGTCCATGCCCCCGGGAGCGGTGACGTTGGGGGGAGGGCTGAAGCTTCCTGCAGCTGCTGCAGCTACCTGCTGCTGATGCTGCTGCTGCATCAGCAGCATCATGCGCTGCCTCCTCATCTGCAGGTTGACCATCTCCCGGCTGCGCTGCGCCATCATCTGAGCGTTGAGGAAGCCCGGCTGCAAACAAGGAACACGGCTTAAAGATGGAGGTTGAAGGATGGGGCAAAAATATTTTCTGGTACACAGAGTCTGGAGTGGTTGCATCAGAAAAAAAAGAAAAATGAAAGAACATGGGAAATGTATTTACAAATAAATATTCTATAAATATCAGGCAGGATTCTGACTGAAGGACACGGAGTGTTCCAGAGAAAACAGAACGCTCCGTAACAGAACTTCATCAGCCGGAGGACGAGTGCCTTTATTCACTGAAGAAAAATGTAATTTCTACAAAAATGTTTTGGCGAAAACAAACCTATGCCTGAAAAAATACAAAACCAAGGTGAAAGTGAAAGTATTTTCTACAAATGTACAAAGACTTCAGACTGGTACCTGTCCGGCCATTCCAGGCTGCATCCCAGGCCTCATGGCAGGGTTCCCTCCGGGGTTCTCCATCTTTATGCCCATGCCCTGCCGTGTCTGGTTCATAAACTGATGATAGAAAAAAAAATTACTGTAGTAAAATAAAGTAGTAAATAAAACCTACAACTGAGAAATGGCGAAAAAAAAATATATTTTTATCTCTGTCACGCAGTGGTGGGCTGTCAGGGCCAGCAAAGCCTTCTCTGCTGGCCTAAACGCAACACATTTATTCATAAATATTTTAAAATAAAATTGTGTAATTGTTAATTTTTTACAAGTATAAAAAGTGTTTTTATATTTGAAAAGTTGGATAAAAACTATCCAGTCATATTTCAGCTAGCTACTGTTCAGTTTACAGCTCTCAGACCAATCATCTTCCCAGATTATGACCTCAGGGCCTTCTAGCTGGCCCTGCATGGAAGGCAACACGTACATGTCCCGTGATTGGATATGCTCTCCCGGGAGTCTAACTATGTCACATCTGGCTGATTTTTAAGGGAAACGTAAAAAGTCTCAGGTCCTTGTTATGAGGCATATCAATTTAACATCATAAAATCTATGACATCACTGAAGGCCTATGGTTGACGTTCACGTATATATTGCAGGTCCTCCCACCTGTGTTCCCTGCAGTCTCTGCTGCAGTTGCAGCCTCATGGGCTTGTTGGCGCTCATCATCCTGGGTCTCATCATGTTGGCCCGTGGGTGACCCACACTCCCCATTCCTCCCATACCAGGGAAATTGCCGCCCTGACCCATCTGCGAGAGCATGGGCCCAAAGCCACCCTGAGGGCCCTGACCCTGCATCGAGTTCCCTCCGTATCCAGACTGCATGGGCATGGTGGGGGGGCCGGGATAGCCCTGTCCGTAGTGAGGCTTCTGGTCCAGCATCATGGAAGGGTCTTGTCCAGGGAAGGACTCCAGTGGCTGCTCTGAGCCCTGGTTCTGAAAGACAAGATGGATAAAATTCTGTCAAACTCCAACGTCTGTCTTCTGTTCTGGTCTGGTCTGAATGGAAAGGACGAGGAGGACAGACCTGGCTGACGAGGTCTGGAATGCCCAGGGCTCGGTCTATCTCCTCCAGAGCGGTGCCATCTGTGTTATTAAGTAAAGAGTCCAGCTGGTCCAGGAGAGCTCGCTCATCGCTCTGACCCTCACTGGTGGTTGGAGGAACCAGAAGATCATCTAAGGTGCTTCCAAACTGTCGCCTATGCAGCAGAGAAATCAGTTCAGCAGAAGTAGATTTTTACAGCTGAAGACTGAAGATGGATTTTGGACAAACCTGTTCGATTCCATGCCCATCATGGAGTCCGGCCAGTTAGGGGACTGACTGGGCTGCCCCTGCTGACTAAAGGGGCCCATCCCCATGTCTGCAGAACCTCCTGGGACACAAGAACACAACAGTTACCATCCAGGGTTTTCAAAGAAGGAAGGTGATGAACTTCATCCAAAGATTCCAATTCAAATGTCAGCCAAAGTCCCCAAAGCTGAGGTAAACATCTCAGAACCCTTGATGGGTTTGCAAAGTCGACCCTTCAGACTCACCCATATCCATGAGCTGCTGCTGCAGCATTGACCCTCTGCCTGGGACACTGTTGGAGCGGCTGACCATCGGTCCAGACATCATGCCCTTCCCATTGTTATACTCCATGTTTGGACGCATCATGGACGGGTGTCCTGCGGAGCCCAAAGGACTGGCACTGGAGCGAGGCATACCCCACTCACCAGAGCCCCCCATTGGAGAGCGCTGAGCGACCATGGCCCGGTTCATGGGTCCTATATAAGGAAACACAAGAAGCAATACATTGTTTAAAAGGTGTGGTATGGGTTGTTGTCATGACAACACACAATTGTATCACACAATAAGTGGCTAAATCACTCCACGCCGTAGGATTGTTGTTGATTTCATTTCTCACGATGCATTTTTGGAGGTCATCACTGCCTGACTGACTAGAACCAACAGAACAACAACTGTGTTTACTTTCACTTTCGTTTTGATCTGGTCTGCGTGGGTTCATCGGTTCCAAAAGTGTGGGAAAGTAATGATTTGAGTCGTTTCAATTTGTGAGTACACGACGTGAGTAATGGTGAGAACAGTACATTAGTCTTAGAACCTTAGAACTATATGAGCGTGACAATGTCAAGGAGGACAATGTCCTTTCCCTTCCTGATTATATTTTTACCTTTTCCCTGCAATTCCACCATTTTTTCTATAGATACTGTACAGAATCCGCAAACCATTTAAGCCTTTATGCAAGACTTTTACATGTCATTTATCTTAGTTCACAAAAACAATGCATCTATCTGCGTCCCCCATGTCCAATTCTAGGTCTAATTTGTGTCCCACACGTCAAAAAGCCATGTCTTACCCATGTCTGCCATCATAAAATTAAAAAACTTTCGACGTTCTCTTCAACACAGATGCAGGAATTGACATAACACAGCATCTGCTTCAAACAGTGTAAACCAGTGGTCCCCAACCCCCGGGCCGTAGACTGGTGCAGGTCCGTGGGTGAATTGGTGCCGGGTCGCAGAGAAATAAAGTTTCCTTTTGGTCCCATCTGACTGATTCTAACGTTGTATACCGGTCTGGTAGGAGAAAGTTATAGGCTGTGTGCACTTGGGAAACCCTTATTGTGCGCATTCACAGGTCATTTGGGTAGGAAGATTTTATAGGTAGGAAAATATTTCAGAACATCGAAAATTTACTTTTAATAAGGTGTATTAACCGTCAACAACGGTAAAAATACAAGACATTTAACATTTGTCTTGTGGAGCAAAAAAGGTTGGGGAACACTGGTGTTAGCGACGTTAGCTGGTGTTAGCCTTAGCGATGACAAAGCAACTGAACATTATAGGCTGGTAACATACCCATGTTTCCAGAGTAGCTGTCTGGGCTGCCAATCATCTCCTGCTTAACCATCATGTTGTGTCTACCAGGTCCTCCAGGACCACCAAGAGGCTTCCCGTCCATGGACATGGTCCTCTGGAACTGGCCCCGGGGGCCTGAGGCCATTCCTGGGCTCCCTGAAATCAAGTTGGCACCAGTTGACAGACGTACAACTATATGCTTTTATTTTGATATTATATCTAACAACATCTGGTGCAGCGTCAAGTTCCATTGGTCACTTACGCTGCAAGCCATCGTCAAGGCAACCCTGGAGTTTACTTCCTGTGTCGTTGTGTGCTCCACCTTCAGTCTGTTCAGGGTAGAAGTCAGATCCAGAACTTCTCAGATCTCCAAGGATAGACTCCAGGTTGTGTAACTGAAGATCACAGAAAAAATCAAATATCTTTTTAGACCAACATCTCCAGACTGTCATGTTCTTCTACTAATGATACTTATGATAAACTCACATCGTCAGGAGGTTCAGACTTGATCTTGCTCTCAGGAAGCTCTGGCGCAGGACCACGACCAGGACCTGTGCCTGGGCCGTTACTGGAAAGTTCTCCAGAAGAACCAGGGCCTCCCTTTCCTTCTAGGTCTTCTAGTTTGGGCTTCACATCTAACGGTTCTTTGGAGTCGTCTTTGTTAAGTAAATAATGGAGGAGAGCGTGTGTCTTCTCCTTCTTGGGACTGTGCTGCTCCTGTTTCAGCTCTGAGACCATCCCAGGCCCAGACCCAGTCCCTGGTGCTCCTGCTCCAACCTCACCACCCTCCTGGTTTCCCAGTGATGCCTTCCCAGTTGCCTCTGCTGTGATTTGGGCGACTTCATCTGGAGTGTTGCCGTTTCGTAGAAGCTTGTGAAGGATCTTGTGCTTCTTTTGCATTGATCCGGAATAGTGAGCTGCTGACATTGATGCCGAGGCCCCCCCTGACCCAGTGTTCTGTCCCGAGGAAGAGGAGGACACCCCCGTGGACGAGGGACTAGTCATGCCCCCGGTGGCATCCTTGGTCTCCGGCAGAGTGGTGCTACCGCTGCTGGTTGGTGTTGAGGGCACTGGGGGTCCTGCTGGCCCGCTTCCACCTATTCCCAGCTCCTCTGTTGGCGAGGTTAGCAACTGCAGCAACTTCTTATGGCCTTTACTGTCCGGCACTCTCCGGGGGGGTTCACTGGTCAATAAGCCCGCCTCATTGTTTCCTTCGCCTGACTCTTTAGGTCCAGTAGTTGCCTGACTGTCGGGGCACTCCCCTGAACTCTCTGGTTGAGGATGTTGATGATGGTGGTGATGGTGCAGGGCATGGTGTTGGTCAGCCGCTCTGGGACCCAAGCCTCCTGCAGGGCTCTGGGAACCATCTTGACCTGGTTTGGCAGGTTGACTGGGCTGAGAAGAGGAGGAGGAGGAGTTGATGCTGGGGGAGCTGTCGGGTTTGTTGGGGGCAGAGGGGGACATTAGGGTGGAGGACAGGGAGCTTCCTACGCCCTCACTGATGGCCTGTAGAGCATTTAGGGAACTGCTGGAAAAAGTGGTGGAGCTACCTCCTCCACCTCCCCCACTGCTGCCAATACCACCCATGGGTGAATTCAAACCTGCAAGGACAGTTGTGAGGTTAACAACAACAACAACAACAACAACAACAACAACAACAACAACAACAACAACAACACACAGACAGACTGTTTTTAAAACCCCATCATTTTACCTCCAGGTGAGAACTGGTTGGCACCCATTTTGGGGCTCCCCCGGTTGCGTGGTGACATCAGCAAACCCTGTTGAGGCCCCCCCATCCTGGGACTCCCCGCCGGACTGTTCATACCACTGAGCCCAAACCCACCGCTGCTCTGGAAGGGGGGCTGTTGGGGGTGCTGCTGCTGCATGCCCTGGCCCGGGTGGTTCATGGGACCCATCTGGTTCATGTGGCCCACCTGGTTCATCTGGCCCATTTGATTCATCGGCATCATGCGGTTACCCATGCCTCCACCTGCGTTGTTCCCTCCGTACATAGAGTTGCCCCCCATGGGTCCCATGTGGCCCATGTGACCCTGTTCATTTGGGCCAAATCCTCTGTTCATGCCGCCCATGCCGACGCCCCCGCCGGAGTTCATGTTCATCTGGCTGTTAGGGTTGGGCCCCCCCACACCTGGTTGTCTCATGGTGTTTGGAATCATGTTTCCAGCCTGTGATGGACGGTAACCGTTGGTTTCTCTGTGAGGAGAAGACAAGAAACGTTGTTTAGACCAGAAGGAGGAACCATCTCCAGATTCCAGACCTTGGAGGCCACAGCGGCTCTCGAGTAAAGGCTCTTCACTGTGTGTATAAAACCACTTCACCAACTACTTCAGACATTCAGGAGAAGTGAAAGGCCCGAATGCCTTTCATCGTCATTCACACATACTCGGCCGCTGATTTATTTTTTTTTTTTTATCTTCTGACCTCTGCAGTAGGTGAGTAGAGATGAAGCCCTGTGGCTCGTTGCTCATGGGGTGACGGTAGAGCTTGCTCTTGGTCTGGGCTGTGACCGGGGTGCCGTCGGACAGAGAGAAGCGGTACAGGGGGGTCTCAGCGTGACCCTGCAGGAAGGCTGTGGAGCACAGGTGTGAAACCAAGACCCATCAGTCAGAGTCTGAGGAAAGTCTGCCATGTTATTACAATGGGATCAATAAGATACGGCTGAGACTTTCATAAGGAGCAGATCAATACTGAGGCACTGATGCAGGTGCAGGTTTCCTGACAACAATTAACGACCAAATCATTACTGTTACTCCAAAAACAAACACATTGAAATAATAAAACACTCAGGATAATGAATAATATATATTTAAGCCACAGGGAAACACACCGTCATGGTAGTGGCGTTTGTGTGACCATGGCTGCCCGTCACTGTGCTGCAGGAACATTCTAATGCAGCGCCTCAATAAATCCTCCCAACCGGGGCGCATGGACGCTCGCAGAGAGTTCTGGTCGATCTGGATGAGTTTACCTGTCAGGTGTAGAGAAGAAGAAGAAGAAAAAAAAGAGAAGTTATCGTTACTTCGCTGAAGTCAGACAGTTTTCCGGGGACAGTTGAGTTGTCACTGCTCCTTCCTAACCTGACAGCTCGTGCCTGGTGTTGAAACTCTCCGTTCTCTCCACAGTCGTCACTCGACGGGCCACGCAGATCATACATGACTGAAGATCTGGAGGAAGAGTGATGGCAGAAGTGGTGAGAATTGGTGAGATAAGACAATTAAATGAAAACTATATTATCAATAAAAACACTATGGTTAACTACCGTATTTTCACGACCATAAGGCGCACCGTACTAAAATCTCAGTTTTGTGTGTCATTACTATATTTAACAAACACATACGGTGCACCTGATCATAGAGCACGGATTTTATATATAATCCACATCCACACTTCTCCCTTTAACGTTCTCATGGTGTCCTCTACTACGTCCGCCTTACAACAACACACAAAGGACGCACAGCAATGTAGGGCACGACACACATTTTGAAGAAAATCTAAGACTTTTACGTGCGCCTTATAGTTGTGAAAATACGGCACCATATTGTCCAGACCATCAGGTGATCCTAAAACCCCATAATATTTTTTAATAATCAACAGTGTCCCTTATAATGTTGTGTCCATGTGTGAATCCTGGTTGTGTTTACTGACCTACAGTGATGCTCAGAAATCTGTCAAAACGTTTAAGTAAAACTTTCTTGAACTCCAATTCTGCATCTCGTTTTGTCACAGCATTATGACTAAAGGTCAGGAGTAATACTCTACAATACTGTCCAACATCAAGGCTGGAATCATGACACTGACATCTTCCAATTGTTAATCTGAGACACTAAAGATGAAGGATTGAAGGCGCCTTAGAATCTGCTGAGCCTTATGGTCTATAAATATGGTAAAAATAAAATGAACCCATGCCCAGTTCCCAGCAGTGGAGTCGGTTCCATGCCCACGTACCTTCCCCCTCCTCTATCATGGCCTTGGGCTGAGAAAGAGCGAAACACTGCATGGTCTCATAGCGGGGCCCCGCCCCTCCTTCCTCCATGGGGCCGTGGACATGGCCAAATTTTACCAGCATCCGGCAAGTGAAGGTGTGACTCTTCTGTCGGGCCGCCTCGCTTCCCCACGACACGCCATTTACTGAAAGGAAACGAGACGAAAGTAAACAAACTGAGCAGACGGACCACAGACACAGACAAGCATGGACCATGGAGCGTCTGTAATCAAATTTGACAAACAGCTTCAGTCCTTCCTGTTATGGAGACAAACATTCATTACAAGACATTTGGAAGACAATTTTATCCAAAGCTACTTTAGCAGTTTGAGAGAAAACTACAACTTACAGCATCTCTCAGTGGAAATAAACAGATAATAAATAAGAAAAAATAAATCAAATTAACTGGAAGAGTAAGATTCTCTGTAGGAGAGACAAAGATGGACAGGATCAGGAATGAGGTGATTAGAGGGACAACACAGACAGGAAGGTTTGGAGACAAAGCTAGAGAAGACAGATTGAGATGGCTTGGACATGTTCAGAGGAGGGACAAATGATCCTAGAGATGGAGCTACCAGGTAGGAGACAAAGAGGAGATTGATGGATGCAGTGAGGGAGGACATGGAGGTAGTTGGAGGCAGAGTAGAAGATGGAGAGAACGATGGAGATGGAGAAGTAGATTCACTGTGGAAACCCCTGAAACCTAGAAAACATGTTGGAGAAACACCAAGATCTCCTTGACACTGCTCCTGTGACCAGGGCATCACCTGAGAGGGTGGATAACATTGATCAAGATAAGTAGGAGCGCCCCCTTTGGTTATTTTATTAGCAAATGAGAATGACAAGTGCTTGATTTGTGCTGCGACAAAGAAACCAAGGTCAATGATCAGAGGAGTTACTGGCTCCCCCAAGAGTTTGTTAAAGACCAGAGGTCCATTCTGGACAATTTGAAGGGTTCTGGTTTAACAGGCTGGTGGACCGGAGAGACAGAGACTACAATGGTCCAAGAGAGACATGACCATAGACTGAAGTAACAGTTGGGTGGTGTTTTGAGTCAAGTACAGTATGATTTTGGTCAGAAAAAGATTGCTAGTCAATCAATCCCGATACTGAGATTTTTGAAGAACGAGAGCAATAGAAGTAAATCTAACCTCAACAAAGTGATGCACACATTCCAAGGTAAACAGATTTCTCCTCCTAAATTAAGAGGCAGCAGACTCCAGTGGATCTCTGACTAAATGGAGCGGAGGATTAATGTGGCCAAGGTGTCGATTTCCAATAGCTCCCCTCCGCCGCCCCCACCTGGTGCGCTCTGCAGCAGGCAGGGGCCAGGGACACTCAGCCATCTATCCTCATTAAGGCCACGACTTCTCATCAGCACGCAGTGAGGAAGGGTCACCTTCAGAGGGTGAGGCAAAAAAATGAAGGGGGGAGTTTGAGAGATAGATCTGTGAAAGCCCTTATCAAGGCCTTGAAGAAAAAGCGGTTTCTGTCAAGGAGGGGGCAGTAGGGAGAGACCTAGGATGGCTCACTGTCAGTGGGGGAGGTAGGGTGGAGGTGATTAACTGAAGCCCTGAGTTTCCCTCCTTCAGGTGAAGCAGCTCCGTATCTCTCTCTGGGAGAGACATCTCCCCCCAGACTCAATTAGCCGACATTGCGACAAGACTTCGGGGTCAAAAAGCGAAGGGGCCGACAACAAACACTTCCTCCTCGGTTTGTGTTGGAGTGTGTGACTGTCATGGCCGCTGCCGACTGTGGTCAGTGGTCAGTGGTCAGTGGTCATCCTGCAGGAATGTGCAGCAGCAGCGAAATTCATTCACGGCTCCAGAGATAATGAAGGAGGAGCAGTGGAGCGAAACACAATGAGGAGTGCTCAGGGGAGCAGGTTAAGACTCCCACCAGGGTAACATTCCATCCGAGGGTGGATGAGAACTGACGGTGTCACGTTGGTAGAAGTGGAACTTAAACACACTGGTAATAATTACAGGCAAAATTGTACATTTGAAAAACAGTGTATGTAATCGCAGTTCTACCAGACCCGTAACACTGATGCACACACTCCAGCCCAGTAGGGGGCAGTAATGGAATTGAAGTTTATGAAGAAGAAGCACAGAAAAATCAGACTTTTACTAAATTAATATTTACTGATTAGTTACAGAAAATATAACAATGATGTAACTAATAACTAATTAAACTACTAACTCGAAACATACATCATGGCTGGTCTCACCACCGTCCTTTAAACCTTTTCTCCAGTTGTTCGATCCTGACTCCACTCTATTCTTCTCCTCAGTCTCCTCCACAGTCTCCACTGCTCTGAACAGATGATTCTCAGTACCTAAACTCCTCCACCTTCTCCACCACTGCTCGTTGTAACCCCTGTTTGCCTTTCATTCACACACATGGACTCTGTCTACCACTGACCTTCATTACTCTTCTCTCTAGTCCAAACCTCCACCTCTCTAGGTTCTCTTCTCGTTGTTGCCTACACTCCCTGTAGTTCACAATGTCAACATGCAAATGTCATAGTCCATGGAGACTCCTGTCTGACCTCATCTGTCAATCTGTCCATCACAGATGATCCTTGATGCAGTCCCACCTCCACCTTGAAGTCTTCTTCTGTCTACCTCACCACTGTTGTCATACATATTCTGCACCAATCTAACATACTTCTCTGCCACTCCTGACTCCCTCAGATACAAAACCACAGTTCCTCCCTTGTCATCCTGTCATAGGCCTTTTCTAAATCTACAAAACACAATGCAGCTCCTCCTGACCATACTGTACAGAGAACTAGTGATGAATGAACATTGTGTCAAATATTGTTGTAATTAATTAATTAATTGTAAACCCTCTAATTGACACTGTTAATTTTCCACCTGTGAGCAAAGAGAAATAAACCAGTGCACAGAGTCAAGGAAGAGGGTGAATGAGAGAACATATTGGTGACGTAGGAGAGCTGGAGCTGGAGCTGGAGCTGGAGATGCCGCAGACTTCATCAAGCTGCTCGTTGAACGGAGCTCAAATATCCATAATTAATCAGCTTAGGAAATAGTGCTCTAGGTTTACACACAGTGCAGCTCCAGGACCCAACTTCATCAAATAACACAGGCATGTAAATATAGACATTAAAGCTCTGAGGTGCACGTGCAGAGACACAGCGCGCTCTGCAGAGACCGGAGCGAAGGTGCATTATTTAGCAGCGACTCGTTTCCAGATGGCTGCCACGGGGTCTGATTAGAGCGGCGGCCTGGGCTGCGGCGTCTGGACCAGTGACTGTGACTGACAGCTGAGCTACGCTCTGCCTACTTAGCACCAAGTTGGGTTGGGGGGCAGCGGGGGTGGGCTTCTGCGCCTGTGAGTGTTTTGTCAGGTGTTTGTGTGTGCACATCCTTCTGAAAAGCTCTCATGCACATGAACGCTCTCCCCAGGAGCGCCTCGTTATAGAGAGGAGGCGTCACGAACGGAGAGGCATAAATAAATGAGAGGCAGAGTTTAAGTCGACAAGAACCAGCAGTTGTTGTAACCGCTTAAAGTTGGTTCTATTTCTCAGCCCCAGTGGACGAGCAGCCTCTCTGTCATTGAGCAAAAACGTACACGTGTAGGGACGTCCAACAATATCGTCCAACTCTGATATCAATCAATATCAATATTTATTTGTTTATCTGTGCAAACCTCTGTATGAATGGCAGACACCAGCATTTTTATACGGCCTATATTTATTAGTATTGATTAACTTAATAAGCTGCAATGCTGCCATCTAGTGGTACCAATACCCCAAAACTATTTTCAAGGCATGAAACCCAGTATTTCAGGTTTTCAATATTGAAAAAAAATATGAATTTACGCCAATTACGCCAACGTTGGGCCAATCTTATCGTTCATGCCCGCGTGTCAACCCGCGTGTATTTATGTGTGCGCTGCTCACTGTTGGTCTTGGGCAGGTTCTTGTGGAACTCCTCCCTGTCGTCCTCGTGGAGAATGTTGTACACGCTGGTGTTGATGAGCTCCTCCTGCTTGTACTGCAGGTACTGCGTCACATTGTCCGACACAAACACGATGCTACCTTCACGGTTCACAACAAACAGGAAGCCGTCCAGAGCCTGGGTGCGGAGAAAGGCGGACGACAGGGTCAGCAGGTGAGAAATCCAAAATTTCATCAGTTCAGGGCAGACACACTCACCTGCAGCAGAAGGGGCCCCAGGTGGTCCTTGTCAATGACCCCCTGCCCCGTGGAAGACACGTCGGACTTCTGGACGTCGTCGTCTGCAGAGGAGGTTTTTCCTGAAGAAGAAGAATTAATATCTCATTAGAGGAGAATGGATATCATAATAAAAAAAAAAGACAAAACTTCTGCGGTGGTTAAGATTTCTAACACCTGAGAAAACAGACTACTCTTTTTTCACCAGCAGGGGGCAGCATATCTCAATCTTCACTTCTTACTTTTTCCCCTCTTTTTTGGGGGGGTTTCAAAAGTACAGGTGAGGAGGGAGATGAACAGAGGCAGGCTCCTCTGAGGAGCGTGTCAGGAGGAGGAGAGGGCTGGGAGCATGTGGAGCAAGGAGCTGCCGTCCTCAAGCTTTATATTCAGTGTCAGACTCTGAGCTACTGTCTACAGGCTGAGAGAGAGAGACAGAGAGAGACGCAGAAGATATTCTGGAAGGTGGAATGGTGCAGGAGCAGGAGCTGAGCTACCTGAATTATTGGAGAGGATGGTGTTGACAGGAAGGAAGAGAGACAGGTGGAGGTGGAGGTGGAGAGGGGGGCAGCGGGGTGGAGTGAGATGATGCTGAAGGGAGGGCGGCTGCTGTTTGGACTGTTGTATTAATATGGGGTTGGTCCATCGGAGGGGGCTCAGCTACAGGAATCATTCTACCTGATTAGTTCCCAGGGGATATTGATACCCACACAAAGAAGAAGAAGAAGAAGAGGAAGAGGAGGTGGAGGAGGAGGAGCCTGCAGCCAGGCTGTGTGAAGTTGGCTAAAGAAGGAGTGAAAGAAGAAGGAGATGAAGAGGCATAAGAATTAAAATGAACAGTGTGAGAAAGAGAAGGTAGAAGGACGGGGAGGAGGAGCAGATACTCTGGTCCAGTCCACTGAAGATGCTGCAAGTCATTTTACTGCAATACTGATGTGACATGTGCGGAGAAAAGGAGGTGAAAAGCAGAACAGGAGGAGGTGAAGGAGGAGGATGAGGTGAGGAAAGAGACAAGCAACTAAAAAGAGTGACAGCAGCAGAGTGAAAGTGAGAGGAACAGGTAGAAAGAGAGAGAGAGACTTCTAAACGCCTGTGTCATTATGTCTTCACTTCCTGTAACCATGGCAACCTGTCAGCAGCCAATGGGGGCCGACCCCAGCCTCTTCCCCTTCCTGTTGAGGGGGCAGACACTGACTGACTGACCGAGTCAGCCAGAAACACCAGATCACAGTACTCCAGCGCCGGTCTCGTCCGGCGAGCATCTCTGATCGCTACCGATTTAACCGCCTCAGAAATCTGAGGGCGTTGAGTGAGAACGGCACCTCCTCCTGACACTCTCTCCTCCTCCTCCACCTCCTTCTCCTTCCCTCAGAGCTGCAGGAACTCCTGCTGCAGAGCGCAGACCTGGCTGCCTCAGTCAGAGCAGCTGCTCCAACAACTGATAATTTGGCTGTTCAGCAAGACGGACGGGCATGTGGCTACCTGCAGACGTGGAATTAAACAGCCCCCAGTGGGGGCGCAGCACACAGCTGGTCACACACACTCTCACACACACTGGTCACACACTCACACACACACTCTAACAGCTTTGTCTGAGTTTCCCCCAAAATGTTAACTGGAAAATTTTTAGAAATTAATGTCTGGTTCAACCTTGCACCTGGGTTATGAGCTGTGTGTCACATTCATCACATTCTTGACACCAACCTTCTCCAACCTTTTTTTGCTCCACAGACAGTTAAATATCTGAAGACCTTTTTTTCAAGGAGCGGTCTTTAAGGCGTGGCAGTTAAACTCAAACGGCATAAAAACTGGTATTTCCTTCATCTAATAATTGACGCTAAACCTGTGTATCAACTTTATAGGCAAATTCCTACAAACATTCTCTTGTCTTTGAATGCAGAACTCTTGGTCCCCAGCTGGTGGAGCTGTTTTTATGGCTTCATCCACTCTGCTTGCTATGTAGTTAATAATAAATCAGTGTTTGACCAATTGGTCCTTCACTGTCAACTGATCTACAGCATAGTGAGCATTTATTGCATGTAATTTCCAGACAGAGCACTTTCAGAGGAGGAGTCCTCGGAGTGTGCAGCAGATACAATCTTTGTGGTAAGAAAATGTAAATATTAAATGTGTTAAAATACAAATTTTTGCTATTTTGAAGATATCAACCTTCACTCAATTCAGTTGGCTGTGTCTCATATTGACTTAAACTCAGTATTGTAGTGGCTATTCTACCCAGTTACCAGAGGAAGAAAAACTGTGATTGGTCAATGGGAATTCTTATAGGGGTTTATATAATAAATAGTAGTTCTTGGGCCTTCACTGAATACCCTGAAGGCCCTGAGGCGTCCTACTGAAAACAATAAATCTGTCTGTTAAAGTCAGCTGTCATCTTCTTTGAAGACGTAGGTTCTTCTTCTGTCTCCTCTCTGGATCCTCGACCCTGAACTTAGAAACTTTCCAAAGACGTTGCTTGTCTCTCAACCAGTCAAGTGTGAGTCACAGACAGACGAGGCTTAGGCGGAAAAGGAGACAATCCAGTACCAAGTGACCCGTAGACCGGTGCCACAGGATCTTCTTCATGTGTCTGACACTGGCTTTCTGTCTGTTTGTCTGCATGTCAATCTGTCTGACTGTCTGACTGTCTGTCTGTGTCTGCCTGTCTGTCTGTCTGTCCTCAGCCTCAGTGTTTTCCACTCACCCTGCTCTTTGATCTGCCGGATCTGTCGGACCGTCTCTTTGAGGATGGCACATTTGTCTGGTTTGACGTTGAAGCTGTCGATGTCGCTCAGGTTGGCAGAGATCAGCTCTGCCAGCTCCTCGATGTATTTACTCTCCTGCTCCCGACGCTTCCTGTCACACCTGTAGAGGGCAGCAGAGTTAGGCTACGTGGATGCTAAAAAAAAAACAAGATTATTTACAAAACCTTGGTTCTTAACTGTTGAGTCCAGCTGGAATGGACATTTGCTAAATTCTAATAGAAATCGAAAAATGGACAAAATAAAATTTTCAGCTACATCTGGTAAAAATTGCTACAAAAATCCACTTTTCTGTAGTTTCCAAGTTTAATTTTTCTGCTTCACCTTTTTAAGTTTTTAAAATAAACTTGTCATACAGTACAGAATGAAAAAAATAGATTAAGATAAATTGTTCACTCGTTATTAACACTAACTTTTCTTGGGAATTAACATTAAAAACTGAAAGCCTGCATTTCTGGAACAAACACATTTACAATTATCATTAAAGACATGTATTTTATATCCTGTGTTTAATTTTATCCTGTGTCATAAATTCAAAATTTGTGTTAGTGAAAAATCTTGTCTTTAAATCAGACAAATTGTAGCAATAGAAGTCAAATAAAAATCAATCAGGCACCACCTACTGGCTGCTGTAGAAACTACAGGCACAGAGCCAAATAATATCAGTTTTTTTATATTTCCTCTCACTTCTGTTTCTCAGACACTCACCCCAAACCGGGCGTATCGCACGTCGACAGCTTTCGTTTCCGGTTCTCTGAGCTCAGCGGCTCCATGGAGTTCTCCCCCAGTCCGCTCATGGTGTACACATAGCAGCACCTGAGGGGGGGACACACGGGGAGGACAGGGTAAAATGTAGAGGAGGATTCAACACTGGCACCAGGAGGGTTCAATTCTCTCTCTGACTTTTATTCATTGGTTCAGACATGAAAACTTGAACAGAAATGAGCAGAACCAGGATCAGTGTAGAAGAGGAACCTGCACAGTGGAGGTGACTGGAGTGCAGTGGCTGAGATGTGCTGAGATGTTACTTCATGCAAATCTCACACTCTTGGCAGACGTGGAACATTAACATGTCTCGTCGGCCTCCTACGGATGCTGGTGAGGTTGTGAGGATTAGCAGCGTCTCTGCAGATAAAGCACGCTGCACAGCTAACCCTGTTAGACAGCCGTCTGTCTCCCATAATGCATCACACTCTCTGTCCAGGAAATGAGTTGATGGAGGAGAGGAGGAGAAGGAGGAGAGGCAGAACAGAGAGAGAGAGAGATAGGGAGAAGGAGAGACAGACAGACAGAGAGTGACAGAGGGATAAACACAGGGAGGGAGGGAGAGAGAGAGAGACAGAGGGAGGGAGGGAGACAGGCTGTTGTGAGGGGAGCTGTGATTGGTCACTTTCCTGCCACAGTGACAGAAGCTGACACTGGGGAAAGGTAAAGGGAGGGGGACGAGTGAAAAGTAAATGGCAGGCTAACAGAGAGACAGGGAGGACGAAAATAGTTAGAGGCAGAAAATAAAGAGATGATGATGAAGAAGGAAAGAAACAAGAGAGGAGATCAGAAGTGAAGGAGCAGAGGGATGAAGAGGAGAAGATGGAAGTCCTCACAAGTCTATCTGGTGACACACACACACACACACACACACACACACACACACACACACACACACACAGTGTACTCCGCTGCTGCTCTTAACCTTCACGACCAGAGCAGCCTTTTCATTCCATTGATTACATGGTTATCCTCTGACCGCAGCGCTGCCTCTCCTGCATAACCAATCAGGACGATGGCATGGGTGGTGTGAAGGGTGGAGGGGGGTTGTTCTGTTATTTAATCATCATGAACCACCATCTGAGACTCACTCCTCAAGAATCAGGCTAATACACCTGACGATGGATGCATTTTTAAGCTGAGGAGTCAGAAATAATCTTCATAGTAGAATAATAACAATATGAAGGTTCACTGTTGGACCCAAAAGTTTGGTTCACAGAAATGGATAAAATATTCTCTTCTTTTTTTTTAATAAATCAACCTGGTCCATTCAGGTCTTGATAGCAACATCAACACACCTCTACCTTCAATTGGTAAAAGGTTGAAAAAGAAAAAGTTCCAAAATTACCAATAATCTTTGATGAAGCGAGTGCACAAAGTAAATCCGATTGCTGCAGAAACATAACCAAGACAAACACAACCACAAAGCCGTCTCCAGAGATTCAGTCAATTCAAGGGCCGAGACGAACACAAACAGGAAGTGCTTCTGTTTTTGAAGTTTCTCTGCGAACGTGCACAGCTGTCAAGACGTCTCTGTTCAAAAATTCTCAACCACTGAAAGACGCGGATTATTTCCTTTGGCACGATTGGATTTGGTAAAAATAAAATAATAATAATAATAATGTAGAGAATGTATTTGTCAGAACTGCAGCCTGGGAATTTGTCAACTGTCCAAGCTTTGAAGCTGTATCAGAAACTCAACTCTGATAAATTGGACGGAGCGCTTTAAGAGGAGGAGACATCAGATGGTTTTCTAATATGACCATGTTTGATTAGCAAAATATTTGTTTCTGTATATATTTAAGATGATAAGATAGCAAGAGAATTTTTATTCAATATTTCCAGAGCTGGAACAAACTAATTGTTTTCTTTTTGTTATTTTTTTTTTAATGTAGAAAATGCAATGAAGATACAAACAGTTGGACTAACGAGGGCTTTTGTGACACGCACTGAACTGGTATCCTGAAGATCCACTGTACTACAACTTCTACTTCCCATTCAGTAAAAACTGACAACTACAGTACTGAAACCAACCACAGGGGGCAACAAAAGGAAAAAAAAAAACAGGAAAGAAACGTAGTTGAAAAGATTGAAGATCAACACGTTTAGGTGAAACTCTATATTAATCAGAGCTGGTCGGTGTTGAACCGTCGTCGACTCCTCACAAGGGTCCGACTCTGACAGACTGAACCAGGTCGCCCTGGAGAACGGCTGATTAGACTGTGGCTGAATGCCCCAAGGAAATGGGTCACCTCCAGCCCGACGCAGGCCGCCCGCTTTTCTAGTGCAGAGAAAAAGTCAATTACACGCCACAGGCAGTGAGGTCTGGTGGCACCCAGGCAGCAGCCGGCACAATACAGCAGCACGGGCAGCGGGTAGGAGGCGCTAGAGCGAGTAGTAAAATGAGAGATGGTGATGGTGAAATGTAGGGTTTTTGTGAGGAGAGTTGGGCGTGAAGTTGGTAATTTGGAGGCCGTGAGAGTGGAAAAGAGAAAATCGCAGTCAGTTGGAATTCTGCTGCTACAGCAGCAGAGTTTCAGAGTCACGTGAAGATACAGCTGAACACGGAGACCGAGCCGAGAAAAATCCAACTGAAAAATGAGGACAAATTATTTGTGTGCAGTTTCCAACCCTCACTAATTGCAGGACAGAAAAAATATTTGGAAAATGCACCTAAAAATAAAACCCAGTTTTACATTTAAAGGGCTTTACTGTGTGGCTATTTAAAGTGATGTTTGTCAAACGGTGGGGCGAATCTGAAAAGTGGGTCACATGACTTCATTTGGTAGGCTATGATGACAAGTGTTTGAAACTCTCTCTGGTTTTGGTTTTTACTGGACCAGTACAAGCTCTAGAGCTGCAGAGAAAAGCAAATTTCTTTTAGGAAATTTCCGGAAGCTTCTTTGGGAAGTTAAACTGGGAAATTTTGGAATTATTACAATGATATAGAAGCATAACTGTAAATATTTTCTCATCCTGCGGCAGCTCAGTGATAACCCTCCATTCTGGTTTAAAGTTGCTAAGAATGTCATCTTCCTCTTTTGTCTTGTCCCTTTTTGAGCGGTTGCCACAGCGAGTCAACATTTCCCACCTCCCCCTGTCCTCTGTATCTTCTACTTTAACTCCAACTACCTCCATGTCCTCCCTAACTGCATCCATCAATCTCCTCTTTGTCTCCTACCTGGTAGCTCCATCTCTAGGATCATTCTTCTACCAATGTATCCACT